>JAZHPD010000004.1:511380-913452 GCA_037575805.1 Lecanicillium sp. G3 | reverse complement strand
CGATATACAGGTACAAGCCATGTAAAAAATTTACCCGTTTCTGGTGGCCAAGCTCCCGCCCACCCCACACCCTGCTTACCTTTTTTGTTGTTAAACCCCCCCCCCCCCCCCCCCCTTAGGTGCCTCGGGCCGCTATACCTATACAGGCTGTACCTGATTGCCAGCACGCGCTAACTACGGACAGCTGCTGCACCCTGACCTCCTTAGCTCCAGTACCTGCGCTACTCGACTGTTGCCCTGCTTCTGCTATCGTGACATTGGACTGCGCTCTTTTCTTTTTCCGTCTTTCCCTTCTTCTTCTTCTTCTTTTTCCGCTCGAAGAGAGAGAGAGAAAAAAAAAGCCCCCCTGGACCATCGCGCATACTGCATTTCGACCTGCTCACGGGTCCAATTGGATCCCTCGCCGAGCCGCCTTCATATACGACAGAGCCGCCCCTCTCGTCACCCGCTGGCCCAGTAGCAGCCAGCCCGCCCAAGACCCAGCCAGTTCTTTTTTCCTCTGCCTCTAACCTGCTCCGCCCAGCCCAGCCCCCTATCCGCCAGCAGTGTTCGCCGAGCAACCACCACCGCGGCCAGGCCCTCTCTCTCAACATCTCCAACATACAAACGAACAAAGGAATCACGAGCAGTTTCTTCGACCGCTGTCCGTCAATCGACTTGGCCCTGCAGATTTTGCTGCGCTCAGGACCGAGATACCCGTCGACGCGCCGTCCTTTCAGTTCAGTCCTTTCTTTCAACCATTGTCGCCGGCTGCTTCACTCGTTTTCGCTGCCTCGCGTCCATCACCACCTTCTTTCATACAAACGAAACGACTACCACGACGGCTCCTTCGGCCCTCTGCACATGCACATGCACATGTAAATAGCCTCTGCCATTTTCTGTCCTTAGTGCGCATGTCTGCGTTCTTTTCCACGACAGTCGCTTTTCATCATCGCCGCCTAATTCCTGCACGTCAACTCTGACCGACCGCCTCAAAACGCCATCGTCTCAGCTTTCTCATCTGTTTGCGCGCCGCCTCTGCCCCGAGCAAACAATCCTCTCGCCCGCTTCAACAAAGACCCTTCAGCGATCCTGTTCTCGATTATAATACCCGCAGCGCTCCAATTCTTTCTTCTCTAATTCCTGGCACTTGTCCAAACCCACCCGAGACATTCCAACGCCTCTTGATTCGGAAAATATCACATCGCACGCCGTCTCGTCACAAGAATGGCACGCGTCAATGCGTCGCCGTCTATAACGGGCAATCGGCGCAGGCACACTGGAATGCGGCACTCGGTCGTGAAACTTTCCATCCTCGCCGCTCTGCCTTACCTCGCTACCGCTCAGAATGCACAATGCGTCCCTCTCCGTGGCTCGCGACTCTGTCCTGCTTTTGAGGAGGCGTCCGTGTCGACCTCAAAGACATTGATCGATACCTTGTGAGTTGCCTCACAGACGCGTCCTTTTTTTTTTTTTTTTTTTTTTTTTCTTTTTCTTTTTCTTTTTGGTTCCCATTGCCTGAGGCTAACCCGCGCAACAGCTCGTTTCTGCAGTACGTCTCCAACACAAAGTCGTTTGATACACAGCTCGAGCGGTACATAGCCACCGACTATGTACGAAACCGGTATGTCCCTTCTTCGAGCTTGCATTATTTCTTGGCAGCCATCTAACTCGCTTAGATATGAGGAGCGCTTCGGCTGCGGCGGTGTCGACCTGCGAAACTCTAGCAGCATGTACGCCCGATGGACCACCACGGTCCTCTGCAGCTCCATGGTGCAAATGTCAATCAAGCCGTGCGACTTGTCAGCCCAAGCATCCAAGCCCATGTGCGCCGATTCCTGCGCCGAGTTTGCCCAGAGCGAGGCATTCATCACCGCAAACAAGGAACTCTGCTCCGACCCCAGAAAAGACGTCAATGACCTGATCAGGTCCGATTACACCATCTGCGGATTGCCTGTCAAGTCCCTCACCGGCGACTGTGTTGCCGGCGCCGACAATGAAAACCAAATGTGCGGTTTCGGGCCCAGCGCACTCGGCCTCTGCACATACTGCGCCGCAGGCGGTATCAACTCGACCGACACCTGCTGCTACAACTCGCAGGCAGAAACCCGCTGCCAGGGTGTTAGGCTCCCGTCAATCACGCCTTCGGTCACGTTAATCTCCTCAACTTCGACGGCGTCTACTTCGACCCCGACCTCCTCTTCCTCTGGCGACAAGGATGGTAACGGCTCGTCATCTAGCGGCCACAGCGGCCTCAGCGGTGGCGCAATTGCCGGTATTGTTATCGGTTCTCTCGTTGGCGTTGCCCTGCTCGCCCTGCTCCTGTTCTTCTGTGTGCGCATCCTGAGACGGCGCAGAGGCGCCAGCAGCCAGGCAGGAAGCATCTTCAACCAGCCCTCGCCCGCCAGAAAAACGACGCCAGCCATGTCTCAGCCCGCCCAAGGCGCCCCTCAAGGATACGAGGTCCTCCCCGGTGGTCGCATCGCCCGTATGTCGGCACTGGAAGGCCACTCTGGTGGCTCACCCTCCAACAATAAGAGCCTGACGGCGGCCGGTGGTGCCCGTCCCGGTAGCAGAAAGGCCGCCGACCAGTCCTCCTCGGATGAATATGTCGACAGCCCCGAGTACGAACATCGCCACACCGGCCTGCGACCCCCGCCCATGGCTGCTAGGAGACACGGCTCGCTTTCCAGTGGTTCTGCCCTTGGCAGCGACAGTCAAATGTCGCCGGGCAGTGGCGGATTCTCTTCGCCCCAGGGCTTCGGCAGCCAGCAGTCGGAGCAGCTGCCCTTTTTCAAGGACTACTACTCGCAGGACGACATTCACCCAGGCGACCGCGTTGCTGTCCTGTGGGCGTACTCTCCCCGCGCCGGCGACGAGTTTGCCCTGGAAAGAGGTGACATGATCAAGGTTGTGGGCATCTGGGACGACGGCTGGGCCACGGGCCACATGCTGGATCAGCGCGCCGAGGATTGGGAAGCGACAAGAGCCGCTCAAAGAGACAGCGGCGTCTCCAGCTCCTCCGTACGCGACGCGAGCCAGAGCCCGCCTGCACCTCCCGCCAACGAGATGAAGGCCTTCCCGCTCGTCTGCGTCTGCCTACCCCAACACTGGCGAAAGACGATTGAAGGCGACGGCTCGACAGACTCCGGCTCCGTCGGAGTCGGACCAGCTGGCGGCCATCCGATATGATGCGCGACGAACGCTCGCTTGCTATTTTCTACTCTTGCATACGAAGCGCATTGTTGGGTAACTCGTCCTTTCTTCTTCGGCATTTTGCCGTATCATTACGTTACTTTTTTTGGGTTACTCTTTCTACGACGATCTTTTTACTTTGACGACAGACCACTTCCAATCCGATACACAGTCTCTATAATGCCATGGTGCATAATTGGGGCCCTACGATCAACTCTACAGACCCCGGAGGCACTCTTGGCGCGCACAGAGACACGACGTGCAAAGTTTTTGTTATTTGCTTTTTTTTCTGCTTCTCTTTTCGAATCATTCCTTGTTTATACCCATTGCCCGGCGCTGCAGTTGGTGTCCTCTTTTTTTTTTTCGCCTTGTTTTTCACCGCACTCTTTTATTGGGCTTTTTGTCTCGAAGACGGTCCAGTTTACAACTACACACTGAAGGGGGAGAGCGTACATAATGTCCGCGCATGGACGAAACTTGAGATGCAGTTGCGATGTCGCAATGCATCCTCGAATTCTCATTACAATGTAAATAGAGTTGCTGCATGTCGAATGCCGCTTCACTTATTCTCGCTAGCGAGGCTGGGAAGATGGACGGCAACTTATTTTTATTGCACATACATGGGGGGAAAGGGCTCGGTTGAAGGCTCAATAACCCTCCTACGAATATTATTTGCTTTTTTCTCTTAGATTACTTAGATACCAAAGAAAGTCAGTATTTGTAGTTGGCATGGTCTTTGTTTTTCTTTACTTTGCGAGCACATGTGCCAAACTTGGTTGCGGCTGCGTAGGTGATAACCCCACCGGAAAACTTGCAACTTACAACTCTTAACATCACACAACGACCCGGCTTATAAAAAACAAGAACAAAAGAACCATAAAATGCGACGGCTTATATCAAATCACTGGCCGCGGACAACGCGCACGCCCAACTGCCGCATCCAGCTCCTCTCCGACCTGCACCTCGAGTCCGGCGCGCAGTACGCCTCCTTTGCCGCCTTTCCCCAGACGGCGCCCACGCTCCTCCTCGCCGGCGACGTGGGCCGCCTCGCCGACTACGACGCCTACTCCTCCTTCCTCGCTGCCCAAGCAGCGCGGTACGAACACGTGCTTCTCGTGCTGGGCAACCACGAGTTCTGGGGGCTCACGTACAGCGGTGCGGTGGACGCCGCGGGGCGGATGTGCGCGGAGGGGAGGATGGGCGGCCGCGTGAGGCTGCTGCACAGGAAGAGGTGGGACTGTCCGCGCTCGAGGGTGAGTGTTCTGGGGTGCACGCTGTGGTCAAGGATACCAGAGGGGGATTTTGCGGTCGTGAAGGGTAAGGTCAAGGATTTTGCGAGGATCGGGGGCGGGTGGACGCCGGGGGAGCATGTGCGGCGTCACGAGGAGGACCTTGCGTGGTTGAGGGGTCAGGTTGCGCGGCTGCAGGCGGAGGACAGCGAGGGGAAAGGACGAGAGGTCTTGGTCGCTACGCACCATGCGCCGTGTGTGGAGGGCACGTCGAGAGCAAAGGATGAGGGGAACCCGTGGTCAGCGGCGTTTGCGAGCGACGTGCTGGGTGATGGTGCGGGGTGGGAGGGCGTGAAGGCGTGGGTGTTTGGGCATACGCATCATTGTGCGGATTTCGCGAGGGACCAGGATGGGATGAGGGTGGTGGCGAACCAGAGAGGGTATGTGCTGCCGGGGACGGAGGCGGCGGTGAAGGAGAAGAAGAATTGGGAGGATGAGGGGAGGAGGAGGAAGGTTGGGAAGGGGGAGTTTGATGTGAGGCTTGTGTTGGAGATGGATTGATAGCGATAACCGGCTGATATAGGTGGGGGGACATGCGCTCGTCACCGGGAGAATCGTGATGTTGTTTGTATATATTCGGTGGTATCGGCGTAGGAAAGATAAATGCGTTGTATGTATATATTTGGTGGTATCGGCGTTGGAAAGATGGATGTAATTGATTTTAGTAGTACACAAACAAGGATATAATACAGATAGCCAATTCTTTCATTCAGAAGAAAAGTCATTGAAGTCTCGAATCGTCTAGATCTCGCACTTGCAAACCCTGTTATCGTTAGATATCCGTACACAGCTGAGTAGCTATATAACCAGGAGGTGACTTACAGATCTAGAGGACCGCCACACTTGCCGCCAGAGTACTTGATGGCCTTGCACTGTTGCCAGTTAGATTGCATTCATTTTTTCTCTTTATTTTGGATCGTGATAAGGCGGAGGAGGGGCCGGGGAATGTTGCGGGAACGCACGTTGTGGTTGCACTTTTGGCTCTTGTCCGCCCAGTTCCAGCACTGCGGGTCGATGCCGGCGGCCGCGGCGGAGATGTAAGCCATGTAGGCGAGGATGGAGGAGACGCGCATGACGATGTGTGTATATACTTTTCTACCTTGTGTCTGGCGAAAAGGTGAATGTCGCTTTGCGGATGGGGTGATGTAGATGGGCTTGGGGAGATGTGAGCGGCGTGACTAGGCAGCCTTTATACCTCGAAACTATTTGCCTTTGGCCTTTACAGCAATGTAGAGTTCCGGTGAGGATACTCTCGGGCTCCGGGCCTGTCGACATCTGGCTAGCCAGGCGTCTAAAAGGTGTTGGAGTACAAGTATTTCAGCCAGAAATAGATTTTGACAGCTGTCACGGGGAATCTGGGTGTGAGGAGAGGTGCCGGGGGGCGGCGCCGGTGATTTTACTTTGACACCGGCGGCATTTGCTAGCTGGAATTGAGGCTTTACCGGACGAGATATCGTAGGATCGGAGAGGCCGCAGGTCATCGGGGACGGGAAGACGGCATGCCGGTTCCTGTATGCGACGTATACCGGGGATATCAACCAGAGTCAAGGAAAGACAACCCAGATCTACGATGACACTTTACAAAGGAAACAGCGACGTGAACAATACACACCCCTTCAAGCAAAAAAGAAAGGCTGCCCAGGGACAATACATTGTGCGAATTCAGGGTCCGTATCCCACGCCGTCCGCTACGCCATGCCAGATGCGGCGCCGGCATGGCGTTCATAGCGCCCGCCGGCGCCCCGGAGTCTCGGGACCCTGGAATGTGGGCGACCGAAGAGGGAAGGTAGAAAATAGTACGAAAAATATAGCGAGACGAAGGCAAAAACAATAGAAAAAATTAATCATTATTGAATGTGTTTAGTAGCATGGTGTGAATCAGGACTTGGGGAGGTAGCTTTGGGTTCGTGGCGTGGCGTCGTTGGTTGAGGCTGTATGTAGCTGGACGGCGGATACTACTATAGAGAATTTGCCAGGTAGATAGGTAGATTTATGGGAACAAAAAGGGCCTGTTTGTATTTAGAAGACGGTCCGGCGAAGGACTTAATGAACTTGTGCTGTCTTGTAAGTCGATGAGAACTACACCTCCGTCTCGACAGCTTTTAGTGGTATAACTAACCAGTCAGCGAATGATTATAAATACAAGCTGAAAATTATTATTATTGATGTGTCAAATATTTACGTAGTTATGTTTGAGTTCATTATCATACATATGTACAAGTAAAAAAGATATACAGTGCCATGACGCCAGTGCCTGATTATTGGCTGCTGATGCTCACCGAAGCTGTCGCCGGACAAGCATATACATTGAGACTGCCACAGCCGGAGCCAAGATTCCGCCCAGAATAAGCTTCGAGGCATGGCCAGTCTACGTACCGCCGTCGTCGATAGCAGGAGCGCGAACTTCTCTGTCCCAGGCGCGCAGGACATCCTCGGCCGTCGAGTACTGCCCCGTCCAGCATGCCGTGATGACCCGGCCACCCGTTATTCCCGTCGTGTCGGGGTACCTGCCGTCGCGGAACGCGCTGGCAACTTCCTCCTCGTAAGTCATCTTCTCGTCCATCGTCTCGGGCGGGCCCGGCATTGCCCGGCACGGCCAGCGCCCCGTCATGACGGTGTAGAAGAGGGAGCCGAGCCCGAATATGTCCAGGGCTGGCGTCGAGTCGGACCCAAAGGCAGGGTGGTAGAACGGGCCGTCGGGGAGGCAGCCCCCGTCCAGACCGAGCTCGTCGCACGTCGATCCGCCAAAGTCGCAGAGCAGTAAACCCAGGGACCCTGCGGCTGTTTCGTGCACGAGAACGTTCTTCGGGCGGAGGTCGGAGTGTACTACACCGCAACCATGTATGTAGGAGATGGCCTCGGCCAATTCCCGGCACCATGTTATCCGCTGTTGTAGGCCAGTAGACGGATTTCTGTCGATATAAGTTTGTAGATTGCCATGGCTTGCTTGGCCAAGAAGCAGGCCGCGGCCTTGCTGACCGATATATCTGATACGTCAATGTCTGCAAGCGAGGATCAGTGTGATGCACCTACTTTACAATTCGTGGATGCTGTCCGAGCCTTTGGAGTATCAGCGGCTCCACGGAAAAGCAAAGGTCGACCTTTTCGGCAAGCTCTGTGGTCTGGAACGAAATTGGCTGCTTGAGAATGACCCCAGGCCGGACTAGTTCAATGGTACTCGTGGAACCAATATTCTCCATTGTGCAATGGCAACAATGGCAGCTGTGAATTGCAAGACAGAAGGCACTGGCGATAGGTGGTTACAGGTTCTTGAAAAGAGGTCGGCGCTGGGGTAAATATTGTTCCGTGCGCGGTGAATAGAATCAAGTTGCGTGAGTGATATCTCGGCAGCAGCTTCTGTTTCTTCAGTCAGCCACGACCTTTACCTCCTCTGGCATGGGAGCTCACAATTTCCGGGAGCGCAGACGCGGCAGGTGTATTTGCCACACCGGCCCTTCACCCTGCTAGAGCCCATCTGCATCTCTTTCAATTCGTGGCCCGTCTTGCTTTGTTCTGTGCAAGGGTCGAATTTGAAGGTTTCGTTCTGATTACGCGTACCGCAAGCGTAAATCTTGGTAGAAACGTACTTGGTACACATGCTGCGCGCTGGGACCAGAGTGCCGCGCTTGATTAGATTCCCGTGAATGCACACTCACTTGCCAAATCTCCAGCTAGGCCGGGAAGCACTGGCGATGTAATATACTGTGAAAGCGAGGCGGACTAGGCAGCCGTCTACGGTCTTAACGAATCTCAACCACTAATTAAGGCGACGCCACACCAGCTCGCGTCTCAGCCGCAGACAGGCCAAGCACCCAAGAAAATACAGTCGGATTTTTGTTTGCTTGCCTTATATTCCAGAAAGAGGCCACAGACTAAATCGAGAAGGAAGATAAATATGATGATAGCCGCTCAACCAGGGTAGATGTATTTTGTTCTCTAGTCATTTCGCCGACACCAGACACGACACTCCATAACAAGTTATACACGAGTGAAAATGCATCTGGTGTTTTGTAACTGGAGTGGATCGTCCATCGACGTTGAAAAGAGAAGTGTCTGTATTGTAGTCGATATCGGACCCTCCGTGACCACGTTTAGGAGCTTACACGCCTATGCTGCTACACTGTGCGCGCACTGCATGCTCTATACTCTTCATTGCCCTGCTAGTACACCGGTAACATAAATAATCGATTAGTTATATGGTTATACATTTATGGCAAATTAGCAGAAACTTTTCACGACTTTGTTTTTTAATTGTTTTGCTAGTAAGATACAAACGGTTGATCTCCTAACCTGCTGAGTAGCCGTATATCATTCACTCGCGGGGTGGTGGGGTTTGAACCCCGGTTTTGCCAACCTCAACCCTCACCCAGGTCTCTCTCTCACTTCCAAGCTCCCCATTTCCCTCTCACCAGCTTCACAAAGCACATAGCTCATACGAAAAACATCTCATAAAATTATGGAAGGGAGCACCGACGCGAAAGCAGCCTCCGAGGCCGCAGTCGCCAAGTTCCAGCTCGACCGCGTCCTCAATCAAGGTAACAACCACGCACGCCCTCCCCATGCCACAACACGTTGTTCATGAACCCTCCTACTGACAAAAACCCCCACAGACCAAGCAGGCCGCCGCACCTCCATGGTCGGCACCGTCGACGGCCAGCCCGCGCTCCTCGTCGTCGAGCGCGCCCCCTTCCCCTCGGACGAGGGCTACCTGGGCCGGCTCCCGTCCTCGCTCGCGCGCCTCAAGAACCTCGGCGCCAACGACATCTACAGCTGGCACATGGCACGGTCCGGCGCCGACTGCGCCGGCGGTGAGACGGCGACGGACTTCCACGCGGACCTGAAGATCAACCTCATCTACCCGTGCACAGAGACGCACGTGAAAAAGTACAGCAAGCAGGGCGTGCGGTTCGTCACGGAGACGCCAGAGATCTACCGCGACCACATCCGGCCGTACATGCTGGCCAAGCGCGAGCAGGGCCGGCTCAACTGGGTCTTCAACATCATCGAGGGGCGCAAAGAGGTGGAGGACGTCATCTACAGAACAGTGCTCGGGGAAGCGGGTGATGAGGGTTTTCTATTGTTGCCGGATCTAAACTGGGACCGTTCGACGCTCGACGCGCTGCACCTGCTGGCGCTGGTCGAGCGGTGGGATATCTGGTCGCTGCGTGATCTAAAAAAGAAGCATATCCCTTGGCTGCAGCACATGAAGGCCAAGCTGACCGACGCGACCGTCGCGACGTACCCGTCCATCGAGGCGGACCAGCTCAAGCTCTATGTGCACTACCAGCCTACATACTACCATTTCCACATTCACATTGTTCACGTGGCGCTCGAGGCCGGCGCGACGCAGGCGACAGGCAAGGCCGTCGGCCTGGACAGCATAATCGAGACACTCCGGGTCATGGCGGGCGACGACGAGGCGGGCATGGACGCCGTGGCCATGACGTATACGCTAGGAGAGGCGAGCGAGCTGTGGGCAGAGGTGTACGAGCCGCTCAAGAGCGGAAAGCAAGCTTCTCAACCGACAGGACAAGGTCGTTAACCGAGGAGCCATGGGGACAGTCCTTCCACTCGCCGCCGTCACGGATGCAGTATACTTCTTCGTTGAGGCGGATGGTGCAGCTGATGGTGGCGTTGACCTGGACTTTGGTTAGACAAAACTGGTAGAGGATAATAACGGACAATAACATGACATACCTCGGCCGAGTGCTTGGCACTGTTGCGCAGGAGCTCGAAACCGTGGGCGCCGTCGTCGCGAGTGGCGCACTCGTTGAGCTTGCGAATGTCTATGGCGTGCTCGAGGGCGCAATCCTCGACAAGGGATCGCTCGGGGATGCTCTGGTAGTCCCTGGTCAGGCACATGACGAAGCCAAGGCTGATCTTGGGGTCGGGGTAGAGCTCGCGGGCGCAGAGCTCGATGATGTTGCCCAGGCATTCCGAGGTGCCGTGCTTGCACTTAACGCCGTCTTCGGAGACGCTATTACAGAGTTAGATATGCGAGGGAAGCGGAGGATGAGCCGGATATCCGTACGAGGCAATGTATGATAGCTTGAAGTCGACCTTGTTGTACACTTGCTGCATAGCAGGGAGTAATAGCAATCGGAGGGCATCCTGTCAGAGAGAAAAGGTCAATACATGTCGCTTGAGACGAGATAAGACTCGACAGAAACGAGAAACGCACTCTTGTGTCGGGACATTTGCTTATAATGTGAGCCTCGAGCGGCACCTTTTTCTTGGTGACGATGGCCTGGCTGGCAGAGGACTTGGCCTCCTTGGAAAACTTGTCGATGCTGCCACGTACGTCGACGTTGTAGGTGGACAAGAGGCTGTAGCCGATGAGGACGAGGGCGAGAATGGGCAGCCAGAGGCGGGTGCGGCGGCGACGGACGGGAGCGGTCATCTCGGCGGCGCGCGGGATGTGAAGCGGCAGGCGTCGCTTCTCGTCCATGGTGTAGTGGAAGAAGAGATGTTTTCCGGGTTGGAAGATAGCTCAGGTAGCAGGACTGGAGGGGAGTCGATTCAGCACTGCACTGCACTGCAGCAAGCAATGCGATTAGCAACGTGGAGATGGGGTTGAGACGTTTCGGGTGGGTTTGTGAGGGCGATGGGCTGCTGGTATTGGCGGAGGGCCGAGGGCGGGAGGAGGGAGAGGAAGAACTGGGAGGGACTCGAGGGAGCACGGTGGCGAGTGGTTGGCGAGTGGTTGGAGCAAAAGACTGTCACTATGGGGGGTACTTGCAGATGTGTGGGGAAAAGGCAGAAGAAGCATGTACCTTGTCATGATGGGCCGAGGTACTTGGGTGTGCATAGTAACAAGGTGGCATTGGCTTGTACCGTCGGAGGTACTTGTCGCCCCACAGTATCAACGTGGCCGCCCTTGTACCTCTTCTACCTGCTACTCCCGTCGGGTCACTGGCCAGAGCACCTGACTCTTTTCAATTTCAGGGATCTTCCCCAGCATCAGCTGCCTGTAAAATCCTCCCTGCACCGGGGTCATCCGCTGCTCTTCAGGGCACTGTAGTAGAGCCTCAGTACTACAGGTAAACTCTTCCCCCACCGTTCCCCGCCCCTAAAGCCAACGTGGGCAATTCCCAAGTCTTCAATACCCCACGTACATCGATGCCGCGCCTTTGCCTCGCTATTACCAGGCAAACAGGCAATCAATCAACTGATTCATCATTCATCAACTCATCCGGCGCTGACGTGCGCACTCTCCCCCTTCGATATTAAAGAGTATATATAACTAGCGAATAAGATTTACCCCTACAAGCCATTCGACGCTTAGCAGGAACAACGAACCACCATGTGACGGTTGCATTTACCATTTACCGCCGCATTGCAGCTCGCCCCCAATTTGAGTCTTGTCCCTCCTCCACCGTTCCGCCGCGAAACCCGTCTGATCTGCCTCGCCAACGCCCGGCTGAGCTGACAAGGCCGCCTCTGCTTCTCTGCTTCTGCTTGCCCAGTGATCCCGCGCACCGACACGAGAGGAGACAGGCCGGCCAGCCAACCCGCGCCGCCGCACCCCAAGACCTCGAACCACTTCCCATCCCATCCGCGCCGCTCGCCTCGTTTGTCTCCAAGAAACGTTGCACCCGCAGAGAGGGGACGCACTATACTGTACTATACGGATGCTAATACCACAATAGGCATCTCGGCTTGTCCTCGTCCTCGCGAGCTGCTCGTCTCTCATGTCTCCCAACACCTTCTGTATTCAGAGACACCATCCGGGAGCACTCTCTCCACTTGGCCGGCTTTGTGTTTGAAACTAAGACTATAAAAGCTACCAAGCGCAGCTCTCTCGAATTCCCCGACAAAACTAAAGTTATCAATTTGTCCTTAAATTCTTATAAATAAAAACGGCTCCTGCTGGTGGATCGACTGGTCTCCTCCACGTCTCGAGCGGCTTCTGCGTTTTATTATGGGGACTAGTTCCATTCATCGTGGCACTTATTACCTCTTCGTCCCCGTGGTGGCGGCGGCCTATGCTTAACCATCTCTGCTCCCCAAGCGAATCTCGATATCGACCATAATCTTAATCCATCTGCCCGGCCTCGACACTATTTTTCCGTTGACAACAAGCCTCCGACGGCCCGTCTGCTCTGCTCCACGTCCAGTCTGTGAACATGATCATTGACCCAACAGCTTCTCTCGAGACTTTGGACACGCACCTGACTCAGGCATAAAAAACCCTCCCATGGCCGCTTCTCAACCTCAGCTCTTGGAGAAATTCCTCGAGCCTATGCAGATTGACCTCAAGACGTGCAATGATTTGACCACCCGCTTCTACGACTGCTTCAAGGCACTCGCCGCCAACCCCACCGACCAGTTTCTGCCAACGCCTATATCGGACTCTATCCTGAGGCCAATCGCCGATACTGGCTGCGGTCGGTACGTTGCCTTTCAGTCCCTCCGAATGAACCTGCTAGCTAACACAGCATAGAAACCTCGCCATTGATATGTGAGCTCTTGCCTAATCTTTGGCATGACGTGTTACTAATACTACATTAGTGGCGGAACTAACCTCAGAGTTGGCTTCATCGAGTTGCTTGGAAAGCAAGCGGGCTATGCCACAACCAATGGAGTGAATGGAGTGAATGGAGTGAATGGAGTGAATGGAACCAACGGCACAAACGGCGCTGCCCTCACCAATGGATCTCACGAGTCACAGAGCCGAATCAAGCGCCTGTTTGAAAAATCTTGGCCCATTGATAACCACCTCAAAGACGACAACGCCGATGCCTTGTTCCGATGGATTGGCAAGTACATTGCCGAAGTCGTCAGCGATGCCTTCGAGGAGCTCAAACTCTCCAGCAGTGAGACGCTCCCCATGGGAGTGACTTTTAGTTTCCCTGCGCAGCAGCATTCGCTCGCGGAGGCGACTGTCACTTCTATGGGCAAGGGCTTTACCATTGCACCCAACACCGATCTTGGGGCGAGCCTCGAGAAGGGATATAAGGAAGCCAAGGCTGCGCATTTGCCTGAAGTCAAGGTTACCGCAATCTCCAACGACTCCGTCTCGACACTCGTATCATTCATATACAACTTTGGTGGCACAGCGGACCAGCGTGCCAGCATGGGCCTGATTTTGGGAACTGGCTCCAACGCCACTGTCCCGCTGAAGCTGAGCTTGCTGCATCAGAGCAAGTGGCCCAAGAACATCAACGTACTCGACGGTGAAAGCCTTAGCGACGTCAAGATTGCCGTCAACACTGAATGGAGCATCAGTGGAACAGCACCTCCCATGAGGAAGCTCGGCCTCATCACGCCGTGGGACGACCAGCTCTCGGCGCAAAACGAAAAGCCTGGCTTCCAGCCGCTCGAGTACATGTCAGCCGGGCGATATCTCGGCGAGCTGGGACGCATCATGCTGGTAGACTACATGGCCAACACGTTGCACATTGCACGGGAGACGCTACCGGCGGCCCTGCTCCAGCGCCACGGGCTGTCGACGACGTTTCTGAGCCACTTCAAGCCTCTCGAGCACGGTAAGCTCCTTGCCAGCCTGCGTACCGAACTGCCCGAGTCGACTGGCAGAGACGGCTTCGCCTGGACAGAGCACCTCGCCGAGGCGTTGTACAAGATTGCCAAGGCCATCGAGGTGCGTGCTGCCGGCATCATCGCGGCGGGCACTCTGGCACTGCTTACGCTGTCAGAGGAGCTGCCAGCGAGCGCAGAGGAGGCGGCCGCTGCATCCAAGGAGCTGGGCGTCGGGTACACGGGCGGCTGCATCGTGCACTTCCAGGACTACCTGCAGGACTGCCAGCGCTTCATCGACCAGCTCATGGCTGCGCGGTTCGGTGAGTCTAGCGCTTTCAGGGTTCTGCTGAGCCCCTGCCACGATGGTGGCATCACCGGTGCAGGTATCCTGGTCTCAGCAGCCTTGTCCAGCACCAAGACGGAGGCATCGTGAGAGTTAGGCAGCGTAACTTGGTGGGCGTGAGCGTGAAATTTTAGAGCAAATTCGCAATCTGCTGAATAGTCCCGCACATAGCATATATACAGTATATACAGACACGTTGGCATTTTACCTCAGCTCCGCAAAAATGTTGTGCTTGTACATGGTATGCATGTCACTGCACGGCCCAGCTGAACCATACGCCAGCAGCTACATTGCATTTGGCTTGACACATCTGCGTCCAGGATATCCACTTGGACGGTTCAGCCCCGAGACGGGCTGGCAAAGATCCCCGAAAGGCTTGCCCGTATAGCGCCGTATTGCCCACTAGATCCCGCAGCGCAATGAAACTGCGTGGGGTTTGCGGCGGTCTCCAGCACCAATTTCGGAACAGAATGGCGAGCTAGTTAAGTGGTGCTAGTCGATTAGTAAATTACATAGCCAGTACTAAGTTGTACTTGCATTAATACTCCGTACCCAGCGGTCTTGGGGGTGGGACTATTTCGGAGCCGGATTCACCGATTTTCAAGGATATGTGTTCCGGCGTTCTTTGAACCGCCTTTCTCTTCCTGCATTGTCGTTTTCTTTTTACTCTTGTACATACTGATTGCTAAGAAGAGGCAACGAAATCGCGTTTTTCCTTTTCCTCTTCGGGTCTCGGCAGCGGTGTGTGGCTCGATTAACTTTCTCTCCGCATTGGCTTTTACACGGCGCACACCTGGCTCATCATCTAAGAAGCCTATCTGCACCCGCGGACTCTCTTTTTTTTCTGGCTCTACCTCTCGTCTCGCACGGTCATGGCGGGCAACGGGTATTCTCGTGCCGCGGCCGCCGCGCCGACGGGAATCCCCTCGCGGCGGCAGGACGACGAGGTGGACGAGTCGTTTGCGCGGTCCCTTGACGCCCTCTCGCGGTCCGTACCGTCCACCGTCCCGTTCCTTGAGGCCGAGCCGGAGCCGATCCTCTTCCCCCGCGACACCGCGCCCGCAGCAGACGACGACGACGACGACGACAACGACGACAACCAGACACACGCAGCAGCTCAGCCCGGCAGCATGCGCAGGAGAAGGAACAGCGACGACGGCGACGAGGACTCCACGGAGACGTCGCCTCTCCTCCGCGGCAACGCCCGCAGCAATGGCGCCGGCGCAGATTCACCAGCAGCAGCAGATTCGCCAGCAGAGCCCGCGCCGCGGTTCCTCAACGGCGTCAGCCCGGGCCGCTTCTGGTTCATATTCTCGCAGGTGCTCGCCGCGCTCTTCATCGGCTGCTTCGACAGCACCATCATGGCGTCGTCGCACCCGGTCATCACGTCGCACTTCCGCGCCGCCAACGCCGCCTCCTGGCTGTCCACGACCTTCCTGCTCACCTCGACGGCCTTCCAGCCCTTGCTCGGCCGCCTGTCCGACAGCATCGGCCGCAAGCCGCTCTTCACCTGCACCCTCGGCGTCCTGACGCTCGCGACGGCGTGGTGCGGCCTTGCGCGGAGCCTCGGGAGCTTCGTCGCCGCGCGGGCGCTCTGCGGCCTCGGCGCCGGCGGGACAATGGCCATGGGGAGCATCATCACCAGCGACCTGGTCCCGATTGAGTGTGTTTTCATACAGCCCACACTATGCTTTCACCTTCAAAAAGAGGGGGAATGAAGTGAGTGGGGGGCGTGTTGGATGAAGAGAAAGCTAACATAGTTGCGTAGACGCCGCGGCTCATACCAGGCCCTCATCAACGCAATGTGGGGTGCCGGCACCGCCATCGGCGCGGCCACGGGAGGCTGGCTCGCCGAGTCGGTCGGCTGGCGCTGGGAGTTTGGCATCCAGGTGCCGCCGCTCATCCTCATCTTCGGCATCTCCTTCGTCGCCATCCCCCGCGACATTGGCATCCGCGGCAAGCCCGCCAAGACGGTGTGGCAGGCGCTGCGCGAGTTCGACATCAAGGGCTCGGTGCTGCTCACCATTTCGACGACGGTGTTTATTCTGGGCCTGGTAAGTTATAATCATTGCCTTTGGCTCTTACATTGTCTTCTTTGCGTAATCACGGAATGCTGACTCATTATCTGTAGAACCTCGGTGGCAACATATACCCTTGTAAGTCGGCAGACTCTAGCAAACCAGTGTACAAGTCAATTGCTAACACCGTGCCAGGGACGCATCCCATCGTCATCGCATCCTTGTCCTTATTTGTCGTCGTCTTCCCTACCTTCCTCTGGGTTGAATCCCGCGCGGCCAAACCCATCATGCCGCTGCACCTCATCACCAAGGCGCCGCACGCCAACCTCATCTTCTCCAACTTCATCGCCACTCTCCTCGTCAACGCCGTCCTCTTCAACATGTAAGCCCGCCCCCCGTCCCCCTCTCCCTCTCCAAAACCATCTCCCCTAACACGCCGCACAGGCCCCTCTACTTCCAGGCCGTCCTCCTCACGTCCGCCACCACCTCCGGTCTGCGCCTCGTCGCCCCGTCCGTCGCCTCCTCCGTCGCCGGCGTGTCCACCGGCTTCCTCATCTCCTACACCCGCCGCCTCAAGTGGCCACTCATCGCCGGCTCCTCCTTTGCCGCCCTCGGCACGGCCGGCCTTTGGCTGCTCCTTCGCCGCGGCCTCCCCGCTCCGCTCTACATACTCGCCCTGATCCCCGGCAGCATCGGCTCCGGGTTCCAGTTCCCCGGCACCTTCATGGCCATCCTCGCCGCCAGCCCGCAGGCCGACCAGGCCGTCGTCAGCAGCACCCTGCTCCTCTGGCGCAGCCTCGGCGGCGTCCTCGGCGTCGCGACGAGCAGCCTCGTCGTGCAGAACGCCCTGGTGCACTACCTGGACCAGCTGGTGCACGGCGACATGCGCGACGAGGTCATTGCCCGCGTGCGGAAGTCGGTCGAGGCCGTCGCCAAGCTGGACGAGCCGTACCGCGAGCAGGTCGTGCAGAGCTACGAGGCCACGCTGCGGCTGACGTTTATGCTCGCCACGTTCATCGCGATCATCTCCGTGCTGCTGATTGTGCCTGTCAAATTGGCGCGTCTGCCGCCGCGAAAGTGAGTAGCTGTCGGATGGTGTATATTCAACATAATTATGAAAAGGCGTACTTACAACGCCACGTCTGTGGCCAAATTTAACGAGTCGATACTATAGCTACATTACTCATAGACATTGAATTTCACCTATAGAGCCTCATTTAGAGCGGTTGAAAAATTGCATCTCCCATCTTACCGGGAGTCACTTTATATGCTTTTTTGTTATCGCATACTGCAGGTAGAATACATAGAAATAATAAATGAGCCCCATGAACCAAGGCCTCGACTTTGTTTTTGCCCATGTCCAGATTTACAACCTCCCGTTCCCAACAAATGAAATTGCAGCAAAAAGAAAAAACAAGTATGCAACCGCTCAATGATGGTAACCATTGGCGCCCCGCGCCGCCACCAACGTATCCAGCTCGTCCTTGGCCGCACGGTAGTTGTCCTGCGCCTCGCGCTCGCGGCGGCTCACAAACGCCAGCTCGCTGCGCAGCGACTCCAGGCGCCTGTTGATGGCCGTGTCCTCCGAGATGGCCAGCGTTCTGAAGCCGCTGAGCGCGACGCGCGCCTTTTCCAGCGCCTCTGCCGCGTCGACCGTCTTGTCCTTGAGCAGCTTCTGGCGCTTCTGGTAGCCGCCGAGGTGCAGGCTGAGCTTCTTCTCGAGCTTCGCACCCTGCTCGGCCAGCAGCATGATGGAATCTTCGCAGACCTGGGACAGGTTAGCATCTGTTTATATACTGTACTGACGTTGCGCTTGTTACTTACGTGGAATGATGCCTTCATGGCGCTGTGCTGCTCTACTTCGTCGGCATCGGCGTAGCAGCCGAGCCCCAGCAGTGTGTCATCGGCAGCTCGGCTTGCGAACGTGGCTTGAATGCTTTCAAAGCTCGGTAGCTTTTTAGTCTCAGCCATAATTATCATTCGAGCATCCGCGAGTGAATTATCGTCGATGTGAAGCAGGGGTTTGGCGGTGCCCTTGACTTGTGATCCGGGAAGTGGGTATTTTGTAGCATCATTAGCCATTAACATGACAGCTTCTTGTGCAATCAACGACTCTGCTTCGCTCTCTAGGCTAGTGGCCCTCTCCATCAAAGCTGGCAGGTCAACCAATAGTGAGCGAGGCAGCTCACGCTGCATCACCTGTGTTCTGCGTCGGCGCTCAAGCTCCTCGATGGCAGCCTGTCGCTCCTTTGCGCGGCGATCGCGCTCGGCGGCGTCCTCTTGACGTTCCTCTATTGTTGTGGGCTCCGCCTGCTCATCGGGAAGCTCAAGCTCGAAGTCCATATCTTTGGGCTTGGGTAGCGAAGCCAGGCCTGATCGCAGCTGGTTGCGCATCGACATTTCACGGTCTCGAATCTCCTTTGGTGTCGCAGAAACCATGGACATGCCATCGTCTCGGTTCAAGGCAAAGTTGTCGCGAGGCGTCCTCATCGGCGTCTGGCCAGGGCGGCCAGGAGTTGCGCCGACACCGCCAGCCGCCATTGGTGTCGCCATGGGGTTTGGTGTCGCGTGGTCCTGCTTTCGCGGGGCAATGCCGTCGAAGCCGGTCGAGGCGGCACCTTCGTGGAGAGGGGTATTTTCTCCACCGAGGAGGGCGGATTTAGTGTCGTTCAGCGCTCGAATATTTCGAATTTCATTGGCAATGTGATCCTCTTGCTCGGGCGCTCGAGGCGTGCGAATGGGCGTCTCGCTGTTAAGAGTAGAGTATGTGTTGACAAAGCCCCGCGTGGCATCGTTTTCGCTCTGTCTGGCTCGCGTGTTGGCAGCTTCACCCATCTTGCCCATCTTGACAAGGTCCTCGAGCTCGCCCTCGCTGACCTGCGGCGCGGGCAGATTCAAAGCACGACGTTTGCTCATCTGCTCCGCTTCACGGATCTTCTGCATTTGCCCAGCCTTGATGGCTGCCTTTTGTGTGTCTGACTGGCTCTCCTTCTCGCCTTTGCGCTTCTTCCTCTCGCCGTCGTCGCCGTCGTCGCCTTTGCGCTTGCCCGCGAGCTGCTTTTGGGGGTCGAAGGCCCTGCGCTGTTCCTCGTTGAGAACCTGCTCCTCAGCCGTGTCGTAAAATCCGGGAACTGCTTTTTTCTCAAAGGGGATATCGGCATTGTAGTCCATCTCGCCCTTCTTTCGCGTGGTGACTTTGATGTTGATGCCAGCCGTCTTGAGCTCTCGTCTCTTTTGCAGGGTGGCCATGCGTCGTGACTCTTCCTGCTGGCGCTCACGAGCCTTTCTCTTGGCCTTTTTACCCTGTGTGTTGGCAAGACGGGCGCGAGCCTCGCTCAGCATCTCCTTTTCGTCCTCGTCGAGATCGATGGTGTCGGGTCGAGCAGGTTTCGACTCGGGGTCGGGGTCGAGTTCACCGGGTCGCAGTCTCCGAACATCGTCAGCGCTGGGCGCCTGCGTCTCGCCGCCATCAGGACCCGTGAGGCCAAAGGCGGACGATTCGCGGGCCTCAGCCTCGTCCAACAGCTTCTGGTAGCGCTCGAGACATTGGTTGGCAGTGCGGCCGACGATGGGGGCGATTGTGCGCCACTGGGTGGGCATAATCTTGGCGAGGTGCAGGAGTTTCTCGTCTTCATCCTTGCTCCATTCGATCTTCTTGATGCTGGGGTCGAGCCACTCGTTCCATCGTGCCTTGCACTGCTTGGGCGTCTTGCGCGCGAGCAGCGAAGACACGCGCGCCCATTGGTTGAGGCCATACTTGGAGACGGAGGCCTTGAGGATCTCGTCCTCGATGTTGGTCCACACACCACCCTTGACGACAGGCATGGTGGCGGTTGCGATGGATTTCGAGTTGCCTGGAAAGGGTCCGTAGGCAGAGGCTGGCTAGCTTGTCGCGAGACGGAAAATATCAAGATGGAGATGGGCGCGCGCCGATATGCTGAGTCATCAGGTACGTACCCAGAGTGGTCACTCTGCGTAGCTGCAAGCCATGTATAGTAGACGGCAAGTATTTAAAGATTGAAGATGAGATATAAGAATTTTAAGTTTCTATGTCTTGAAATAACGTCTATATTGTGTTATTCTTTCTTCGCTGAAAGTCTGCGCCGTGGTTGAGTCAAGTTGAAAATGCGCTGGTCGCTGGGCTGTAAATGAAAGGCCACCCACTATCTGCAGCCCTGAGATTATTGTCCATTTCCCGTTTACCTCGAATAATTAATCCCTGCCAATGCAATGAATTGAAACGTGAATCTGATGGCAGATGCTTGTCTTTGTCAGATTCGAAACACGAGGCAATCAGTTCCACTGCATCCTGCTCCAATACAGCATACACACGTAAGCAGCACACAACTGTCATGCACGTACAAAGTCTGAGGTGGGCAGTGTTGGGCAGTGGCACCATGAGCATATGCCGACGTTGAATGCTTGTTGAGCAAGTCTCCATCTGATCACCAATCACTGTCAAGGCGAAGCGTCATCGATAACGAAAATCCAGCGCCGGGTAGCAACAAGTTCCCGAAGGGGTACGGCAGCCGTCCGGCGGAGTTTTGGAAGCTAGGGAAACTAGAACGCCAGCCACAGAACAAAAGGACAGATGGGACAGACAAAGGGCAGACTATGAGACGCTATGTTTCTCAAGGCAGACATAACTAAAGCTACTTGATGATTACTGTCCGAGGTCCGTGTCCGATGTATTGTCCAGTAAGAGAGAATGCCGGCTGACCAAGAACGGCCTTCTTCCTGCTCCTGTCTTGCCCAACCCGGCAGCTGCCGCCCAATCAGCGCGGCGCCTCTCCCCTCCCAGCACCAAAAGCTTATAGCGGTCTTAGCGCCCGGCTCATCCCTGTACCAGCACTGTGGCGCCATCCACAAGCACCACAGCGCCGCTGTAAAACCCCTGTAAACCTCCTGCGCAACTCCGCAGCACGCTAACTAATGCGCATTGCATTCATGATACCGAAATTCCGTCAGCGGGCCGCCCTAGTGAAATGACCTACTATCCCATTGATCCAGTTCTTATGCTTTCCCTGGTAGCTTGTCTTTCTTTCGTTTTTTCTTCTTCGTCACCTCTCAAACATAATCTGGCGTCTGCTCGCTCTTCCATCCTTCAAGATTGGCAGGAGATGAGAGTCGCAAGCGGTTGATTGCGTGGTCTATAGCTACCACTTGTTTGCCCTCTTATCCCTCGATCTACATACAGCCTGCCGAGGCTGCGTTTTGCGACTGACGATTACGATATCGGGACCGAGAAATACCGCGGTTCCGGGTGATTAAAAGTTCCAGGATACGTCACCGAACCTGATCCGACTCCGCGCACCGTCTATATAGCAATTGCGACAGCATGGCGAAGCTTGCGCGCGCGACCGGCCCATCCGCCAACGGCGCTGCCAACGGCGCTGCCGACGGCGCTGCCAACGGAGAAGTTGATGAAGCCACCCGGCTTCTGCCCAACGGTCTGGACGAGGACGACCACAAGCCCGTTTGGGATGGCTTGACAGAGTTCGAGGAGCTGCCTTGGTGGCGAAGGCCGTCGGTGTTCTGGCTGATGGGGCCGTACGCCATCTTTACGCTGGCGTTTGGCGGCGTCATCATCCCAAAAGTTACGCTGTGAGCGCCATCTCTGGGTACATTGTAGATGCCACCGGCTAACTGAACTGTGACAGTATCCTCGACCTGGTATGCAACAAGCACTTTGCCGACAAGGCGGCCGCCGACCCGACCTTCCACGCCATGCCCGACATGGGCACCGACAACCCGCAGTGCAACGACCCGGAGGTGCAGAAAAAGGTCGCCGAGTTCATGCTGGTCGTGAACCTCCTCACCGGCGGGCTCAGCGCCATCACGGCCCCCAAGTTTGGCAAGCTCTCCGACCGCTTCGGCCGCCGCCGCCTGCTCGCGCTCGCCTCGTTCGGCGGCATCGCCGCCGAGATCATCACCATCCTCGCCGCCAAGTTCCCGCGCGCCGTCGACTACCGCTGGCTCGTGCTGGGCGCCTGCTTCGACGGCCTCACGGGGTCCTTCACCAGCGGCAGCATCCTCGGCCAGGCCTACGTCAGCGACTGCACGCCGCCCTCGAAGCGCGCCGTCTACATGGGGTACCTGTACGCCTGCCTCTTCACCGGCATCGCGCTGGGGCCGCTGCTGGCGGGCTACTTTATCAAGGTCACCGGCAGCGTCCTGACGCTCTTCTACGTCGTCCTCGTCTGCCACGCCACGTTTGCGTTCGTCGTCGCTTTCGTCATCCCTGAGTCGCTGTCGAAGCGCCGCCAGCGCATCGCGCGCGAGAAGCACCGCAAGGAGAAGGAGTCGCGCGACCAGTCAGCCAAGCCCTGGCTGGCCGCCCTGCGCGATAGCCACCCGTTCGAGCCGCTGGCCATCCTCTGGCCCAAGGGCGCCGGCACCTCGAAGCAGCTACGCCTCAACCTCGTCTCGCTGGCCATCACGGATGCCGTCCTCATGGGCTCCATGATCTCCATCGGCTCCGTGCTCATTCTCTACAGCAAGTACATGTTTGGCTGGGACACCTTCCATATGTCAGTCTTCGTATCCAGCCTTTCCACCATTCGCGTGATTGTTCTGCTGGCCATCTTCCCCTTTGTCAACTACTGGTTCCGCGTCAGGCCTGTCCGCCGTCGCGAGCGCGAGTCCGGGCAGCGCCTCGTCGAGAAGACGGGCGGTGCCGACAACGTCGACATCTGGACCCTCCGCGCCGCGCTCCTGTCCGATACTCTCGGTGCTCTTGGCTATGCCCTCGCGCGTAGCCAGCCCGTCTTCGTCCTGAGCGGCATGACGACGGCGATCGGCGGCCTCGGCAGCGCCACGATCCAGTCTGCCATTACCAAGCACGTTCCGCCGTCCTCGGTCGGGCAGGTCCTCGGCGCCGTCGGCATGCTCAATGCTCTCGCCCGTGTGGCCGGTCCTGTCCTATTCAACGGACTGTACGCGTTGACCGTGGGCGTCTTCCCGCAGGCCGTCTTTGTTCTGCTGCTGAGCTTGTTCTCAATTGGCCTCCTTGCGACACTCGTTGTCCGTCCGCATGGTAAGTTTAGACCGCCCTTTTGGCACCAATATATATATATATATATATATATATTTTACAGTGTGTTCTGACAATTGTCTTATAGTCGTCTGGGCGCACGAGAGTGAGGCGCCGGAACCGACCCGCGAACCCGAAGAAGTTGCTGCGCTGGCGGCACAGACAGGACAAGAAGCCGACCCATTGCTTTAATAAAGAAAAATTGGACAAAATCAAATACCACCTGAAGCGCGGCTGATTTTCTTTTATATGTTTATTATTCTTATGCCCAGGCACTCTTTCAACTTTTATCTTGGCTTTATAGGCATTGACGGCGTTATCAGGTGTATTGGCTGGAACTGGGGACTGGCAGGAAAGTATTGTTTTAGCATAGATTTGGAGGGTTAGAAAATCTTGACGGTAGATTTCTTTTAGCAGCCGTATACGAATCAACTTTCATTTATTTTTAAATATTTCTTTGATATTCCCTCTCCTCTCATTTATGTCTGGCTGAATGTGGGTCTATACCCGGATAGCTCCGTGGGCCAAGGAGCGTGGGCATCGCATATCCTACCCAGTCACCTGCGCATGCCTTGCATGAGTATATATTCTGTAACCGCCCCTATTCAGCCCTCACTCTAGCCATTGCCCGAGTATGGTGGTTCGTCTCGCCGCGCGACAGACTGGACAATTTCGCGTGCAGAAGATTGTTGGTGCAGCAACAGCGACACAGCGGCTCAAGATGTCGACGACCGACGGAGCGGAGATCAAGTTTGGCCCCTTCCCGGTCACCAAGCAGGTGAGTTTGCGCCGGCCCCGGATCTCATCTCACTGCATTATTTTCATTTCCCCCCCAGCTTCACATACTGACGTCCGTTTACTCAAGGTCTTCCTCAAGACGCAGCACAGCTTCGGCCTCGTCAACCTCAAGCCCATCGTCCCAGGCCACGTCCTCCTCTGCCCGCTCGCCCCTCACCGTCGCCTGACGGATCTCTCCCCCGCCGAGACGACGGACCTCTTCACGGCCGTCCAGCGCGCGCAGCGCATGCTCAGCCGCGTCTACTTCAAGACCGACGAGCCGGCCGACGCGGGGGCCAGCTTCACCGTCGCCGTGCAGGACGGGCCCGAGGCCGGGCAGACGGTGCCGCACGTGCACGTGCACGTCATCCCGCGCGTGGCCGGCGACATGGGCGAGGGGGTGTCGGTGGACGAGATCTACGTGAAGATGGCGGACGAGGTGGGCAACGTGGGCGGCGCGCTGTGGGACGCGGCGCGGAGGCCGGTGCCGGGGGGCGGGATGCCGCGCGTGGAGGACGCGGATCGGGGGGCGAGGAGCGCGGAGGACATGCACGCCGAGGCGGACACGTATAAGAAGGTGCTGGAGGAGATGGGCTGAGAGGAACATGGCGGGCTACGATGCGCATGTGCGGATATCGACTCTGTCGGGTAGCGGGATTGATACTTTTGTTATTCATGTCCTATGTGCTGTTACACCAGAAGAAATATACTTTTAATACGTGACTTCCTAAAGCTGAAGACGGTATATACCGGAAAGTGTATGATTTTAGGGCACATTATTGCGGCGACCGCCGGGTTGTTATTTTACTTGCGTTCACTGTGGGCTTCGTTAGTACATGTGTGCCTATTTTCTACATCCCCGGGGAACAGAGACAGAGGTTCCATCTCAACTTACACGCTGAGCTTTCGGGAAAGAGCCTGCAGCTTTTTATCACCATCAGCATCCTTCATGGCCTGCGCTATCGCCTGATTACGCTCCTCGTCCGTCTGTCGCGCGACTTCATCCGGGCTCGGCGGCAGTCGCTCGTTCTGCAAGTCGGCCTGCTGGGCGGCATCGAACGTCTGGATCGCATTCTTGATGCCCTCGGCGCCAAGCATCAGGGTACCGGCGGGCAGACGGCCGCCCGACGCGGACTTGAGCTCCGTCACGCCCTCGGACTCTTCGCGCAGCACGCTGAAGACGCGCGACAGGCGACCAATGGCAAGAATCTTATTCTTGAGGGCCCGTCTTCTGAACTCGAGCGATTCGGGATCTTGGCTGCCAGGTGTGCCGACGCCGGGCGACGTCGTGGCGGAGTCTTCCTGGAGCTCTTCGTCGGAGCAAATGCTCAAGATGCCGATGAGCATGTCCATCATCTTCTCGCCGACGAATGGCAGTGACCATGAGAAGACATCCATGAAATTGGGCAGCCAGAAAGGGTGCGATGTGTGGTTGAACTGGCGGATATTGATGGTATTGTTCTCGTATTTCAACACGGCTGCCTTGTTGTTGTACATGTCGATATAGTTGGGAGCTGAGAACAGCGTAATGACACTTGGGAAGTGCGTTGTTTGGCTCGTGCGGTACATGCGATAGCCGGCATCCTGCGCTTCGTGCGCTCGAATTACAGAGAGTAGGTTATTTCTCTCGAGAAAATCGCAGACGGCGTGATAAGAGTAGAAATAAGAACAGCCGCGGACGTCGTTGTGTCGGAAGAATTGGGTCGTCGTTTCTTCGCCAAAGTCCTCGAGGGGATCTGCCCACAGAAGATCGCACATGAGGCCTTGTGTGGGAGGTTCGCGGAAACGGTCGAGCTTGTTTGCGAGATACGTTAGCCATGATGAAGTTTGGCGGAGCGAGGAGGGCACAAACGTTTCGAAGGTCATCCAAGGTATGCAGCTCGGGGCTGAGTCCGCCGTGGATGCAGAGGAATTGCTTGTTGACCACGGCAGACAGGGGCAGATTGCAAAATGACTCTATGCATGCGTCGTAAATGGCGGTTGAGTACTTGTGTTCGCATTCCTGCTTGAAGCTGAAGTAGTTGGTCAAGTGGCGACACTCGTGGTTGCCTCTGAGCAGGAAGAAGGTATCGGGGTAATGGATCTTTAGGGACCAGAGATAAAAGACGCATTCGATACTGAAGTAGCCACGGTCAACGTAGTCACCAAGGAACAGGTATTTGGTCTTGGCAGGGTCTCCTCCGACTTCGAAGAGCTTCATGAGGTCATAGTACTGGCCGTGGACGTCGCCGCAAATCGTCACCGGCGCCTCGATTTCCAGCAGCGTGTCTTCGGCACGCAACAGCTCGGAGCCCTTTTTTATGATGAAGAGAGCCTGCTCTTCTGTGAGGCGGCCCTCGTGGAAGAGGTGGTCTTTAAGAAACGCGAGGTTGGGCTTCTCACGCGACTCGTCTTGATAGAATTGCTCGTCGGTGGGGCGCTTCCATGCGGGCGGCTTCACGTCTACGGGAGTATATTCTATCAGCTACAAGGTCCTGGGGAGATGTAATGGTCGGCGGAGGGTAAGCAAGGCTGTGGGGAGCTTGCGATGAAGTGTAGTGGGAATGGTAGAGGCAGAGGTAGAGAGGCAGAGGCGCATGCAGACCTTGACAAACACGTTCTTTGGTGCTGAGCTGGGTACCATTGTCCATGACGTGGACGGAGAAGTCGATGGTAGGGAGGGGTTTCTTGTGCTGTATGGCGCGGATGGCATTGTCGACCTGTCTGGCGCCGGGCTGGTCGGGTGCGCTGTGCGGCGCGCCGGCGTCGTCTCGGCGATCCGTGTCGGAGGGGCCCATGGCGGATGCGTAGTTGTGGTGTTGATGTCGGAGAGGCAATGAGGGGCAGCAGCAAGCTTGGGGAGAGCAGAGGAACAGAATATTTTGGCGTGGCGCTATCGATGTAGGGAGTTTAGCCCAAGGCACCTCTAGGCCAGAGTAGGCTGCAGGTGGTAATTGTTGGTAATGGCGAAGACCTGCCTAGTTGAGCTGGGCTGGACTGGACTTGGAGTGGGATTGAGGGGTAGCTCTCGCTCTCAACCCAGCGCACAGGACAGCCTGGTGAGGTGGGATGGGTTTACGTTGCTCCTGTTCCGCGGCATGATGAAGGGTACACTTGGCGGCATGAAGAAATTGAAAAGTAATAATTAGAAATTTGTGAAAATGGGGGAGAATGACAAAAGCTGAGAACAATTACATGTAAATTATATGTATTTTTTGCTGTGATTGAAGCTGGGCTGAATGCAACGAGGGGCAAGCGGTGGGGGAGGGGTCATATGAAGTGCAGACACAGAGAGGCTCCAATGCAAGTCCAGACCCAAGGCTGGGCAGGTGATGTGACTTGGACGTGGCCGCGAAATTTGCAGGCGGCTCGGTACAGTTTACCCACCCAGATTCTCGTACTGTACGGCATACGGGTCTCTGTACGGAGTACGTATGCAGCTAAGCCGTAGAGGACCTAGCTGGCGGGCCCCCGGTTGGCCGTTGGCCGTTGCGCTAGCGGGCGCTGTAGGTGGTAATTGGTGTAAACAAAACGCAATTGGCGAGGTATACGGGGTACGTACGTTTGTCTACGTCGATGTAAGTCTATGTATAACCCCGTGACGCGAACAAAGAGACAAAGAAAAAGTAAATTTATCCTGTTTGGTCGTGTTGCGCATGTTTCTCAAACTCTCAAACTGCACACTCGCAGCTGTGGCGGTGACGGGTAGCAATCAAGGTTCTGTTCGCTCTGTTGACCAAGGGCAGCGGCTTTCGGCACACAAGACCGCTTAACAACAGTGGCAGCTGGCGTCCTGGCCAGTTGCCAGTTGCCAGTTGCCAGTGTGAGTGATGTGAGACGCGATATCAAGGCGGCCGTCAGGATTGAGCTACAGTGCGCGACACGGACGAGGATACGATCGAGATGGACGGATACCAGTAATCCATGTTATCTTGCGCATGGGCTTAGATACATATGTGCATACATATATTAGCCGGAGCTGGGCAGATTGTATGCTGATAGTGGCCCGTTTGTCGTCTATGCTCTATACAGTGCTCTACAGTGTATGTTTACTGTGCGCTTATCTCTGACTGCCAGCTGCGAGCCGCCTTGACGGTCCGTCAGCTGGCGACGACGAAGCCGCAACGGTACTTGGCCCGGTTATTCGTTTTACATCTATTATTTAAATAAAATGAATAAAAAAAACGACTCGGTTCTAGAGGTATGCAAAACATGCAACAAAACGCGCCTTTCGGGAATAGCCTCACTATCAATAAAATGCAGGTGGCGCTGTTGAGCATTGTGCCATCGAGTAATCCGTACTCCGGACTCCGTACGCATGCATGCAACACAGTGCCAGCCATGTCTTATCCTGTTCTGCGACCGGCTTGTCGCGCTCAAGACATCGGAGAAGAAACCGGAGCACACCGGCCGGGCTAGCCACGGTGGCCATGGCGTGCAGAGAAAATTTTTAGTGGGCTCCCGCCTGCAGGGAAGTGCGATTTCAGAGTGACAATCAGACGGCTGCGCCCCGCTAGCCCGCTAGCCCGCCAGGCCCGGGGGCTTGTTCCTGCTCGCAGGCGAGACATGGCAGGCGCTTTTGGCTCGTTCCTGCCTGCTTTCGGCACCCCGTTTAGTTACTGTTATCGAAGGCCCTGTACCTCGCCTTATGCAACGCCACCAGATGCGACAGTGTGACTTACTGTGCCGGCCTGGGCCTAGTCCGCCCACGCCACGGCCGTGTCCTCCATCTTCATATACTGCTCGCTCCCACCCTCCTGTTCGATTCTCTCTTTTCATTCTTGCAATTATTCACAAGTGACTGTGCAAACCGCCTGATTTACGTCCATCTTCTCTAATTACTTGCTTTTTTCTCCCATTTCTCCATCTTGGTCGTCCAACAAGCTTCTCCTCTGCTGTTGGCCGCTCTATCCATATCCACACCCGCCCGCGACCACACAACCCACCCACAACACAACCAGCAGATTTTTACCTACGCACGACACACGCACTCACTCCCCTCACCACCCGTGCCTGTGTCGGCTGCCGTAAGCTCTCGCCGCGTTACCAAGACATGGCCCTAACCAAGCAGGCAACTCTTCGAAACCCTGATGATTTCCCAACGTTGCAGCTTTTCTTGCTAGGTACGCCTCTCTTCCTTTGTTTACTTCGCACAGCCTTTGTATCATAGGCGCCCACGCTAACCTCGACGCTAGCCATTGTCCGTCTCGCTGAACCCATCGCCCTCACTTCCATCTATCCCTACGCCTGGGCTCTTGTCAAGCAATTCAACTTTGGCGATGAGCAAGATGCCTCCTTCTACTCCGGCCTTCTCATCTCGGCCTTTTCCCTCGCCGAAGCCGTCATGGGCATGTACTGGGGCGGCCTGTCTGACAGAGTCGGCCGCAAGCCAGTCCTGATCCTTGGCTGTCTAGGCACCA
Organism: Lecanicillium sp. G3; assembly: GCA_037575805.1. Classification (NCBI taxonomy): domain Eukaryota; kingdom Fungi; phylum Ascomycota; class Sordariomycetes; order Hypocreales; family Cordycipitaceae; genus Lecanicillium; species Lecanicillium sp. G3. Next base: position 883,939 of record JAZHPD010000004.1, on the reverse strand, counting down.
TGTTCAGCATGGTTATGGTCGGATTCGCCTCCAATATTTGGATTGCCTTGCTTGGCCGCGCCATTGGTGGATTCCTCAACGGCAACATTGGTGTCATTCAGACCATGGTTGGCGAGCTTGTCACCAAGCCTGAACATGAACGTAAGTACTCACTCTCTCAACGGAACACGCAAGGCTTCCATTTCCTTTCCTCTTACATGCCTTTTTGAAATTGTTGGCTGACCATGAACAGCGAAAGCCTTTGCTGTTATGCCCTTTGTCTGGAGCATCGGCACCATCATCGGCCCTTGTATCGGTGGTACATTTGCCGACCCCGCTACCAACTGGCCCGAGATCTTCCCTCGCGATGGCCTCTTCGGTCGCTTCCCGTACCTTCTTCCCAACTTGCTATGCGCATTCCTCCTCTTGGTCAGCATCGTCTTGGGCTACTTCCTCCTCGAGGAGACCCATCCTGATATGCAACCCCGCGTCCTTCTCCCTGCGGATACTTACGTCTCGGAAGAGACTCCGCTGATTGAAACCTCAGATGCCATGAAGCGCCCTGCCGTCGACCTCCGCGCAGAGACTTATGGAACCATGAGAGAGACGAGCGAGCAGCGCCAGGAATCCGACGACATCGAGGAAAAGTCGCTTTTCCCCGTCCCTGTCTGGAACAAGCGCGTTGTTGGCTTCATCATCGCTCTCTCCATCTTCACCTACCACTCCATGACCTACGACCATCTTATGCCCATCTTCTTTGAAGATGAGCGAGCCTCGACACTCATGTCTTCGTTCAAGGTTGGCTCCTCCTCCCCCTTCTACTCACCAGGTGGCCTGGGCCTCTCCCTTCGTCAGGTCGGTCTCATCATGGCCGTCAACGGCGGCATCGCCCTGTTTGTCCAAGCAGTCATCTTCCCGCTCGCCGCGGAGAGATTTGGTGTGTACAAACTCTTCCTCATCGTTACGGTGCTCCACCCCATCATCTACGCCATTGTCCCCTCTCTCCTCTTCGTCCCCGAGTCTATGCTCTTCCCTGCCATCTACGCCTGCTTGGCAGTGCGAAACATTCTTTCCATTACCCTCTACCCTCTCCTCCTCATCCTCATTAAGGAGGCTACTCCTACGTGGAGCGCTCTGGGCAAGGTGAATGGTCTGGCTGCCAGCGCTGGTGCTGCATGCCGCATGATCGCACCGCCTATTGCTGGCTATCTGTACACCGCAGGTAGCAAGATGGACTGCACTGCGCTGGCTTGGTATGGCAGTGTCGTTGTCGCCATTGCCGGATCCTTCCAGTGCTTCTCGGTTCCTCGCCCTCGTGTCGATCGATCCGAAGAAAGTGCTGTCAAGCCCGTCGCAGCTGAAGTTTCAGCTGCCGACAATGAGTAAACAAAAAGTGTTTACTACACACCGAAGCACAGCGGCCAAGTTTCGCTTATCCCAAAATCCCCCGAATGTTGTTGGTGAGATTGGGCAGCTCTTCTATTGGGTGTTCCTGGTAAGGGAACCCATTATGAACCTGCCCAATGCATTGATTTATTCGACAGTTCTACGACGTCTTATAAAGGTTGTTGGGTGTTGAGTTGGCGACTTTTCGTTTTGCGTTTTTCTTTCCATTTTCATGCGATGTTGGATACGACTTTTTTTTATGATTCCCATGGAGTATGCATTTCGAAGCACATAATGTCTGCATGGGTCGGCGTTTTTTTGGGAGTTCAAAATGTATTTTCGTTTACTTTGATTCACCACAGGTGGATTTCCTCATAATAAAACGAGGCAGGCAGTTACATAGATTAGACAGCGTAATTGTAATTGATTGCGTAACTTGAATTCGCTTTATCATCGTGATTCGTTATTTACTTTCAAGCTACTTTTTTCTACAACTATTCCTTTCCTCTCAATACTTATATGAATCTGCTACAATTGTGGCGCGATGTGTAGAAGTGGATAGATCTTGGTGTTGAGTCGGGATGCTTTGCCACCAAAATTTTTAGCTACCGTTATAGAACCCCATAGAAATTTTGTCACTCACGACCACTGAAAAACGACGTCAACTCTCAATCTCCGCAGACACTCAATCATCTCACTCGCTAGAACTCATTAAGTATTGAGAGCGTGCTATACACTTTTCCATATAACGCATACGGCACATACGATTTATAGAAAGGGCTGCAGCCCGCCACCAAACCGCCCATCATGCAAATCGAAGAACTCACAGACCAGCTCATGAGCGCCGCGAGCCTCAAAGAGTCTGCCTCGCAGAACCCTGAAAATGAGTCCGTCGCGCCGACCGAGGCGACCAAGCCCGACCTGCCGCCGGGCCTTGCCCTCAACAGCGGCAAGTCGACCGAGGAGATCATCGCGGACCTCAACAAGTCGCCGCTCTTCATGACCGAGCTCGAGGACAACGACGACATCGCCGCCCTCCAGGCCCTCAACTACGAGGGCACCGCGCTCGAGAACGGCGCCGACTTCAAGGAGCGCGGCAACGAGTGCTTCAAGGTGCGGGGCTACGTCGACGCCCGCGAGTTCTACGGCAAGGGCGTCGCCGTGCTCGGCGCCGAGGAGCGCAAGCGGTCGCGCGGCGAGGTCACCAGGAGCCCCGAGGGCGTGGTGGATTCGGCGGAGGAGATCGCGGCGCAGCGCGCGATGCTCGTCGCCATGTACGTCAACCGCGCGGCGTGCAACCTCGAGCTGGAAAACTACCGCGCCGTGTGGCTCGACTGCACGGCGGCGCTGCGCATCGACCCGCGCAGCGTCAAGGCCTACTACCGCGCCGCGCGCGCGCTCCTCAAGGTCGACCGCGTCGGCGAGGCCGAGGACATGTGCGCGCGCGGCCTCGCCTTCGACGCCGAGAACAAGGCCCTGCGCGGCGTCGCGGACGACATCTCCAGGCGCGCCGCGCACCTCGAGTCGCAGCGCAGGGCCGCCGAGGCGCGCAGGGCCGCCGCCGCCCGCCGCGAGGCGCTCCTCGGCGCCGCGCTCAAGGCCCGCGGGATCCCCGTGCGCAGGACGGACAAGCCGCCCGAGATGGAGGACGCGCGGGTGCAGCTCGTCCCGGACCCGGACGACCCGCGCAGCCGGCTCGCGATCCCGGCGCTGCTGCTGTACCCGGCCCACTACGAGACCGACTTCATCAAGTCGTTCGAGGAGACGCACACGCTCGAGGACCACCTGGGGTACGTGTTCCCGCTGCCGTGGGATGCCGAGGGCGCGTACAGGCTGGACAAGGTCGTGTGCTACGTCGAGACGAAGGAGGGCGGGCTGCTGAAGATGGGGAAGCGCGTGTCGCTTCTGAAAGTGCTGAGCACGGGCAAGGTCGAGGTCGTGGACGAGGTGGTGCGCATATTCGTCCTGCCGGTGGACAAGGCCGAGGAGTGGGTGGCCAAGTTCAAGGCGCAGAAGGCAAAGGAAATGGGCAAGTCGTCATAGGAGATGACGGCACTGTCATGTTAATTTATGAGCTAATGATTTTTAAAATACAAGGGGCTGCGGTTCCGACTTGGACAAGTTGTTGACATGCGTACCTACATCGTCTTTGCGAATGGGAATGTTATTCACGTAAAGTCGTTCTTGGTATTGAAATACTGATAATGCTAGCATTGAAGCTCTGGTTGTAAATGTCATAAAGATAGCTAACCGCCCAAACAAGTACAGGCAGACGTGACTGCGAAAACGTGAGTGATAAGAAAGAGCAAATCTATCCCGGCCTACCCAAATCAAGAACTCCGTGGGCCTTTTTCTATCGCCCAGTATGAAAATTCATGGTGAATTCAAAAGAAGAAAAATGCAGAAAATTAGCGCTCGCCTTTAACCGCGTGGACGGTGATGCGACTCTCCTTGCATGCCTACCAGTGCGCTGGCAGCATGGTAGTCTTCCATCCGCGTGGACACTTCTCTATGCGTGCGCTTTCGCGGATTCACCTCCCCGTCTGTAGGCGGTGGAGCCGCGTTTTTAGAAAAATCGACAATGACGGGTGATACGTGCCTCCTCTTGATGCCAAAGCTCTCTGGTCCGGGCGGAGCTGGTCTCATGATTGGCGTAGTGGGATATGCGCCGGCAGTGTGTCCTCTCCTGTACCTGGAGTCGTCATCAGGTGATTCTGCCCGTATGAGTACCAGCCCGTCGCTTTTATCGTCGACGTACTGGTGGTGCCGGAAGCTGTCCATGTCGCCGCTGATGAGTGCGCGCTGGCTGTTGCTCGAGTGCGGAGGTGTAATGGGAGACGCATTCGCCGAGTTCACCGGTCTCCACATCGAGGGTGCACGCTGTGGGCTCGGTTGTACCAGCATGGTACGTTCTGGGGCGGAGAGCCGCCGCCCGTGTTGACCGTACTGGTGATGCCGGGGATCAAGGGCGTGGTGTTGCTCAGGCTCCATGACCCCGCGGGCAATAGGCCGCGGTGCGGGGCCTGGCGGCACGCTGTTACGCATCAGGCGGAGTCTTTCGGACCTTTGCGTCGCCCTGTCTATGATACTGCGGCTGATTACCATGTCCCTGAAGCCTGGACTGCCAGGTGTGCGGCACTCCGACGGGAAGTTCGGGCCAAAGAGCGGAACGAGGGCTGGTGCAATGTTGTAGCAAAATGTTGCGCAGACGGCTCTGGCGCATTCGAAGGGCATCCAGTATCCTGTAGAGGGGAAAGTAAACCATGACTAGTCAGTAAAGAGGAATATTCGCTGGTGCTGAGGCGGGTCACTGCATGGGCCGTTGTCATACCTTGGGCTGAAACTGCTCCTCCTGTGATACTCGGGGTAATGGCCCGAAGCCCTGGATTCTTATCCAGCATTTGCGAAGGCTTGGTCTGTTCCGACAGTGAGTCAGCATTATATGCCGCCACAGTAACTCAACGGAGTACCTACCTTGGCGTAGCCCAAGCATTTAAAGAACGGCGTGATTCTAACCAGACCAACATCGTAATCCCACATGACAGTGTAGTCAGTCGTTGCCCCCGGCGGACGAAATTCGTACTTTAGGACTGCAACAATCATAGTGAGCATAGCGTGTTTCATTTTTGCTAACAGACAGTGGCAGCTTACCATCGATGCTCTCGCGACCAGTCTTTTCGCAGAAGTCCTTCTTCGAGCTGTTATACGGGATATGCTCGCAGGACTGTCGGATTTCGCCAAATGGCCGCACTTGGAAATTACGGATGTCCTCGAGTGCCTCTTCACTCAACCCGGTCTCGTACGGCATGAAGTTTAGTGGCCCTCTTTGCTTACCGCCCTTGGAGGACCACTCGCGCGGCCGTGCCGTGTGCTTCACGGATGGATGTCCTGCAACCATCTGTGAGTAAGCACGGGTCTTGGACTCGTCCGAGGATATATCTGACGGATCCGGTGTCACCGGGTTGAGAAGATCTCTCAAAGGAAGCATGCCAGACATTTTTTTAGTGTCTCTCGGCCTGTCGGCTTCTGATGAGAGGGCGCTTGAGAAAAGGGGAGGGAGTCAAGCTGTGATGGGTTCCGTCTGGTAACAGAACGAATGCCAAGAAGTGTTTTCGAGTTGGCAACGGTAGTATCGACTGACTTAGTTGGCCTTGATTAAAGGAATGTGTCGCAGAAAGTCGAGATAACCACCGATGCCTAAGCGCTCTCTAAGCTGCTTATGGCGCAGGAAGCAGAGTGCCACTCAACCTGCGGGCACGAATGGTTAATAACTGTCTTCGCCTCCTGAGTGAGACTGTACCAACTTTTCACGTTCGTTCTGCACCGGTGGTTTATTCCAACCCGTGTGCAATCACGGCGTTCCGGCGACGGGAAGCTGGAACAGGAGCCCCAGTGGGTGTTTGCGTTCGGCCGACACTCCGCTTCTTGTTTCGTTAATATAAGGCATAATCAGGGTGGAAGAAGATTTCAAAATACCTGAAGGAAACAAGACAAGTCCGAAATCGTTTGTGGGCTTTTCGCTTTGTTCGTGTTTTGATAGGGATATGTGCGCGGTTTATTGAGACGGAAGGAGGAAGGGAGTCCGGGCTCACGATCCGGAGTTCTAGTTCGGGGATTAAATATTGGGCAGCAAATACACAGATGTCAACAATGGTCACACCTCTCGCGTCGTGTCAGACCGGTTGGAGAACAGGGACGACCTGTGCAGCCTAAGTGTGTGTGGTTCGTTCTCCGTAATGCGGAGGGCAACAGATAGGAACCTTGGGCTGTTAGCCACAGGTAACTGTGAATCAGTACATGGAAAGTGTTCAAGTCGAGGATTTGGGCCACCACCGGAAATGGCGTCCTCTCGTCTCTCAGTAGCTCGTTTGGGCAACCGGTGTCAGCCCTGCTGGGGTGGGAGGGGCATAGGCATGAATGTCATTTGACAGAACACAGCAGGAAGAAAGACGACATGGCCAAGAAACAGCTTTGGGGGGCAAAGGACGAGAGGTAGGGGGTGGGACCCGAGACGGCAGATTTCCCAACTTTAACATGAGCAAAAGCCATGAGCAAGGGTGTGTCACAGCAAGCAAATGACGGAAGGCAGAGCGCCAAACGAGGACAACTTGGGGTCTGTTTGGACACAGCCGTATCTGTCGCAGGGGTGGCAGAATAGGAAAGTGGTGGGTGTGAGCGCTTTGGGTCTCTAGAGGTGGCCTGGGCCGTCGTCGGCAGCGGATAGCCGCATAAACAGCCTATTGGGGGCCCATACAAATGGGAAGATTTGCTATTATACGATTGAAACGGTCTTCGGGAACTCCCGAATGGAGAAGTGTAAGGAGAAAGAAAATACTTGGCCGTCGGAGATGATGCAGAGTCGTTGTCGTAGGCTTTGTAAGTGGTGAGTTGAGCAAAAGGCTTCAAACAAATCGTTTCCGGATAATAACTCTGTCTTGCATTTTAGCAGCCGTGTTTTAGTTTCAACGGGAATTTGGCACGCCGGGACGAAATAAAAACAATGAGTTTCGTCTTGGCCCTCCCATGTCCAAGGAACATGAAAGCTGAGCTGCGGCTGCACCTCCAAGACAAAAAGAAGACGAGTTGCCTGCCGGGAAGGTCCCAAGTCTTTCGGAGTCGCTCAAGGCCACAAAATAAGGGCAGGCATGGGCTATGACAAGGTGCGCAAGGAGCGGCTTTTTTGTGACATGTTGGTGAGGGGACGCCTATATACTTTCCATTTCGATAATAGCATGCATACCTGGTCATCCTGCTCCTGCGACGCCACTGAGGTTGTACAACAGCCGCCTCAGCCAATGACGTCGGCTTTGAGGGCTGCCCGGCGGCTGGAGGGAGAGGGGTAGCCTCTTGCATTCTTCTGATGTGCAGAGGAGAGGTAGGGCCGTGGTCTGCTCCGAGCGCAGCAAATCTCTACCACTTCCTGACAGTATGTTGTGTACCTTGTCAGATTATCCCGGGTGCGTCCTTCGACGTCCCGCGAGAATGGATGGGGGTTGAAGGTGGCAACACATGGGCGTTGATTCTGAAACGATGAGAGGTTCTCTTTCTCTTTCCGTACGATTCAGGGTAGGAGATAAAAGCAAACAAATGTTTCACGACCTTCTTGTCCTTTTCCTTCTCTTGAGAGCAAGATTACTTGCGTGTTCGTTTTCGTAAAAGGTGAGGCTGATGACGAGACCTCGCGCCCGTGTTATACAACATTAGCAGGGATGCGATGGCCACAGCACAGGCGCGTGGCGAAGAAGAATGAGAAATGAAGCAGAAAAAATAAACAGAGTATCGTGGCGCGGTTGGGTACCGTTCTTCGTTCTCACTCTCCAGGTCGCAAGAATATATGCACGGGGTCCTGTGACCAGTGACGCCGCTGTGCTTCCTGACCGGGACCATGAGGCCGCTTCCTTCGAACGGTAGCAGAGGCGGCGTGCCCTCGAAACACCACGACTCGTCGCACAGAGATGTGGCAGGCCCTCCCCGGATGGCACTTCTGGCACTGCTACCTGATGACTCGACCTCACAGCGAGTTGATTCGTGTGGTTACAGCGTGGCCACGGCATACGTGTACACGTAGTTTAGCATGCGCCCCCCGGGAAGAGTTGACAATACCCCCGATTGCTGTTGTACAACAGTAGTATCTTGTACGTGGCCTGCCTCATGTGCCTGCTTTATTTTCCCCCAAAACTGTCCAACACCAGATATGCAGGCTGGCTCTGTATGCTCATGACGGGCGACCGGGAAAGACTGTGACCGTGATGTGTCGCGAAAGTGCAAATCTCGTCGCAAATTCATGCAGTGTCGCTTGTCCTTGCTACTCCTTGATCAATTTCAAAATGTTGCGAGGTCGTCCCGTGTGTGGTCTCGTTGTTGGAACGCTTCATTGGTTTGTCGCGAGTGGTGCAAGAGTGAAGGCTGCGAAGCGGTTCAGGCCGCATCGGAGCTGAGGAGCTGAGGGCACTGCAGCTAGTGGCAGAAGACAGACACTGCACTTGTCGTACGCAGGTAGTATTAGCGAAAGCCTGATTCCTTGTCCATTCTGCCTGCCGCATTCCCCTTCCGCCGACCAGTTCCAACTCCTGCTCCTTCCTCTGGTCCGCTCCATCACTTACACATTTCCGCACATCCCTGCGATATGACCGCATGACCTCTTTTTCTCGCTTCGTTAATCTGCAGATCGCTATTCACCCTCGCCCTCTGTCGGGGACTGTAGAGCGCGAAAATGCCGTGTGCGACACAGACCGACGTGCATAACCCCTCGGGCTTGGCCAGCAGCGACTCACCACTCACAGTGCCTTCAGCCATACCGACCAGTGAGGCGGCGGTGCCTTACGCCCCAATGGGCCCCCACGAAATATGCCAGCAAAGCGTGCGTCTGTACGGAGTATCTGCGTCCCCCGCTGAGCAGGGGAATCCCCGTAACGAGTAATGGGAGGGAAGCTCAAATATTCGCCGTTTGAATCCGGTGGCGGGGCTATCAAATGAGCCGTCACGGGCCACCAAACAGCGGCGACGAACGCCGATGCCGGGAGGTTCGAGCTGCTGTCATTATTTTCTGCCGGGTTTCACGGGAGGATTAAATCTAGGACGCCGTCTCTTTGGGTTCATCCGTGCCTGCTCGGTCAACGCGAGATTGGGCTCGTCTGGCCGGGCTGCATCTCGTGCCTACGCCTAATGGCCTGCATATCGCAACATCTCTTGGTCTATCCCGCCACCGGCTCTCGTCTTGGGCTTGAGATCGTGGACAATGCGCCTTATCCCTCTCTCTAGCCTTTTCCCAACACCAACTCTTACGATGTGTCTCGGATATGCATAGGTGATGAGCAGTCGGGCTGCAGAGAGTCTCTTCTGAAGAGCTTTACTGACAAATTGAAACAGACCAATAATGCCGCTTCAACCTGCCTTTAACAGCCGTAATGTGGCTGGAAGTGTCACTGTGCTTCCGGAATCATCCGCTCCTCAAAGGGCAATGCAATCAGCCTTGTGGTGCTTGATAGTCCCAACTTGGAGAACGACACTACAAATTTTTGACAGAAAATGGCTATTGCGCTTTTTCCGGATCATGAGATTTATCTCAAGCAGCAGCGCTCCGGAACTGAACCAAGGTACAATTACGATACTGGCACCCGGCCTTTGGTTCCGGTTAGCAGTTCGCTTGAAGCTTGAATCATACCCATGTGACAGAGTTCTTAGATGGGCGACGATGCAGCTGAGCATCAAATTGAAGGGTTCATTTTTTGGGGGAGTTTTTTGATACTTTTATTCATTATCGTTCCGTCGTCTTGCTTTTAATTCTGGTAATTGGCCAAGATCCAACAGAGTCGCGTTGCTTTGCAACGGTAGTACGCATCATGTCATTTTAAAATGGGAAAGGGAAAAACTTGTCAAACAGCTTGCACGGACGGGGAGGAATTGAAACGAAAAGAAAACTCAATCGCTTCTGACATTGAACGATTGTTGCGTACGAAGTGATGCGTTGCTATTGTTGACTGAATGAATAACTAGCTTTAGCAGCACCAGTATGTGAACCGTCATTCCGCCATCACAATAGAGCATTCAGAAGTAAAAAGAAAAATAAAAAAAAAAAATAAAAAAAAACTATATATATATATTTAAGATTGAACAGATCCTTTACAAACAAAATCATCAATTTCTCCATTTTTTTCGCGTCTCTTCTGTCTTTTCATTTACCGTGTTTTTGTATCATTGTTTACAGCCCAATTTGGCAGTCGAGATCTTGATGCCTCAGGCAGTAAGACACGCTCCACCAGGGCCCGTTCGAGTCCCAACGCGTCTCCCAGGGTCGACGGCCAGGGACGGCTATTGACTTGGACGTTTGAATCAACAAGTCTCTGGTTCCCAGCGTTGCTTCCACCAGGCTGGCCAGTACTAGTTCCATTCACCTTGCTCTCACTTCAACGCAGTCCCTCTTTTCTTATTTTCGCCAACTTCACGAGCGCATTTGTTAATTTGCCCTGCGCAATCACTATCGCGCCGTTTCATGTGCGCCGCATCAGTCTAGCTCGCTTTCTACGCCTGTGCCGGCTTTCTAGCCCAAGCGCACCACCAATCTTCTCAAGATGGACTCTGACATTATGGACGACGATGTCTTTAGCCCAGACAACGACTCCGATGGCTACGTTCCCGAGACCAAGGTGAGCTTTCCCCGCGCAAGAGGCTGCTTGCTGCCCCTGGCATTTGCGCATGGACACTGCTGCAAACCAAAACAGCATGTTAACTCCTCACCAACAGAAGGCAAAGCCCGCTGCCTCCAAGGCAAAGAAACTCACACAAACGACATTGAAGCCGAAAGCTCCCGCAAAGAAGCGTAAAGTCATCAGCGAGGATGAAGACGACGACGTCTCCGGCTTCTCAAACACCCCGCCCAGCTCGAAGAAGACGAAGAAGGCGCCGGCTGCAAAGAAATCCAGTGGCGTGCCCTTGGCCGAGGTCGAAAACGACAGTATGGTTATCGATTCGGCACCGAAAACAACGGCGAAGAAGAAGTCGGCCACAGACACCTACCAGAAGCTCACGCAACTCGAGCACATCATCAAGCGTCCCGATACCTACATTGGTTCCGTCGAAGCGACTGAGCAGCAAATGTGGGTGTTCAACAAGGAGACTCAGCTCATGGAGTATCGCAATATCAGCTTCGTTCCCGGTCTTTTCAAGATTTTCGACGAAATCATGGTCAACGCTGCCGATGTGAAGCAGCGCAACGCGTCAATGACCTACATGAAGATCACCATCAACCGCGAGTCTGGTGAGATTATGGTTGAAAACAACGGCAAGGGTATTCCTGTCGAAATGCACGAAAAAGAAAAGATTTATATCCCCGAGCTCATCTTCGGCCACTTGCTCGCCGGTTCCAACTTTGATGACGAAGAGAAAAAGACTGTCGGTGGTCGTAACGGTTACGGTGCCAAGCTCTGTAACGTTTTCAGCACGGAGTTCTCCCTCGAATGCCAAGACTCCACCAACGGCAAGAGATACAAGCAAACATGGACGGACAATATGTCTAAGATGGGCAAGGCCAAAATCACGTCCAACAAGACATCCGACTTTGTCCGTATCACTTTTATGCCCGACTACAAGCGTTTCGGAATGCTCAACGGCATTGACGACGATCTAGAGAGTCTCCTCTACCGCCGTGTCTACGACATGGCGGGCACTGTCCGCGGTATCAAAGTTCATCTAAACGGCGAAGTGATCAAGGTCCCCACCTTCAAAGCCTACTGCGACTTGTACGCGAAGTCCATTGCCAAAGAGCGCAGTGCCGAGGAGGGTGGCAATCCCATGTGCACCGTCGAGATTGACAAAGAGAAGACACATCCTCGCTGGGAGGTTGGATTCGCCGTTTCGGACGGTACCTTCCAGCAGGTATCGTTCGTCAATTCCATTGCCACTACGTCTGGCGGTACCCACGTCAACTACATTGCAGACCAGATAACAGCCAGCTTGCTCAAGACGCTGAACAAGCGCAAGAAGGGCCACAGTCTGAAGCAGGCTCACCTGCGCAACCACATCTTCATCTTTGTCAACTGTTTCATCGACAACCCAGCTTTCACTTCACAGACCAAGGAGCAAATGACTACCAAAGTTAGTCTCTTCGGCAGCAAATGTAACCTTGGTGATCAGTTCTTGAAGAAGATTGCGCAGTCTGAGGCCATCCAAAACATTATCGACTTCGCCGAGAAAAAAGCAGACAAGATGATGGCCAAGAGCGACGGAAGCAAGCGATCGCGTGTCAGCAACAACAAGCTCGTCGAAGCTAATTTGGCAGGCACCCGTCGTGGCCACGAATGTACTCTGATTTTGACCGAAGGTGACTCCGCCAAGGGTCTGGCTGTTTCCGGTCGTGCGATCCTTGACCCTGATCGAATCGGTGTATTCCCGCTGCGAGGAAAATTGCTCAATGTACGCGATGCGTCTATTGATCAAATTACCAAGAACCAGGAAATTCAGAATATCAAACAATTTCTGGGTCTCAAGCACAAGCAAACGTATACGGATACCAAGTCTTTACGTTATGGTCATCTGATGATCATGGCCGATCAGGATCATGACGGTAGTCATATCAAGGGTCTTTTGATCAATTTCTTGCAGGTCCAGTTCCCTTCGCTGCTTCTGATCCCAGACTTTTTCCGAGAGTTTGTGACGCCAATTATGAAGGTCTGGCAGGGATCTGACCCCAAGAAGCCCACAAAGATACAGACCTTCTTCACGCAGCCCGAATTCGAGGAGTGGAAGGAGGGTCACAAGAGTGAGCTTAGCAGATGGCAGTCCAAGTACCTCAAGGGTTTGGGTTCGTCTTCGAACGAAGATGCCCAGGTCTACTTCACCAACCTCGACAAGCATCTGAAGGAGTTCGAGACCATGAAGCCTGATGAGGCTGAGCTGTTCGATCTTGTCTTCTCCAAGAAAAAGGCCGATGCGCGAAAGGAGTGGCTTGGCAACTTTATTCCCGGTACTTACCTGGACCATGGTGCCAAGGCAATTACTTATTCCGACTTTGTCAACAAGGAACTGATCCTGTTCAGCATGGCTGACAATATGCGTTCTATTCCATCTGTTGCAGACGGTTTGAAGCCTGGTCAGCGCAAGGTTCTCTATTCCTGCTTCAAGAGAAATTTGGTCAAGGATAAGAAGGTCGTTGAATTGGCTGGTTATGTTTCGGAAAAGTCTGCCTACCATCACGGTGAACAGTCGCTCCAGCAAACCATTATTAATCTCGCCCAGACCTTTGTTGGCTCCAACAACATCAACCTCCTGGAACCTAGTGGCATGTTTGGTTCTCGTCTTGCTGGTGGCTCGGATGCTGCCAGTCCCCGTTATATCTTCACTCGCCTGTCTCCCTTTGCGAGAAAAATCTTCCTCGCCCAAGATGAGCCCAACCTGAAGCACCAATACGATGACGCCAAACCGATTGAACCCCAAGTCTACGCCCCCATCATTCCCATGATTCTCGTAAATGGCGCAGATGGTATTGGTACCGGTTGGAGTACGTCGATTCCCAACTACCATCCCACCGATATTGTCAAGAACCTGAAACGGCGCATGGGTCGCGTGAATTTTGGTGATGAAGAGGAGTTGCCATTCGAGACTATGACGCCTTGGTTCCGTGGCTGGAAAGGTACTCCTGAAGCTGCCGGCCCAGACCGCTACAAGTTCAACGGTATTGCGTATCAGAATGAACAGAACCCCTTGGAAGTTGTTGTTACTGAACTCCCCATCAGAATGTGGACCGACGACTTCAAGGCCAAGCTTGAGAAGGTCATCAGCGGTGTCGAGGGACCCGCTTGGATCAAAGATTACAAGGAGTTCAACGACCACAACACTGTTCATTTTGAAATCATGATCGATGAAAAGTACATAGGCAAGGTCCTTGAAGAGGGCCTCTTGGAGCGATTCAAGCTTCAGAAGCAGATCGCAACATCTAATCTCATCGCCTTCGACTTGCAGGGCCGTATTCGCAAATACGAAAAGGTCGAGGACATTCTTGAAGAGTTCTACCAGTACCGACTGGACATGTACTTGGAGCGAAAGAAGTACTGGCTCAATGTCTACCACCGCGACTACCGCAAGCTCAAGAACCAGGCTCGCTTCATCTCAGAGATTATCAGCGGTGTTTTGGTTGTTGGCAAGAAGAGAAAGGACATCCTCATTACAGAACTCCGCGACCGCAAGTACGAAGCTTTCCCACCCAAGAAGACAAATGCCAAGGCAGACGAGGAAGAGCTTGGCCACGAGTCCGAGGCTGAGGATGGTGGCGCCGAGGCTTCCGACGCCGGTTCTCGCGACTACGATTATCTTTTGTCCATGCCGATTTGGTCGCTGACTGCCGAGCGCCTCGAGAAGCTCAACGACGCCATTGCCAAGAAGAAGGCTGAGCACGATGAGCTGCAGGCCAAGAGCGAGAAGGATCTTTGGTGCGAGGATCTGGACGAGTTCATGGCCGAATGGGACAAGCAAGTGGCTATTGATGCCGAAATCCAGACCAAGATCCGCCGACTGGGCCGCCGCGTTTCCAAGAAGATAGGTGCTGGCAAGAACCGCAAGGCCAAGGACGATGACGAGTATGAGCCTGAGAAGAAGAGCCGTGCCAAGGGCAAAGCGGCCGTCAAGCCTAAGGTGGAGACAAAGAGCGCCCAGCGCTTTGCTGATATGTTCGGCGCGAAGCCTAAGGTCAAGAAGGAGAGTGACGCAGATGTTGTAGAGTTGTCTGATAACTTCTCAGAAGACGATTTTGCGGCCCTTAGCAGGAAGCCCGCTGCTCCAAAGAAAGCCAAGGCCGCTTCAGCCGCTCCTTCTGCGTCGCAGTCGCAAGCTGAAGAGTCAGAAGCACGTCCCGTGAAGAGAGCTGCCGCCTCCAAGGCAAGAGCCTTCTTTGAAGATGACTCCGAGTCTGAGAACGCAGACGACGATATGGTCGATGTCGGTTCTCTGGTGAAGGGCATCGGAGCACCCAAGGAGGAAAGCGCCCCGCCTCCGGCCCTGACGAAGACGACATCTGCGCGATCCTTCCAAATAGACGATGACGATGATGATCTTCTTGCACCCTCTCCAGCCGCCAAAACCATGAGCAAGGAAGACATTTTGGACAGCCTTTTGTCTGATGAAGAGAAGCCCTCGTCGGCGTCCATTGCCGGGCTTGCCTCTGTAAAGAAGATTGCTCGACCCAAACCTGCCGCTCCCAAGCCCAAGCCCAAGGCGGCTCCCAAGCCCAAGGCCGCGGCTAAGCCCACGACCCTGTCGCCGGCAGCCAAGATGTACGCGGCCAGAAAGGGAGCCAAGTCCGCTCCGGCAGATGACTCTGACGAGGATATGGCCGCGCCTTCACCGAGCCCGAAGCGGGCACCTGCACGCGCTCGTCCTGGCCGCGCAGCTGCTGCGAGGAAGCCAGTCATCGTTGACGAGGACGATTCGCTCCTGGCAGACGACCAAGACGAAAGCGACGACCCGTTCGAGATGGACGACGATGACGACTAATTGAGTTGCCGGGTAAAGGCATTGATATCGCTTGCTTTCCTTATATATTGAGGCTGCTTGCTTCTTGCACATGTTAGTAGCAGCCTGTTTTATAGGCGTTGGAGGGGGGGTGGAAAGGCGAATTTGGTCAATATTTCAGTTATGCTGTCGCTCACGATGGCCATATACTCATGCTTCATTCTATATTGTATTAGATCACCAGGTTGTTAAGTCTCGTCCAGAATTTATTGTTTTGTGCTTTATCTGAGCTCCGTCATGAGTCCATGTTTTACGTGACTGATTCCAGCTGCGCTGAGTCGTAATACATGACAGCCTTGACAAGATCAATGCCCCGACTTGTGCTCATCAAAAGACAGGACTCGGGTCGTCAAGCTCTGCAGCGGTGCCAGCGTCTCTGGGCCGACGAAGCCGCCCTTGCGATATTGTGGTGCGTACTGTCAATAAATCGACCAAATACTTGGATACGGGATATGGATATATATGTAGGAGTAAAGTCTTGCCTCAAAACTATATGAGAAACGCTGCCCAGGTCGAAATTGGAGAAGGCATCTTCGCCCCGCTGGATTGTCTCCGGAACGGCCCATGCGTTGGCTCCATCCCGATAAGGGACGTCACTGTTGTGTTTCCTCCAGCACCGTTCCGTTGGCCGAAAGCTTTATCGGCTTCTGTAGGTATAATTTCATCTGCCATTTTAAAGAAGTTTGGGATAATAGGGTTGGGAAGAGAGACAAAGGGCGCGGGTATCACATAGCATGGCTCCCTGTCAGAAGGCCGTCGGGTGGCGGGTTGGGTTGTCCAACAAAGAGATTGGAGCGCTGATGCGCAAGGCTGAAACCGGCGCGCCTATTTATAACTTTTTTTTTTTTTTGCACGTTGTTTATTTAAGTTTTATTATCCAAAAAGAAGCTCAGTCCGTGATATCGCAGCTTCCAATGGGGTGTTTGACGCCAACCGCTACGCGGCGTCTACTGTAATCTCCATGTAACCGGTCCCATCTGATATATACAGCAACATGTATTTTAGAAAGCTTCTATTTCTTTTCTTTTTAACAATCATTCTCAAACCTAAAATATCTGAAAAAAACATTAAAGATAAACAATTACATTGTCTAGCAAACTCCTTTGCTGCCTTGCAGTGGCGCTTTGCCCCTCCGAAAATCAACCCCACCAAACCCTGCAAGCTCTCTCAACTACTTCCTCGCCCCTCCATCCAAATCCTCCCACCTTTGTTTATCCTCCTCCCCCAATCCATTCGCCCTTCCTTCCTTCAACACCGCGAAACCAGCCCCAACACTTGTTCCTCCAAAAAGAAAAAAAAAAGCATGTCATCCGAAGACGAGCCCCAATCCATAAAGGCGCTCTACGCCGCCGCCGAGTCCGCCCGCCACGCCCTCGAATCCCACCCGGACCCGCGCTCCCCAGCCTTCGCCGCCTCCCTCGCCGCCGCCCTCGCGCAGTACACCTCGTGCCGCGAGCACATCGCCGCCGCGTCGCTCTTCTCCCCGAATGAGACCGTCGAGGACGTCGCGACCTCGGCCCTGCCCTACATGCTCCTCGACATGCGCCTCGCCGAGACGGTCCAGCGCACGCCGTACGTCGACCCGCCGCAGCGGGGGAGCGTCGTGCGCCGCGCGCGCGCCGCGTACGAGTCCTTCCTCGCCCTCGCCGACAGCTACGGCCTCGTCGCGGGGCGGCACGCGAAGCTGCTGGAGCGGTACAGGGACGACCCGGAGCGGTTCGCGGTGGCGGTGGGCTCCGGGGCGGACATGGCGGCGCGGCGGGACGCCAAGATTGCCGCGTTCAGGGAGGAGAAGGAGCTGAAGCAGAAGCTGGAGGCGCTGCGGGCGGACCCGCGGTATCTCGAGGACGGCGGAGACGAGGATGTCGTCCGGCGGGCGCACCTCGCGGCCGTCGAGTTTGGCGTGCACGCCGCGCTCGCGGGGCTCGAGTCGCTGAACCGCGAGATGGAGATGCTCGCCATGGCGCCAGCGCGTCCTGCCGGCGCCGCGCGGTCCGGGAGCGAGAACGCCGACCCCAACAGCCGCCGCCGCGAAGCAGACGACGACACGACATGGCGCCTCGACCAGCCGATGCGGCGCGGCGCGGGCCTCGGCCGCGGCGGGCCCCTCCTCTCGGAGAAGGGCAAGCCGCTGCAGCCGTTCACGCTGGTGGGCGGCCGGTCGGAGCTGCGCGACGGCGTGTTCCGTTCCGGCCACAACCTGCCGACCATGTCCATCGACGAGTACCTCGAGGAGGAGCGGCGGAGGGGCAACATCCTCTCGGGCGGGACGGACCCGCAGAAGCCGCAGGTCGACGAGGACGACATGGACGCCGTGGACAGGGAGACGTACAAGGCGCGCGAGTGGGATGATTACAAGGACGATAACCGCCGCGGCGCGGGCAACACGATGAACATGGGCTGAACGGGCCTAAGCAATTATTTTTGTTTTTTTTTTCTTCTAAAAACAAACAGCGAATTCTCTGCATATACGGCGTCAGGTTGGAAAAGGGTATTCCATATGGCTATATTATATTGAAATAGGGACAATTTGTCAAGTGCATTACTTATATCTTCGCGTCCTGTTGTTCGTGTTCTCATTTTCCTTCCTCCGTTCTTGTACCGAATTTATTGCGATACATGATCCTCCAAAATTATCAACATTCTGTCCCCTTTCGATTTCGCGCGTTGGTTTAGACAGCGACCATGCCAGTGTCGTCTTTGCCCTTGACGGCTGCATCCGACTCGCCTACGTCTTCGAAATCGTCCTCGTCAAACGAGTCAAAGTCATCGTTGCAGATGGTCGAAGTAGAGGAGTCGTCGCTATCTGCCGACTGAAGAAACTCGTCCAGCGTCTCTGGCACCTTCTCCTTGGTTCGACCCGGCTCGTCAATCGCCGCTCTCGCCCCATGGTACTCGTCAAAATCTGAGCTAAAAGCCTCCGATGCTATCGACTTGTCGTCGGCGATGACATGGTCCGGCCGATACACCGTAGAGATGCTGTCATTAACGTCGATCGAGGCTCCCGTTTCGCTTCCCGCAATATTCATGCCCGACATGTCGTCAACAAAAGAACCCGACAAGCTGGAAGCCGCAGAGTGAACGGTCATTCCAGTGTGGTATGCCGGCCCGGGTCCGTTTGGACCCATATCTGCAGGCGGTAGATGGTCTTCAAATACGCCACCAGTACCGTCGTTGTACCCTCCCGCCCAGAGGGGTAGGTACTTCATTTCATGATTCGTCAGCGAAAGCGTCAGGTGTGGTGTGATCAGAGTCGGCACTTCGAGGCTGCTCTCCGGCGAATTATTTCCCATTTGTCTGAGTGCAACTTGAACTTCTCCCTTTAGCTTGTTAAACCGAAAGGGTAGAGAATCTTCGTTGATTGATTCCATCCAGTCGACCTGAGGAAGGTCAGACTCGTGGCCAAAAGCAGCTCGCCACTTCTCCGCATCCCACGGCACATAGCTTTGGTACAGTCCGTATAACTCTCGAATAAGAAGTTGGTAGTCTTCAAATGCTGAATAATGAGAGTTTTTACCGAGGCCATAATGCTCAACCCACTCTTGCCATGATGTTTCGAGCAAGGCATATGGCACTTTCGTCATGAGCTTTTGCACCGCTCTCAATTGGAGGTAAGTTTCCCAGGAGCCACGAAAGTCGGGTGGCTCAACATACGTGGCCCTCTCGGCGTCTATCCTGGCAAAAATTGGCGACGAAGGCTTAAAATTCTGCGCGCTCAGCTGGCGGATGCCTTGGGCCAAGACACGTCGCAGCTTGGATTTGAGTCTGGTGAGAACATGTAAAGCTGCGTCGCATTTGTTTGTATCCTCAACTTCCAAGGCATGCTCAATTCGCAGAAGCTTGTCCCATTCTGGCAAATTCCAGTCGTCGAATAGACTATCAGTTTCCAAATTGGCGAGATGGGCTGCAAAACGCTCGACATAGGCGCGCGCGGCGTGCTGTATGAGATTGCTGAACTCGTCGCCAGTATCGCCTTTCCTTCTGCCGAAAACCGTAACATGGCTGAGGTCAACCTTAGTTCTCATGTCCGGTAGCGCTGCTTCTTCGAGAGCTAGCTCATTGACGAGGATTTGAAAGGCAGTCCGTGTGACTTGGGCGCACTCGAGGATGCCGCCGATTTTCAGAGCTTCTTCTGGCAAGACCTCAATAAATTGGCTGTTGTTGGTCTGCAGAAGCCACTGCATGACCTCATCCTGGACAACTCGAGCGCAGTCCCAGATTTTTGCGAGCGCAACCAAAGTCCAAGTCCTGGCGGCAGAGTCTAGATGAATTTGCTTGCCTTCCATGAGCATGAGCATTCGAATGATGCCATTGCGGTGGCGAATGGGGCAGTAATCGGGGATGTCAAAGTGAGGGGGAACATCTACAATCTGCAGAGTATCTCCGTCATCTCTGGACTTTTTCAATTCGTCGACGGACAGGGGAAGTTCCAATGGAACTGTCCTTTTGGCGGTTTCCCTCTCGCCGTGGCCCTCGCCAGGCGCTGTTCCTGGGTCTGTCGTTGTTGTGTATTGAGCCGCGTGAGCTTTGCAGCCGCAGGCGTCGTCATGGCCCTTGACGAGGAAGAATGGAACGTCAAGCCTCGCATAGGAGGACCACCACTTGATTATCCCCGGGGTCAAAGAGAGCTCCGTCATCTGGAATACCATTTCATCGCCTTCGGTAGGAGGCGTAAGATCCAGGACGTACTTGACGCCGTCGGGCATGTTGTTGACCAGCTTTCGCCGGCGCTGCACGCGAAACTGGTATGAGGGCTGAAGCAGCTCGGCAAACTTGGTTGAACCCGTGGCTCGCAGATTATCCGAGTGGACGCGGAACTTTTGGTCGCGAAACGGCATGCCGTCACAGTCGCGCGGCGTGCTGCCAGTGCGGTTGGCGGGGAAGTCGACATAGACAAGGGTGTCGCCTTCGCTGAGCTCGAGGTCGGCGCAATGCAGCTTGAAGCGCTCAATCTTGCGTCGCTGCAGAAACTCCTCGGTCGAGACGAAGATTCTCTGGCCGGGCGGTGGCAGGTAGTCGACGGCGTCTACATTGCTGTCGGCGTTCTTGGCGACGGGCTCCGAGTCGAGGCGGTGGTTGCCGGCGACGCAGACATAGTTTGAGGTGTCATAGAGGTGACGCTCATTCACGGCGGCAGATCGTAGCGATGCCTCGACGGCCCTGAGAATGTCCCTTTGCTCTCTCGTAGCCATGTCGTCGCGGCTAACGGCTTCTTCAGCAGCGCGGGAGGGCGAGGCTGCGCTCGGCGCAGAAGAGGGGTCGGGACGTCGGCGCGGACGTCTGTAGGGAACCTTGGAAGCCGAAAACGATGATGGCTCTTTGTGCTCGTTACGGACCAGAACCTGCGGGCGGCCAGAATTATTTGTGTTGGAGGTGGCGATGTCGGAAAAGCAGGCTGTCGTGGCTGCACGTGGTTGTTGCCTAATACGCTGGTGTTGCGGCATGCTGGGCAAGTGCTGCGGGCGCCACGAGTTAACTAGTTAGGGCAGGCAGCGTATGACTCTTTCGACGGATCTGATTTTGATTTTGAGTTTTGATTCTAATGGATGGATATGGGGAACCTTTAAATGTCTAGAAAGTATTTCCTGAGTGTTAGAGAAAGCGACATGAGATGAGTGGCAGTGACATATTGTAGGACGTTGCTAGCAAGCAGTGAATCGCTGTCGGCTGTGGTTCATTCAATGAGTAGTATTTCCAATCTTGAAATCATAAAACATGACTGACTTGGAGTGAACAACTAGCCATGGTTGCTGGCTTGCGTGTATACAGGTACGCATGCGCGTCCGCACATTTGTGCGCTTGGTAGCAGGCCGGCTGTAGGCACCAACGAGCGATCATCGGAGCGAGTGATGACTACTCAGGGTTATAACGCGTACTGACAAGCAAGACTTTGGTGTTTTGCTTTCATGCAAGGTTACCCCTGCTTTCCATAGCTCTGGCTCGTATTCTAGCCCGTACGCGGTGATTCGCAGTTGTGCCTTGCTCATCGGGCGGCGCGTCGTCCGTCATTCTTGGATGCGAACGAAGTACAGCAGCTGTCGTCATTGGGTTTCCAGACAGTAGAAGGGTTAATATTTCAAGAGTCTCGTGTCATTTGGGCTGACGACAGGTCTACGTGTTACAATGTATCGCAGAGTGTTGGCGTCTGTCGTTATACAACGCCCCATGTGTGGACATTATTTTTCATTCATAGCCAGTCCCTACTGTACGCATGTATGTCATTTTCGGGTGTTGGATTCGACCAGGGGTACAGGCAAGTCTCTCGCTGCCCAAGCCACGTCTATTATTGTCAAACGAAGGGTAGTCATCTTCGACGCGCCTGTTACCTGTAGATGTATGTTTGATACAGACCTCGGGTGCACTGTACAACCAACACTGTATCGCACAGTACGGTCAGCCTGGGTGGGCTGAGCGAGATGCTTGGGAGCTGAGAAGGCTGCATGCAACAGCTCTCGGGAATGGCGAATCAGCAGAGATTGCCATGACACCTTTGCATGATTTTGCCAGTTGTGTTTTGTTTTTTTTTGTTTTTTGCCCAATTTTTCCATGCTGTGTCACAAAAGGCAATCCCCCGGTCAGACACGTTTATTTTCATCTGCAGCGACAGAGCTGAGAGTTGTCAGTGAGCTGACTTTGCTCCCAATGTACCCTGCCCGAGGACCAGCGAGGCGGGCGAACCGCGTAGCTGGCCTCTCACGAGGCGGCCGACCCTCTCTTTCTGTTTCTAGCGGGCAGGCCATCAGACGAGGGCCGAGTTACAGAGACTTTGCAGGGCTAGATGTACCGTGTGTCTAATGTATGGTAGAACACATGTCAGGCGGGACTTTGCTACAGCTTTGCAAACTGGTGCTGCACTGGTGCGCGCTCCCACTGTATATCTGGTGGCGTGCTCGTGAGGGAGTGATCCTCGCCGATGAGTTGTTATCTCCTGCTTTTTCCACCATTTTCGAGATAAACTTGAAAAAGTTTACGACATTACAACATAATAGCGGGAAATCTTCTCACTTCTTCAAAACTTTTACCAGTTTTTTCTATAATTAAAAAAACAACGGAGATTGCAGGGACAATTTTACTGGAGAAGCCCGATAGTTCAAGCCTCGGATGTACCTCGTCACCAACTTTACCGGGAAAAGATACACTGGTACTTTCACAGGCACCTCCGTGTCTGTGCCCGGGCATGTACCTACCAGAAGCTCCCTGAGCCGTTCAGTATTTAACAAAATATTGTCATGTTTTTATCTTATCGGGCATTCCGCCAAGGCCGCACCGTCTGGCGCATGCCCCTCTCTTGTCCACTGTAAAACCCACCGTAAGGCGCTCCACTGAAAAGAAAAACCCACCGCGCTGCAGGCAATAAATTCCCTCCCCCTGGCGTTGCTTGGTCCCGCAACTGAGTCGTCTCCCGCATATTTCCGCCATGACGATCCTTTCGAACGGGTGGTTGGACCAAAAGATGGATACCAGTAAACTTGTTGTTGCATCCCACCGCTAGCCGTCAGAGGCAACTGCCACGACGGGCAGGAGAGGTACGTATACAAGAGCCAAGTAAGCCACTATCGTGCCACATCTCGCAGCCGTAGGCGCGCATGCCGAGACATTAAAGGACGGTCGGGCAAGTGGCGTCCAGGTAAGGGCTCGAGCACAACATCAGCTGTATACAGGTATACATGAGTGACGAACCAAACCAGGTTGAGCCGGAATCTTGGACAGCAAGTTTGAGTGTGCCATAATACGGGGTACACAGAGGTTGACAGGTTGACTGGGTCGCCTTGCAAGAGCGAGAAGGAGAACCACTGTCCGCATTTTCAAGGCAGACATGGCGTGGTCTCCTCTGTGGGTTCTTTGGGCAGAGCAGACCCAGCGCAGCAGCAGCAGCATCCGGGGCTGGTGTGGGCTCACGGCCAGCGCAGGACGACGTCTTGTCCCGTCAGTGTTGTTTTATGCTGTGGCTTGAGGGATGGCCAAGGAAGAGAGAAGCCGTACACAACAAAGACGGAATAAAAGTCGCATTGCCATCTCTGACGGGCAGTGAAGCGCTATACAGCTCTTATCGGTAACAAGAGTCACGCTGTTGCATCGCTCACTCCAACACTCCTCTACATGCATGGGCTGCAGAGAAGGACGGTCGTCCAAGAGCCGTTCAGAGGGTACATGACTTGTACCCGTCCTCTCAGCAACAATTGCCCAGGATCATCATTTTGCTCATCTCTGCAACGGCTCCTACATATCCCGCGGCCAAAGCATCCATCTACCGACGCCGGCGCCAAGCAGCTTAGCGAGGCATAGAATGTCCGCAGCCGAATTAAAAACACCTGTCAATAGACGAGTAAGGGCGAAAAGCAAAGCAGCTGACAGTTGAGGCGGCCCGAGGAACAAAGATGATTAGATTTCCCAGCCTACTTGCGCCGCCTTGACCGTGTGTTCGTACTGCACATTTCCTCTTTTTTTTTTTTACCTCAGGGTCTTTCTCTTGTAACATATGAGGCATAATTCGCGTGCGACCCTGCTGCTCGTCTCCTCGTACAGGGCTAGTTTTCGGACGGGCATATATGGCTTGATGATAAGCCCGACTTTGCCGCCCATCTCCAGTATTCTTCTCTCGACCAATTACTCGACGCCCTGTTTGGCACTGTCCGCCACTGCCCGTTCAGTACGGTAGGGAACCGGCAGCGGACGGGGCCTGGATGAAACGTTTTACCCAAGCAGCACCACATTTTCTCTGTTCTGTACTTTTCTACGCATACATTTTTCTTCCCGTAATCAAAAGGTGAACCCTCCTTTGCACGTCACCGGTGGATCTGACACGGGCTCCGTTAGTTATTGGCCCTCGCGCCGTCTCTGCCCAAGAGATCTCGGGGATCCTCCTTTATCTGGGCCCGCCAGGGTTCCTCTGACAAAGAGTTTTCAGTTTGCGCGACTCTGTTTGGCCCGCCGACATGTGAGATAGCGCAGAGTATCATGTAAACTGGATCTGGATAACTGGATAGAACTGGGTACGGACTGGGTACAAATGGATCCTTTCCCTCCTAGCACAGACACGGGCACGGGTCAAGTAACATGCCTGGGTCCCCTTGCTAACTAAACCTAATGTTCTGTCCGTAACCGCGAGCCTCGAGAAAGACAAGAGTTTTTGCGGGACAACCGTCAAGAACGGAACTGTCATGCCTAGTGAATTTTGCGGTGGACATTGTTATATGGATCTCTTTGACACAAGGATCTACGTCATTGTGGATTTTCTCTCTGTGCCTTTTTTTTTTTTTTTTGTTACCCACGGGCATGTACTCCGTACCTGCGAGGTAAACCATGCCTCGGATCGAGTTGCCCAGCCGTGTTGTGGATGGCGTCGCAACCACTGACGGCTAACTGGCTGGGAACTACTTCCGTAGCTTAACTAGTAACGAGTTTGCTTCTGGCCCAACTTTGCTAGGCAACAGAGAGTCAGGACCAGGGAGAACAGTTTGCAACCGAATAGTCCCAACAAGTATAAAGCCCTTTGCTCCCCGATCCCTTAGCTTCATCCTTCCCCTCGATCTTCTTTAACCTGTCGTTACATCTTCATCTCCCACATTCACTACTGCAACAACTTCATCTTTCAAAACTACCAAACAACTCTTTTTTACCACCGTCATCATGTCTGCCTCTACCTTTTTCCTGTAAGCAACCCTCTCTATTCCCTCTATCTCTGCCTCGCGGTGTCGCTCTCGCTGGCTGCCCGTTGCTGGCTACCCTTTGCTGGCTGCGCGGTCTATCAGGGCCTCGGCCTTGTTACCCCTCAAAGTCTCTGGGCACCTCTGCGCACGCGACCACCATCCCCAACAAAAAAAAAGGGAGAAGAGAAAAGTTACCAGTTACTAACAT
Organism: Lecanicillium sp. G3; assembly: GCA_037575805.1. Classification (NCBI taxonomy): domain Eukaryota; kingdom Fungi; phylum Ascomycota; class Sordariomycetes; order Hypocreales; family Cordycipitaceae; genus Lecanicillium; species Lecanicillium sp. G3. Next base: position 858,715 of record JAZHPD010000004.1, on the reverse strand, counting down.
TCCTTCTTCCAGCCGCAACCGCGCTGTCATCGGCGGCGTCGTCGCTGCCACCACCCTCACCGCCACCACCTTCACCTACAAGGCTCACGCCATCCGCACCAACGAGATGATCCAGCAAAAGTTCAAGGCCCCCGGCGGCTACGTCTCCGTCGACCGTTCCGGCGGCGGCATCTAAGCCTGGCCTTTCAGTCTTTTTGGATTAGAAAGAACCCTGATCGCCATGCTTCCAACCCCCGCGCTGTGCGCCCTGGTGGCGACTCTCTGGGAAACATCTCTGTTTTCCTTTTTTTTTCTTGCGACAAGCATCTCCGGCAGAGCAAAGCCATCAAAACATACCCAAATAGAAGGAGAGTAAAAGTGGAAACTCTCTTACTCTCCTTCTAACGCGATGACGAATTTTCTTTCTTATTCTACTTTTTCAACTGTTTATTTTTCTTTTTTATGTCATCATCAGAAAGCAAAAGTCTGGACGGCAGGTCACACAGCCAGGATGGAAATTCTTGGTGCCTAGTCGCCAGCTGGGGCTCTCGGGCATCACGGACACGTTGTGCTGGGGAAAAATACCACACGCTTTTTGCTTCATTGGCGGCCGCGCACGGCAAGAAACAAAAAACTGTCGCGCGTCTCGTCTCTATTTTTACTCTTTTTAGTATGATTGATAGTTTGAATTCAATATCAAACCCATACCCCGATTATACTTTGACACATATCTGCTCCTTCCAAACCAATCAACAGTGACATGCTTTCAAAACAAAATACGTGCCTGAGCTGCCGGTTCAAGTTCAACAAGAAAATGATAACTCCCGTCAAACGCCCGAAATAATGCATGCAGATAAAAAGACCAAAATCCCGCCCGTTTTAAAATACCACAAAAAAATAGATACATTTTACCGCTAATATGATCCCGCGCGCCGAGAAAAGTCGTCCTCTCCGTCGTCATCGCCCCCCTCGTCCGACGAATATGCCACGCCTTTGCCTTTGCCCCAGCCTTCCTGCTTCCCCGACACCTTGATCTCGCGCAGGCTGCGTCGGCTCACAGGTCGGGTCTTGCCCGGTGTCGAGCTGCCCTTGGCCCGCTTCGACGGCTCGGACGGCTCGCCCTTGCTCCGAAGCTCCTCGCCCGACGAGTTCCACCGTGTCGGCGGCGTCGACGTCGTCTTGAGGTCGCGCATCTCCTTGATCACGTCCGCGAAGCTCTCCTCCAGCGTCTTCATCCGCGCCAGCACCAGCCGGCCCATCCTATCCCGGTCCGCTGCGTCGATGCCCCGCGCCACGCGCATCCGGTTCTCTCGCATCATCGCCATCGCCATCTGCGTCTGGAAGCTGCCCGGCATGCTCAGGTTCATGTGCGAGTCGTCCCCGCCCATGCCTGTGTTGTCGGACATGACACTCAGGTCCACTGACGACAGCCTGCGCCCCTCGCGCAGTCGCGTGCGCGCCGGGTCGATGCTCAACAGTGCCGTGCGGCTGACGCCACCCGTCTGGGCCATACCCGCGGGCGGAACAATCGGTCGCGGCTTAGCATCCACGATGCCTGCTTGTTTGCGCACCGGGCTGCGTCGACCGGAACTCGTCTGTCCCACTGCAGTGTTGCGCCCGCTGCTGCCGGGCTTCTTGGTTTGCGCCGGCTTGGGGGGCGATTTGGGCATGGATGTGGGATCCAGCTGGGATTCCTCTTCGGGGTTGAAGAGAATCGTGTTTGTAGACAAGGTGCGACTGTGCATGCCCCTTCGCTGCTGGTTGGATGCGCGCGGCGTGGCCGGCGCCTTTGGCCCGATGGCACCATAGGAGCTGTGCGACGACGCCAGCTTTCCCATGCTGCTGCCGAGGGCGGCTCCGAAGTAATCTCCTTGTTTGGCCATCAGGTGAGTTTTATCTTCCGTCACCTGTCCAGTGTTAGTCGCAATATCCTCCTCGTCCTCGTCGTTTGTCAACAGCTCATCATCGCCGTCGGCGTCCGTCTGGTCTTTGTACTCGACATTGAAGGATGGGAGACGGAAGGCAGTCGTCTGTCCGGGTCCATATGCGCCCGGGTTCGATAGGAATTCTGCAGGGTCACTAGCCGTAGATCGCACATCTGACACGTGCCGCAGATTGGACCCTCGCTCCCATCCGACGCTCATTCTTCTCTGCCAGTCAGGTACAGCGCGGCTGTCAATCGTGGGCCAGTGATTACCGGTGCCGTCCTCTTCGTGTTGCTCCATCCAGTTGCGGATGGCATTCTGCGTCTTGCGCCGCTCGTTTCGCCGCTGTGTTCGCAAAGTGGCGCTGGCAGGGGCTCGCCTAAACACTTCCTCCAGGGCTCTGTCTTTCTGAAATCCAGCTACCGACTCCTCACGGACGCGAACGTTGGGGCTGAATATAGCCGTACGGTTCGCGGCATCTCCAAATGAGATGGCGCGGCGGCGGCCCCTGCCGTGGTTTTCGACAAGATCGGTAGGCTCAAACATCGAGGGTGCCAGCCAAAAGCGCTCGTAGAGATATATGCAGAAGAGAATTGGGAAGTGTGTAGCTTTGATGATGGTTCGATTGAGCCACACGAATTCTCGTAGAGGCATACAATAGCGAAGCGGCATCAATACCCATGCGAAGATGTTAGTGGGTGCAATGTATGAAAAAAGAGCGTCGTTCTTGACCATGGAGATGGTGTTGATGGCAAACACAAACTGATGCTCTTCCGTGGCGTTGGACGCAATCGCCATAAACGAGTTGGTCAGCACGGTAATCAGGATTGTGACGACGAGGTAGTGACAGATGATTAAGAAAATCATCATGAGGATTCTCGCCAGCCAGTTATACGTCGGCCAGACATCCCACGCGGCGGGTGTAAAGCCCATGAGGATCTGGAAGATTTTATAGGCGACCTCGCCGCCGTCATTCTGTGTGTTGGACAGAGTAAAGAATACATAGAAGCCACTGCACATGATGACGACAAGCGTAAAAACGGCAGCCAGATCAACCGTCATGAGTCGAAAGGCGATGAGGAGCTGGGAGAAGTACTGGTAGTGGTCAAGCACGCTAAAGATGCGCGGCAGCAGCAGAATTGCGTTGGCAGCCAGCACGTCATAGGCCATGTCGTTCCAGTGATGAGGGTCAACGAGGAATACACCATAAGCACGCATGCAGTAGTAGACAATAAGCAAAACCAGAATGCCCAGGTCAAAAACGTTCCAGAAGCTCATAATATAGAGGGCAAATCCTTGCTCGTTGAAACCAACGAGCTCGTCAAGCATGAAGCCCGCGCTCCAGAACCAAAAGACGAGCTCCAATCCCGTGATCTGCACAGAGCGCTGGATGAGGACCGAGAGGAACAGTCCTATCAGTACAGCCAGCGACAGGGTCGACAAGAAGGACCGATATCGGGGAACTCGGAGACGAGAGAGCTTGAACATTGAGGCTTGGCGCGGGTCGTACAGCATAACGGTACGACGTCCATTCGGGACATGATATTGGGAATGTCTGGGCGCCGTGTTGCCCAGCAGCGGCGTCCGCGAGTCCGCCTTGTTTGCTGCCCCATTTGCGTGACTGTAAAGGCCGGTTGGTGCTTCCTCTCTGTGTAGCGTATCGGCAGACGAGTAAAAGGAGATGGCGCCATTCCAAATTGCCTCGAGCTGCTGCACAACGACTGGGTGGGCGAGGAAGTGCTTTGCAGACGCGCGAATGGCAACTTCGAGCGTAGACGTTCGCGACGCGGTCAGAGTTCCCTTGGCCTTTCCGGTGGCGCGACTGGCAATGGCCTCGGGAGCACCTGGCAGGCCCTGGAGGGGATAGAAGTCGTAGGCCAGTGCATCGATCAGCTCGCGCGTCGAGTACTCCTTGAGCATCTTCAGGGCCAGAAGCTCGCAGACCTTGGCTCGGGTATTGCTGATGCCCGTGTTGGCCGCGTATCTCTGTCCCTCTTTGCCAAACTGGAGGCAGTTGGCCATCAAGGCATATAACGTCGCGCGGGAGAAGTGCTGTGCGCGGATCTGCTGCTGCATGGGCTTGACGAGAAACTGTGAGACCTGGGGAGAACGAAGCTGCTCCCAGGTGAGCGACGTTTCGGTTCGCGCAGATACTATGATTCGAACAGCGTGGGTTATGTTATAGACCGGCAGCGTATCTGTTGAGGGGGGCATCCCTGTTAGTCAGGGCGAAAAGCTATAGTCGCGTTTGCGGCTCATACCGAGATGGGTCGAAGAGAAGAGAGGTAGAACAGGCAGTCCACCTGGACCCTGCTCTTCTGCGCCGGGGCCGTCGTCTATAGCGGCATCCTCCTCCTCGTCGACATCGTCCTCGTCCGGGTCATGGCCGTTATCGAGGCCCTGGTCGAAGTCGTCGTCCTCATCGTCGTCGGCTTCTGTAAAGTCGGCCGTGGCGTGTAGTCGACTAGGGAACTGGCGCGACGGGCGACGCGGCGGGGGAGACGGGCTATACGTTTGAAGACCAACACGGCGCTGTCTGCCGTTGCGCGAGTTGATCATTGTGGCGAGCTTGAGCGTGCCCTGTGATCTACGCGTCCTGGAGCGCCATGGGCGTGAAGAGGCAGGCAGGCGGAGACGGAGACGATGTGGTGTACTGGTATATGAGGATGGCGACGTAAAATGTCCTGTGGCGCGCCTGCTGCAGATGCCCCAGAGACTTGTCGAGTCGGTGTGGGAGGAGAAGAGTGCAGAGGAAAAAGATTGTGGCTGCACGAAAAGCAGGATCCGAGGTTGAGCAGAGCAGCGAGCAGCGAGCAGCGACTGGTGTGTGACAAGGGGTGTGGATGGTCGTGGATGGTGGGTGGATGGTGGTATGACGGCGGTTTTGCCCCCCCTTCAGCCTTCAGGCGAGCGAGTTCAGTGTCAGACAACGCCAGGCAGCTTTTGGTAGGCGATCGACGGGGCAATGGCGCAGGGAAGAGTGCTGCTACTGCTGCTACGGGCGCGATTGTTTTTGTGATTTTTTCCCTTTAATTTTGCCTTGTTTCCCTTTGTTACCTGTATGCCTTGGATTCCCCATTTAATTTTGCAAATAGGCTGTTTAGTGACAGGCAGGCTGGTGGGAAGTAGGCGCTGAAGAGCGGGGTGCGAGACAGGCTCATTTATTTCTGTACGACGACGAGATTAAAGTACCCATCGAGGGCTCCGTTGAGGCTCACGCCTCGTGCAAGGGCAGTTCCTTGGTGAGACTGTACTGAATATCTGACGTATTTACCAATATGCAGCTGTTGATGCTGTCGAATAGCGACGACGCAGCTCTTCATATCAGATGCATCTCGTTTTCTGTTGGTCTCTTTAATGGCCTGCAGCCTTCTCCCCTCGCAGTGGTCAGCTTGGGGTTCCTTGGGGCTCCTTGGGGCTGTTTGGGGTATGCAGGTGGACGCATGACACCATCTCGCTCCGCACCGGGGGCCAGCCTGCGCTGATAATTGGACGATGCACCGCTGCAACGCCTGCAGGGCTAGTCATGGGTTGTGGCATGCATTTTGCCTTGTGATGTCGAAAAAATCGTTGCGGTCAAGAACTTTGATGGAGCGCCACTGACCCGAGGGACGGGGGATGTGAGCGCGGGCCGCAGTCTGACTTGGGGGTATTCGGCATGCTGTGGCGAGTATACGTACGGCTAGAGTTGCCAACCTAAGCGAGCGATCGCCATGGCGAGGCTGCATTGTAAGCAAAGGACGGAATGCTCTACTCTTTCTCGACGATGGACCAACACCCTAGCGAGATCAGCTCATAAAATCTAACCAAAACCCCAATTAACCAGAAACTTCCGCTTAGTCGCCGCAAGCCTACATCTACTCTCCTCACTTCCCCAGAGTAGCACCCAGAAATTGACCGTCCCTATCCTCTAGGGTAGCCGCTGTGATATCATTGTGGCGCAGCCGATCGTGGCGCAAACATGTGGCGCGAGCTATCAGAATCGGGATAGCTCCGATTTTCATCCCATTCAGGCAATTCCGGACGGGTTGCAGATTACACTCTTATGCAAAGACAGCTGGACGCTTCGCTTTCCTCAGCAAGACGATCACCGTACGTGATCTATAGCACATTATATTTACACTGTGGATATATATTTTCGAGCGTATGTCTCGGCGCAAGAAAATTTGCCTTGAACACGACTTGGACGCAACGGCCGGAAACTGGGGTTAAGCGGCATCTCCCGTCATCTGGCTCCTCCAAATAGCGCCAACGCACCCGCAAGAAGTTGCCAACGACGGCCCTGCCAAAGAAGCATTCAAAACTCACCTCAGAATCGGCTCTGCGGACTGTCTCCCTCCTACAATCACAGCCGACCCCACTTTATAAGATGCTTGCTGACGAAGTTGACCGTTGTCGACCGTTACTGACCCGCTCACGATATTCGTCACGACATAATCCATGATGAAAAATGGCTCCCAATACCGAGCATATGTAATAAGATAAAACAATCTCACCAAATCTCTCGGCTATTCTTGATTAATTGGCATCTGCGTCATGCAGGATGGAGTCGATGTGGAGTCGGGATTGCCAATGCACATCTTGGCAGCCACATCATCCAGGACAACAGGTGACTCACGGTAAGAAACAAATATTTTGGCTCCCAAGTCTGACTTTTACGCACTGGCTTGTTTCAAAAAAACGGGCGTCACGCCTCGCAGCTGAGCTGTTGGTCAAGTTGTCGGGCGTGTCGGCTGCGGCACGGACCTCTGCGACTGCAGCATCGATCGGAGCCTCGTCTGTGGCATCCAAGCCTCTAAGAGTAAGATTCCCGGCATTTGACGGACACTGTATATAGTACAGGCTTCAGTCTGCAGAGAGGAGGGTCTAAGGCAGACAGTGACCCTGTATGTGAACATCGCGTGGGCGACAGCAGGATGAGGAGATATTGCCGAGTCGGTCCTTGACAATTGTTATCAGACGACACGTAGCGACTTTGCGGCTACTGATGAGGTATACATAGAAATGCACACATTTGACATGCGCGTCGTGTATAGCAAATCTCCTGATGACGTTGAGCAGCGCAAGCTTTCTCCTGGATCAAGAGCGCGAAGCCGACAGCGTGATGCAGGGCCGGATAGATACTTTTCAGCACGCTCCAAATCGCCCATCAACGCCATCTCAGCAGTGCCATCAGACCAGGGCCATGGCAGGAAATCCCCGAGTCCGGGCCTGGTCGAGAACTTGGGCTTTTTGTGATGGCCTTGAGCGCCTTGCTTGGTGCACAGCCTCGGGAGGGCGCCTGAGCGGTTGCTAAAAACAGCAAGATGAAGGAGAGGGAGAGAAGTGGCAGACGAGAGGAGAATCCCGGACCAACATGGTGAGTCGATTTTCTCCCTTTATTGCTGCAGTGCAGATCAATATTGTTTGTCGTATTCTTTTCCAGCTCTGTATCAACATTCACGTATAAAGTGACAAAAGTACGCGGTGTAGGAGTTGACGAGGTAGGTTGAGCGATTGATGGCGCGCCCTCGATGTAGCGCCAGTGCGTGTGGGGCGCCTCATGTATTAGCCTTGAGATAGCTGACCCTGGCCCTGTTATTGCCATTCAGGGGGGCGCCCGAAAAGTAGTCACACGGTACCATGCTAAATTGCAGAGGGAGCATTCTCTGGTTGCATTATGGCGGCAATAATCAAAAAGGTAGTTTAGTTGCTTGTACTCCGTACTCGGTATTATCGACACTCTTGCAAAGGGGAGCCCTGTTTCGCGACCGTGAGCAATGCGTCTGCGGCAGTACTTACAAGCTAAACTAAGCAAAGTACCAGCACCAGCACTAGCACCAGTCATAGCACATGATACGTGTGAGCAACGGCCAAATAACAATACTGCAGGCCCCAAATATATTTTTTTTCTGCTCGAGAACCGGCCAAAGCAAATATAGTTGTCGAACTTGTTTCATGCACGTACATTAGTGTGGCGCGGCCTGCAGCGGGCCAGTGGCGCTCTGTTTTGCCTGCTTGGCCCAAGGGAAGCCCTGGGACTCGGTCGACTCAGGTACGTACCTGGTGCGCTAGCGCGGCGGCCTAGCTCCCAATGAGCGATAGTCTCAGGGGACGTGGAGTGCTGGCGAGCCTTGGCTCCAGGGCAGTCTGGTTGGTTCAGGCACTCGCCAGGCACGGCGGCGGCCTAACGGGACCGCCTAGTCAACAGGCACACAGGTTCCATCCAACTGGCCGTACAAAGTAAGCTCTGGGGTCCAAGGTCCAAGGTCCAAGGCCCCAAGGCCAGACACGCAGGCTGCAGTCTGCAAGGTACCGTGCTGTGCTCCGAAACTACCAATAGCAGAACAAGGCACAATGATAGCTCGTCCCCCGCCGGCTGGTAACTAGAAAAGTGCACAGAAAAATAAATCCCTGAATTCGAATTCGACAGACCAGACCAGGCCACCCGGACCGGACCTGACCTGACCACCACCACACCACAAGCCACACCACCACTCTCCATCCACCAACCCCCGTTTGTCCCTTTTTCGAGTCCTCCCTCATACCGCCGTTCTCACTTGCACTCTTCGACTCCTCATTCTTTCTTTACCAAACAGCCAAGCAACATCCCGTTACAAAAAATTGGCCCTGTTTTCTGACCTCGACGACCTCACACAGTACGCTTCACCCGCCGTGGGCCCTTCTCCGTCTCAGGCATAGTTGCAGCCTCCATCGTGTGAAACCCGCGCCGCCGGCTCCTGCCCGACAAACTCGCACCTCGCCGCCCCCCCCCTCGAGCGCACGCCACTCAATTGGCGGCTTTTGGCACTGAATGGAAGACTGGACCGCCTCAGAGGGTTACTGACGTCGCCCGTCTAGCCGTCCCAGGTCTGCTTCCGCCGTCAGGCTCCCAGTTTTGTTACTTTTGCAACACGTTCCTGGCCTGCCGACCACCAACACAATCCGCCACCGCCATGGCATCTGCTGCCGTCGTGGAGCCCGTCTCCGACGGCCACAGTCACAAGAGGTCCAGCACTCACAGTAATCACAGCAGACACAGCAAACACAGCAGTCACAGCAGTCACGGCAGTCTCAAGAGCAACACCGACGACACGGCCGCCACCGCCGCCACCACAGACGCGCCGGTCGAAACCGTGGACATGCCGCCTCCAACACCCGACGAGGACACAGACACAGAGGCCGAGACACCCAAGATGGCCCACGACTCCATGGTCACCGTCCGCTTGTCCGAACCGCCCACGCTGACTCTCGACACGGCTTCCGTCTCCGATTCCGACGATGCAAAGTCCAGCCCCAATGCTAGCCCCGGCACCGTCGAGACGGACCCCGACACCCCTAGCCATTTCCAACTCAGCACACTCGTCGAGACGACCGAACCCGACGATACAGCCAACAACCGACAAAGTATGGTCATGGCTCGCGAGTCCACAGCCATGCTGCCCCAGGCAGATTCCTCTCGCAGCTTGCAAGATGAGCTTGGCGAGTGCGAAGATGGCTCCGGTGCCAGTGACACATCGGAAGACCCCGAAGAGGTCAACTGGGAAGAGCTCGAAAAGACCGAAGACCAGCAAACAAAAGACGAAGAGACTGACAATGCAAGTTGACCGCCCGCTCCTGTCTCACCCTACTCGAATGTTTGGCTCCAAGTAAATACTGTAAATACTAACCCACCGACTGCAGTCGACGGCCCTCCTTCTCGCCAGGCTTGAGCAAGAAAACGCAAAATTGGCTACGAACCCCAAAACCGTCAAAGTCCAAGCCGTCGAAAAGCTCATCGCCTCCAAGAATCGACCCCCTTCAATGGCCCAGCTACGCCAGATGATGGCCAGTCCTACGCCCCCCGAGCTCCGGTACTCGATGCTGCCGCCCCCTCCCATGACGGACCTCGAATTCTACGCCGCCCTCGTCAAAGATTACCAGCAGACGGCCGCTCGCCTACCCACGTTACTATCAAATAAAATCAGAAAGGGTATCCCGCCGCCGCTGCGAGGCGTGGTATGGATTAGCATGTCTGGCTCCAGAGACGCTCAGCTAGAGGACCAATTTGACAGCTTTGCCGGCGAATCCAGCCCTTACGAGCTTCTCATCGGCAAGGACCTTGGCAGAAGCTTTCCCGGCGTCGACATGTTCCGCGATCCAGACGGTGACGGGCAACGGATGCTGGGTAATGTCCTGAAGGCCTTTAGTCTTTACGATACCAAGATTGGCTACTGTCAGGGCCTGGCGTTCCTAGTCGGGCCACTGCTCATGCACATGCCCGACAAGCAGGCATTCTGTGTACTGATCCGGTAAGTTCGCAATTGCCCAGTACCGTATTGTAACACTAACTTGAGCCAGTCTCATGGAACGATACGACCTCCGAACTTGCTTCCTGCCCGATCTGTCAGGGCTTCACGTACGCATATATCAATTCCGCGAACTTCTGCGACACAACTTCCCCGCACTCTCAGCCCACCTGGAAGAGCTGCAGGTAGAGACGGCATATGTTTCTCAGTGGTTTCTTAGTTTCTTTGCTGTTACATGCCCTCTGCCCATGCTCTTCCGTATATATGATGTTATTTTTGCCGAAGGCGCCTCGGAAACGCTTATGCGAGTAGCACTCTCGCTGATGCGCAAGAACGAGTCTCGCCTGCTGGCCTGCACAGAGCTCGAGGATGCGATGCAGCTGCTGCTGTCTCGAGGCCTTTGGGACTGCTACCACTACGATGCCGACGAATTCGTCCAAGACTTCGCCAGCCTAACCAGCGTGGTCACCAGGGAGAAGCTGGCGCAGCTGGAACAAGCCTACAGGGAGTCACTGATTGCCACAGCAAATGCTGCCCGCGCATCTGACATCACGACAGCCGCCAGTCGATTCCTCGGCCGCATCTGGGCAAACTCGAACGCAAAAACGGCGACATTGACCCCGGGTCTCAGTGCGCCCGGCAAGCAATTCAGCATCTTGCGGAGAAGCACGTCAAAACAAAGCCTCGCATCTACTCTCAACTCAGTGGAGGCGAGCTCTGCCAGCATCAGCAGCTCCACGTCGACGGACGGAACCAGCCTATCGCGAGACTCCGCCAACCCGGAAGACGAATCCAGCCGAGAATCTACGCCCGTTGGACCGAAAGCGGCAGCAAACTCCAAGACGACCGAGGACAGATATTTACATAGCCAGATCGAGGACTTGTTAACGGCGCTCACCGAACTGCAACGCAGCAATGCCTTGGTTACGAACCAGCTCCAGCGAGAGCGCGAAGAACGAGACGAAGACCGCCGTGCAGTTCGTTCCCTGCTCGATGGGTTGCGCAAAAGAGCTGGCAGTACCGAAGAGGACGTCGAAGCTATTTCCAGAAACCTCAGAGATTCGGCGATTGCTGAAGACATTGAAGACGCAGACGAAGTCGAAGACGACGAAACTGTGTCAGGAGATAAAGAGGGCGTCGACGAGGAATCCATCGCGGAGGAAGCAGAGGACGAAGCGGCGACGCCCATGTCTGACGAGACCCAAAAGCCCCTCGGACACGAAGAAACCATGGCCAAGCTGGAAGAACCAGCCGAGCCACCGTCGACAGAGGACCTCTCGGTGCTCCTCGACAACGTGGAAGCACGATTCGCAGCAGAGGACACCACCATGAAGCACCGCTCCTCGATGCTGTTGACCAAGTCTCAGCTGCGAGAGGAGCTGTCACAGGCCAAGGCGGAGCTCAACGCTGTGACGGCACAGTGCCAGGATCTGAACAGGCGCATTTACGACATGGACCAAGAAATGTCCACTATAAAGGACCAGCTCAAAGACAGACTCGGCCACGTCAGAACACTGCACCAAGAGAAGCAGAAGCTTGAGAAGCAGGTGCACAGCCTCCGAACAACGCGAGCATCGGCCAGTCCCTCGTATGAGACGGGATCGAAGGATGCCGACATGGACTGGGCAGCGGCAAAAGGAATGAACCCGGCAGGCCTACGAGAGTTTAAGCTTGGACGTAGCAGGTCCACGCCATCGACTCAAGGCTATGGCAAGCGCATTTCCTCGTTGCCACAGCCGGCTGAGATGCTGAGTGAATCGCCGCCGAGTGAGCACGACGCGCTGCTGCTGGAGCTGGTGCAGGCAAAGACGGCCGAGGCAACGGCGAAGCAGGAAGCGGAAGAGGCAAAACAAAAGCTAGAGGCACTACGAAAAGCAACAGGCCTCGCACCGGGCGACTCGCCATCGGCAACATCGGTAACTGCGGGAGCGATGGGTGTATTTGGGCGACTGACAGGCCAAGGTGCGACCACGGCGACCACTCCGGCGCCCGAACCGGCGGGCAAACTGCCGACGTCGGCTTCTGTCAACTCGGCGGTGGGTGGTGGATTCTGGGGATGGAGGAGGTGAGGAGATTACGAAGCTGCATTAATGATTGATTCTTGTACATAGGCATTCCAAGGGCAAGTTTAATTGGCTTCCTTGGGTATATATTTGGTGAAGCAGCTTTGATTTTTGGGTTTTACTTTTTTATTATCGTTGGGGAAGGTGAGGGCGGAAAAGAAAAGGAGAGGGGAGTGATTTACGTATAAGGTATTAGCATTGGGATTGGAACGAAATGGAAGACATTTACAGTCAGGGGAAGGCAAGGAAGGGAAAGGAAAGTGAGGTGAAGCATGGGTGAGAATTAGAAATGAGCGGCAGCATTAAGACTGAGAATGATGATAACAAAATTTGTCCAAAAAACCGGATTATTACATGCAGGATGGAGTGATGGGCAGCGATGCGCAGCTCCTAGAGTAACTATAAACAGATGCGCCACGCCTCGGCAGACTTGACGCCGAAGGTGGGTAGACCGGGACAAGTTTGTTTCTGGAGGAGTGTCTTGGAGACTGGCACGTGCTCAGGCGTGGGAGGCGAACAGGTGATGTAAACACATGGTAGAGGCACGAAAAAAAGGGTTCAGGTCGTGACCAAGATGAGGGGATATAGTGTGAGGGTTTTGGAAGTGAGCATGATGTCGAGGACTGAATTTGGAGCTGATAATACCATTTTACCTTGATGCTGGGGATGGGGGGGGGGGGGGGGGGGAGAAAGCTTGGGGAAGAGAGAGATTGGAGAGGCAACCGGAGATGATGGAAAGAGTAACTAGTTAGCGTGTACTTGGTACCTCCTCCCTGGTAGGACAGGGGCGTTATCTGGCCAACCAGGGGCAAGCGACGGAGCGCATTGTCCGCAGGATTGGTATCAAGCAGAGGGCGGCGAAAGTAGACGGTACGAGCTGTCCACAGCGGTGTTGATAAGTGTAATCCGTGCCGTACCTGTATACAATGCTGTGCTGGTACTAATAACAAGTAGCTTCAGGATGATGGGATGGTTACTTGTACTTCTATGTACCCCTTTCCTGGTTTAATTATTCAGAGAGGTGTAGTGCGAAGTAGTGGAAGCTTGTTTCAGACGAATGCTGTCTAGGCTTTTGCATATGTTTTTCTTTCCTGCCCGTCTTGTATTTTTAGAAAGAGTTTTTCTTTTTGACTGGAATGAAATTAGCAAACTTTTGGCAGCTGTCATGCTATGTTATGCCACTTAATAATAATAACGAAAAAAAAAAAAAAGCAACAAGCAAGGATAACAATGGGGGAAGTTTGTAAATAACGGGTCTCGGTTTCCAAAGTGGCACCTAGCAACCGTCAAGGGCAACGACGAGGGAAGAGAAAGAGTTGCAATAATAGCAGCAAGCATCTCTCGACAAGACAAAGTTCATCGGAGGGTACGGTGTGCCCGACTCGCCCGGCCCGGGGACGGGGCGCAGAGTTTCATGACGGGCCGTTGATGGCACCCGGGCGTAAGCATGAGATGGACGAGTTATAACTTGTGAGCTTTGGGCAACGAGTAGAAGTAGAAGTTATATATGGACCTCGAAGTATCTGTATGAAGCTGCTGGTCTGACCGAGGCTTCCGAGAGTGACGTGCATGTACATCAGCGGGCGGTTGCTTTGTCTCTTGAAGCAGCCCTATGATGAGACCAGATCGACAACGCAGGCAATCTGTGAAATATAGCGACAAATTCAGTAAAAATTACATGAGGCTTTTTTCTTCTTTGTAAGATTTCACGAACAATATTCAGACCGCTACACAATCAATTCGAGTGAACCCCGGCCACCGCCTTAGCCCTTGGGAAGCGAGCGAGTGGACGTAGCCCATCAGTAGCAGCCCAACGCAACATGGGGCACGAAACTGCAACCCGACAGTCTGGGTTTGTACAATACAATGGAAAGTAGAAAGTTGGTCATGTACGGAGTATAGAGAGACATCTCTTGTTGCCATCTGAGCCACTGGTAGGTGCAGCCAAAACGAGGGCTTGTGGCGTGCGTCTGGTGCCTGTACTCGGTACTGCGTAATCCATATCCGTACTGGGTGCGCATTCCCCCCTCCCCCTCCTCCTCCTAGTTACCTAGGCCAGGCCTGCTTAGGCCAATTTTGCTTCTGACCTTGAAAGCTCCGTCCTCCGCCTTTTTTCCCAGGCCTCCTCCTCTTTTGGTTCTTCCCTCCCACAAGAAACAGCCGAGTTCTTTTTCGCCTCTTTCATCTTCACAGCTTGTCACTGCAATATCTTCATCAGGTACGTTGCTCCCTTTATCAAAACTTGCCTTCAGCTCTCAAGCTACGCATCATACATACATCTCTCCCCTTGACATGCCCCCTTTTCCTGAGCTAGCTGCCTTTCACCCGCCCACTGCCTGCTACTAGCTAGCAGAGGCCCCCCCAAGCTTCTAGCTCTCGCTAACAAGCCCAAGGGTCTCTTGCCCCCTTTAGCAGCTAGAAAAAAAATACAAACAGGCCCGCTTGCTTCGCACTTTGCGCCGACATCACCACCAACAAACAAACCGTACAACCGTCTCCTAGCTTTTATCACCACCTTTTGACAACGCCCAACGTCGAGCGAAATAGCAAATATGGCTGATATCGCTGGTGCCACTCCGGCTGCCAACGGCGCCGCTCCTTTCGAGAAGAAGAGTATGGTACGTTTTCGATTTTTTTTCCTGCTGCTCTCCCCCTCTCGTTGCCTAGCATCCCACAGCTAACTCAAGAGACAGTTTTGCATGTGACGCGCATTTGGCCGCGTGGCCACAGATAGCTAACACATGGCCTCTAGATGCTACTGGCTCTGCCAAATCCTCTGCCAACGGTACGTATCCTGTTAACCACGACGCTGTCCATTTTCTACGTTCTCGCGACTGACTGCTTCGCTGTTGCGCCTCCCCCTATAGGCCCCGCTAGCCAGACCTCAAACGGTGCCCAGCCCTTGACGCACTACCACTCCTTTTTCGCCGAGCTCCTCTCCTGGAAGAACCCTCGTAAGTCTTTAAACGAAATACGGACACTTCCGGTTTCTGCAGTCGACTAATCACACTCCCCAGGCAACTCTGCCATCGCCTATGGCTCCATCGTCACCCTCATCATCGCCACCCAGGTCTTCGACATCATCCGCTGGGCTTTCAAGCTCTCCTGGATGACCCTCGCCGTTACCGTCGCCGCCGAGACCACCGGCAAGCTTGTTCTTAACAACGGCCTCGCCTCTCAGCTCCGCCCCCGCCGATACTACACCGTCTCCCGCGAAACCATCGACGGTTTCGCCAGCGACGTCCACGAGCTTATCAACTTCTTCATCATCGAGGGCCAGCGCATTCTCTTTGCCGAGAACATTGGTGTCTCTGCTGCTGTAAGACGACTTGCGCTCCAGATTGTTGCATTCAAACATTTGCTAACTGCAGTCCAGGCTTGCGTCGCTGCTTTCATCTCCTACTTCCTCGTCAAGCTCGTTCCCTACTGGGGTCTTGCCATTCTTACCACCACCCTGGCCTTCTTCGTTCCCCTTGCCTACGCCGCCAACAAGGAAGTCATTGACGAGTACCTCAAGATTGCCTCTGACGCCATCAACGACCAGACTGCTCAGGTCCGCAGCGCTGCCCAGAAGCAGGCCGATCAGCTCACTGCCCTCGGCAAGCAATATGCCGGCGACTACACTGGCAAGGTCCAGGACATGATCCGCGGCCGCCCTGCTCCTACCGCCTCCGAGACCGCCACTCCCGCTCCCAAGGCCAAGGCTCCTGAGTTCCCTACCGCTCCCACCGAGGAGCCCACCGCTGCCGCCAAGGAGGCCGTCCCCGAGCCCAAGGAGTCGGAGATTCCCGAGATGCCCGAGATCCCTGCTGTTCCCGAGCAGGAGCCTCTGATTACTGCTTAAACGCGCAATCCACCATGACGTCTACGTGCACATGATCTACGAGAGAAGATGGCTTGCTCGCTTGCCTGGCGGCATCCCCGCCAGCTGTGTGCATCCTATCTTGTTTCGTCCTACGACAACGGATTTTTATGACGAATTGGGCTTCGGCGTGGAACTGTTTTGCAACAACTTTGTCTATTTGGTTTTCTGCACGCATTTTTTCGGTTGGAGGTCAGCCTGGACTGCCTTCAAAGCATGGCGTCTTGCCGGAAAGTATCATTCAGCGTGCTTTCCATGGAATTGTTATACTGTGTAGGAAAAAGAAGAGCGATGAAGGACAGCTGCGAGAATGCGGTGCGACATGGTAATTTTTATATTAATGGCGGTGGTAATCATGTTCCCTTCATATCCTGCGGGCTCGGGCTGCATTACCTTGATGGAACTTGAGCCCTTCAAATACATTGGTGACGAGAGACTGCACAGCGCGTGTAACCAGTGTTTGTGTTTGTTTGTATCTGTGTTTTGGCGATGGGCCCTGCTCAATAGCTTTTACCTTACCAATTGCTTTTAGTTGACACGAGCGTTTCCCTCACATGTGATGTAGCGATCAATTCAAACAGTTGCGAAAAAGCTTTTCCCGTTTGCTCCACGATTATGCGTGATGTAATGTGCAACTATGTACTCTTTGACAAACAGCAGCTACATGACTTTTTACCCAAATGTAAACCAGTAACAAAAACATGTAAAGCACGATACCAAAACAAACAAGAAAGACTACATGCAAAACTCCATCCCAGCCCATCAGCATCCCCAGTTCGCCTACTTCCTGCTGCGCTTGCCACCCGAGCCGCCCTCATCGCCGGCAGCCCTCTTGCGTCCGTTCTTGCGCCAAAAGTCCTTGCTCTCGCGCTTCTCTCTCGCCTCCTTCTTGGCCTCGTTGTCGGCCATCTTCTTCTTGAAGGCGGCGCGCGTCTCCTCCTTCTTGGCGCGGCGCTTGGCGGCGGCGTCGTTGCGCACCGTGAGCAGCTGCTGCATGAGGGCGCGGGCCTTGCGCTCCTCCCCCCCGCCGGCCACGACGGCGCGCTTCTGCATGTACGTCTGCTTCTTCTGCGGCCTGGTCTCTGTGATCTGCGACTTGTAGGGGAGGCTGGCGGCGAGGGCGCGGGGCACCTTGAGGGCGTTGAAGTGGCGGTCCTCGCGCTCGATCTTGCGGTACTGGCTGTTCTTCTGCTGCGGGGCCGCGAGGCCCTGGTCGCGGCGGACCTGGCCGGTGAGGCGCATGGGCTGCCACCCGACGAGGTTGGTGACGGGGTTGTAGAAGCGGTGCGGCTTGACGGGGTACCACGCGCGCAGGAAGACGATGTCGCTGACGAGGATCTTGTCCTCAAAGGTGGCGCGGAAGTGGCCGTCGGGCTTGGACAGCGCGCGCTTGATCTGCCCGCGCACGCCGGACACCGTCTTGATGGACGCGCCCTCGAACTTGGCGATCTCGAGGGACGTGTTGAACATGTCCTTGATGAAGGCGGTGTTCTTGAAGATCTTGTACGGCGTGCCGGTCAGCTTGAGCTTCTTGACGATCTCGGTGGACTCGTCGACGGAGAGGACGGTGCCCGTCGCGGCGATGCGGAACCCGGCGTTGGCGGCGGAGAGGTCGTTGAAGCAGACGAAGCTGGTGGCGGGCGCGATGAGCGGCGCGTAGATGGTGCCGAAGCAGTGCATGTGCTCGGGCGTGTACTTCAGCATGCGGTTGCGCGTGCGCGAGTCCGAGATGGAGTAGATGGGCAGCGACTGGAAGCGCCGCCACCCGAGGCTGAAGATGAGCGGGTCGTTGGTCTTGAGGATCTTCTTGTGCCACCGGTGCCGCTTGATGCGCACCTGCACGAAGCCCCAGCGGTCCTCCGTCGCCGTGAGCCCGCCCACCACGACGGGGAGCCGCGCGTCGAAGCGCTCGACAAACTCGGCCGGCACCTTCTCCAGCACGAGCTTGGCGTACTTGCCCGCGCGGTACCCTTCCACGGCCGCGCGCTGGCGCTCGTCGAGCTCGTCAAACTCCTCCTTGTTGATGTCGAGCTGCTTCTGGATCATGGCCTTTTGCGCGTCGTACCAGTCGTCCTCGCCAAACTCCTGGACGTCGCCTCCGTCGCGCCGCGCGTTGGCCTTGTCGTTGAGGAAGCCGTCGCGGTCCTCCTCCTCGAAGCGCTGGCGGAGCTCCTCCTTGCGGCGCGCATTCTTCTCGCGCTCCGCCTCGATGTCGTCCGCCGACGGCTGCGGCTCGGGTTTCTTCCCGCCTTGACCTTCTCCCCCAGCTTCGAGATCCTCGAACTCGCCGTCGCCTTCGCTGTCCTCGCCGCCCTCTCCGTCGTCGTCGTCGGAGGCACCGTTCCAGCTCTCGTTGTCGTCTTCGCCGTTGCGGCTGCGGCTCATGTCCGCGGCGGTGAACTTGCGGCGCAGGGCCTCCATGTTCTCCTCGTCGGCCCACTTGGCCGCCAGGTCCTGGTAGTCGTAGTCGGGGATGTATCTGTCCTCCACCACGTCCTCCTTCTCCTGTGACGTCTTCTTGAAGAAGTCGTCGTCGTCTTCGTCGTCCTCGATATTCTCCTCCTTCTCCTCGTCCTCATCGCCCCTCCATCGCTTCAGGGCTTCCTCGGGCGTCATGCTGGTGTCGTACATGAAGCGGGCCAGGTCGCCGGTGTGATATGAGCGCTTGCGGCCGTGCATCCTGGAAGCCTTGCCGGTCAGGTCGTCCTTCCATCTCAGCGCGGCAGCCTCTTCGTCTGAGTCGTAGTCCTCTTCCTCTTCCTCGTCGAGCTCCGACATGGAGCCCAGGTCAGAGTCACTGTCGGCGAATGCGACGTCATTCTCATCGCCGTTCTCGGTGTCTTTCCGGAACATGCTTCCCAGCTTGCCCTCGTCGAATTCGCCTTCTGAGTCTTCCTCGTCCTCTCCGCTGACAAAGCCCTCATCGTCCTCCATGCCGTCGTCCTCGTCGCCCTCACGCTCGGCGACTCTCGCTTTGCGTTGTGTTTTGCGACCAGTGTCTTCTTTTTCTGGTACGTCCTTGATGGCCTCGCCACCTTGGAAAAGCTGCAGACCCTCGTCTGTCTGACCGAGCAGCCTGCGCTCGCCTTGAAGACCAATAATCATTTCTTCGCCCTCGCCTCGCTCCTCGTCGTCTCCAGCGTCCGCGTCAAAAGTGAACCCCTTTTCTTTCGTAATCCAAATAGCGTCGCCGTCAATCTTCAGGCCACTGCGGTCTGACATGGGGGCGTGTAATCTTTTTTCTTTTTCATCGAGTCGTCTGCGGCCAGTCTTGCCAGTGATCTTGGCGAGGGCCTGCTCCATGGACGGCGTCGGGCAAGGGTCCGGCTGTACTTCCATGCTGGCCACGGTGAAGTCGCCTAGGCCAGGAATGTGTACTCGCTGATCCTGTGCTGCGAAATTTGTACCTCGCAGGTACCCTGACAAGACAATCGATCGGTCGCACTTGGGGTCGGCTTCGATCTTGGTCGGGTGGGTAATGTCGCGGAAACTGTCGATGATGGTATAGGGATGGGCGTTGCGCCAGACGAGTGGTCGTGGGTTCTTCATTACGGACAGGAAACGTGAGAGGTTGTGAATTTCACGGTCTGGGTAGCGACCGTTCATGACACCGGACAGGTAGAAAAGGTGGGCGCCCTGGTAGAGTTCCGTCCAAAGTCGCTTCTTGAGTCTCTTCTTGGCCTCCTTGAGTGCTTGGGGTTTGCGGAAGAGATCCAAATGTGTCAGAACACCGAAAACGTTGCCCGGCATACCGGTGGAGGCAAGGATGTTGAGGAACTCCATAGTCTCCATCTCGAAACCGTAGTTGCCGTCGATGAGGAGCAGTACAATGTCAGCCACCTTGGCAATATCGACCATGGCCTCGAGCTCATTGGGGCACTCGACAAAGGTCAGGCGCTGCTTCTTCGATGTGACGACGGTGATCGGGCCCTGGGGGTCTGAGATGGTTTCCTTGGCGTATCGGCGGATCAGAGACTTGAGCAGGGTCGTCTTTCCGACACCAGGAGGGCCGACGAGGGCCACCAGACGCGGAGGGGCCTCATCCGGAAGTCTGTCGACGAGCGGAACGTGGAATCGTCGTTCTTTGATCTAATTGAGGGCAAAAAAAGGTCAGCAATTAACTTCGGGGGGCCCAGCGCAGAAGACGGTCGGGTTTGCGGACGTACATCTGAGGAGCGAGCGGCCGTCTTCTGGAGCTTTCCGGGTCGCGCAAAGGCAAATGCCTTGGGGTTGCGCTCCCCGGTGCTCTGAGGTTTCTTCTCCTTGGACTTGCGATGCGGCTTGTGCAGCTGCTCCATGGTTGCGGCGTTCTATCGTCGTCTGAGGCAAGAAAATTGAAGGCCCGGCGGGTTCAGTATAAAAATTTCTGGAGGAATGGCTTATCGATAAGAACCTTTGCGCCCCGCTAGCTGGTGGCGGTACGTACTTTTTGGCAGCGATTGCAGGCCAGCGCCCCAGTTAACTGCCACAGCTGTAGGAAGACATGGCCAGCTCAATAAAATCAAGAGAATAAATAAAGGAAAATACTAAAGAAATATATTTTTTTAAGTTGTAGTAAATATGAGAAAAAATGCCACTAAGGAGGCGCCGTCAACTAATACTAGTATCCTTTATCGTTAAGAGGAATATAGCACTCCAACACCACTAGTCGTGATCCATCTCATACGGGTTCACGCATGCAATTGTCTAAATGGCAAAATGAAATAAAAATAAAACAAAAGTAAAAAGATTTGAAAAAAAAAAAATTTAAAGTTTTGAAGCGACGTATATAGAGCGCCAAAAAATCGCTAGTCATATTCTGTCATCAAAACCAATTCCGAAATCTGGGCAGCTTGCAGCTCGTCTGCCACACTTTCAGCATCTGTCTGATCCGTCTCTCTGCCTGGGGAATTTTCTTTAAATTTGGAAGTCCCGTCTTCTTCAGTTTCAGTGCAGCTTCTTCTTTCTTCAATTTTGCCACCTCATCGCTGTCAAAAGTCCTGCGCCATTCATCAGCCTTCTCCGGTGGAATCCTGCTGAAGAGATGTACAAGAAGAGTAGAAGCGACCAACCTTTATCATTTGGAGGAGATCTGGTCACGAATGTGCTAACAAAGAAATATGACTCAATTTTTTTGCAATTATTATCGGCCTCTTACATCGACTGATTTCAGTCACATAAGGGCTTTTGGCCTTGACAACGCGCCGATGGCGGATGGTCGCAGAGTGTCCTGCAACGTTGGTATTAGTCGCTTCAATCATTAACGCCCGTCATTAACACTACAGAGGAATTCACGGATAAGAGATAAGTAGGATATTAAATGATGCCTATCGCTCCTCAGACCTTTCATACAAAGTTAATATACTCATCAGCACTGCGTGTACGAATTCCTCCCCATAATCAACGTAAATCTCAATAGTTCCCCGGTGACCAAAGACCTTGCCGAAAGTAAACACAGCTAGAATAGTCTCCTCGTCGCTTCCATCGATGAGTTTCCACCCGCGATGTCCACGATGACCCCTGCGATTTGTTACAGGGTCTACCGATGTTTCTGTCGTCACACTTGTTGTCCTTTTCCATGTCAACTGCAGTCTCCTCGATCCAGCTCCCGAGGCTTGTTTTATTGGTAGTAAGATGCCCCAATCGTGTTCTGAGCCTCGTATATTAGAGCGAATCATATCTTCCCATGCTATGTCGTCCACTCCGAACCCAAGTTTGAAGTTCTGCGAAAATTGCAGAATATGTGCCATGGCTACAGGAGTCCCTGATTTGTCGGATCCAGAATATAGGATCAAATCCGGCGTATTGCGTGTAAAAGGTTTGGAACGACAGTAGTAGGCGTTCTCTTTGGAGTTGGCTGGCTTGACATCGTAGTGGTAGCTAAAGGCTGGCCGGTAAATCTCAAAACAGAGCATGATTGGCTGTGTGCTAATTATAGAAAAAGTTTAGAAAAAATTCTGGTATTCAGGTTGGCGAATAGCTTCTTTAAACACTCGTCATGAACATGCCGCCTATATATTCACTTCGTGACAGGACATTCCATAAGGGGTCGAACTGGTAAGCCTGTGAGCGGGCGCGCCACGGTTCTCGCGATTGCTCCGCCTCAGTGTACGAGGAATACGCGGGGATGAACCCATGTCGCGACCCCAATCCAAGTAATATTCCTTTTCAGCTTCCAAGCTCAGCCCTGTGGTTCGGGCGCAAGGCAAACTAGTTTGGTGTAAGCCGCCCCACCGTTTTCTGCGTGCGCAACTCGGAATACTGGCAACTTGCCGCACTTGCAAAACCTCATTATCAAGACGAAAGGCGTGAAAACATTTTCTCTCCGGGCGCTATAGGAAATCAGCTGATGCCCACGGTGAAACCAAGTCTCACGTCCGTAAACGTCGAGTGGCGGGTGCGGCGTGCGGCGACCCACTGCAACCGATAGCTCCGCAGTCGGCACCGACAAAAATCTGCACCTCCGCGATCTGACTCCGATCCCGTCAGCAGCAGTCACCCTCGCGACGTGGTACAGCATTTGGTCCGCCTGTTACTGTCTGCAAAAGCTCCGGCGGATTCCACGCCATGCATGACATGGAGTCTGGTCTCGAGGCCCCTCGTGACAGCGCGAAGGAGCCCAAGCTGTCAGACGGAAACATTACTGAGAATGGGACAGCGCCGGCACCGCCAGCGGGTCGCGGGCTGCTCGCGCGTCTACGCCGCTTTGAGGAGCGCATGGACAAGAAGCTCGGTGTTGAATCTGATGCAATTGAGCGCAAGCGCGCCGAGGACCGCCAATACGTACCCTGGCACGAGCAGCTTTCCATGGCCCTGCTCTGGGCGAGCGGCACCATGAACACATCGTGCTTTGCGACTGGTTTCCTTGGGCGCGAGTTTGGCCTTGATCTCCGCCAAACGCTCATTATTACCATCCTTGTCTCTATCCTCGGAGGCGCCCTCGTCGGCGCTGCGGCGACGTTTGGCGCCGCGACGGGCCTTCGTCAGATGAGTGTGTCGCGCTTCTCGTTTGGCTGGTGGCCCAACAAGGTTATCGCTGTGCTCAACTGCATCCAACAGCTCGGATGGGCTGCCGTGTCATGCATCACTGGCGGCCTGGCGCTCACGGCCGTTTCCGACGGCCGTGTTTCGCTGGTCCTGGGAATCATCATCCTCGCCGTGGTGGCGTGGTTCATATCCGTCGTCGGGCTCAACGCCATCCTTGTCTACGAGCGCTATGCATGGATCATCTTCTTTGTCATTTTCATGATCATGTTTGGCGAGACCGGCCGGTATGCCGACAACACGACGCCCCCGACGGCCTCAGGTGCAAATCTCGCCGGCGGGGTGCTCAGTCTCATTGCCGTCGTGTACGGATCGAGTGCGTCCTGGGCCACCGTCGCCAGTGACTACTATGTCCATTACCACGCTGACGTCAGTCGACTCAAAGTTTTTGCTTTGACAACTTTTGGTATTGCGATTCCGACATCCATCGGTATGGTGGCTGGGTGTGTTGTGTCGTCCGCGCTCAATCTTCGACCTGATTGGGCTGCGGCATATGACAAGGGCCTGGGTTACGTGATTCAAGCGTCACTGTATCCGCGCGGCTTCGCTAAATTCCTACTCACGCTTCTTGTGCTGTCTGGAATCAACACCAATGTCATCGGCATATACAGTGCTGCCCTATCCTTCCAGCAAATTGCGCGACCATTTGCGCTCGTCCCACGCTTCCTCTGGACGCTCCTTTCGCTGGCCTGTATCCTTGCTCTTGCGCTTGGTGGCCGCCAGGATCTGAACCAGTACCTGCAGTCCTTCCTCTCGCTTCTGGGCTACTGGTGCACTTCATACATCGTCATCATTTTCGAGGAGCACTACATCTTCCGCAAGAGGAACTTTGCCAACTATGACCTGGACGGGTGGAACACGCCTAGCCGACTGCCGCTGGGCATCGGAGCATCTGTGGCTTTCGGACTCGGAGTCGTGGCATGGTGTATGGGAATGAGCCAAACCTGGTTCGTAGGACCGCTTGCTAGACTTATTGGAGACAGTGGCGGTGACGTTGCGAACGAGTTTACCTTTGTTGTGACAGCTCTGACTTATGCGCCGGCGCGGTATTTGGAGCTCAAGCACTTTGGCAGGTAGAGGCAACTTTGATAAAGATACATGATCTATAAATAATAACAATCAGTAAATCCAAAATTGTCACTTTTTTCAAGGTATTATTTCATGCTGTGTGCCTTAAACGGCCGTGAACTAATCCCGAATGCCGCTTCTAGCCTGCTGCGAGTGTGGAGCTTCGAGTTGTGGGGAAGTCGACGGAGCCGAGGCACGGCCTCAACCGCGATAGACAGATATCCCGAAGCCGACCGTAGTTCCGTCATAAACAAGCATCCGGGCATTGGATAATAAGCCTAATCTAAACCGGCCATATTTTTAGCATATTATCTAAACCGAGCACTTACCATGGACAAGATCGACCGTATCCTTCACCACTACGCGGCGGAGGGCAACGAAACCAAGGATAAGGTCCTCGGTGCTTCGTTTGTCGTCACCGACCGCAATGGTGAGTCTCATTTCATAGCCCACCGAACTGCAATTATGAGTGTAACACCAAAGAAACCTAGGCGTCATTTACTCTGGTTCCTCCGGGCGCATTACGGCCGAGACAAACTCGCGCGCCTTTTCCGACACATCCTTTACCTGGGTTGCGTCACTGACCAAGCTTCTCACATCTACTGCGCTTCTGCAGTTGGTGCAAGACGGGAAGCTCACGCTAGACCAAGATCTTCGTCCGCTTGTTCCGTTTCTCGCCTCAGTACGCATCTTGGTTGACTGGGATTACGACAAGAAGGAGCCCGTTGAAGAGGAAAATACAGCACCCATCACACTGCGGTATGCCAGCCCTCGTGACTTGGCATCAAGTTGACCCAGCTAATCCCACATATAGCCAACTTTTAACCCACACGGCGGGTTTCGCATACGAGTTCATCGACCCTAAGGTGCTCAAGTGGCGACGCTATCACGGCCACGAGGTGTGGCGCCTGAACTGGTCGCGCGAGGAAGTCAACACGCCTCTGCGCTTCGTCCCCGGCGAGTCCTGGGGCTACGGCGTCAACACGGACCAGGCAGGCCTCGTGCTCGAGGCCGTTACGGGACAGACCCTCAACGAATATATGAAGCAGCACATCTTCAACCCCCTCGGCATGTCGGACACGGGCTTCCGCCGCAAGCAGCTCCCGCAGACGGCGAACCGCACGGTGCGCGCCGCCATGCGCGACCCCAAGACCGGGGAGCTCACCGACGCCGTCAAGTGGCTCATGCCGGACGAGCACGAGATCGAAAGCGGCGGCGGTGGCCTCTTCACCACGGCGCGCGACTACGCCGCCTTCCTGCGCGGCCTGCTGACGGGGCGGCTGCTCGGGGACGAGGCGTCGCGGGAGCTGTTCGCGCCGCAGCTGGACGAGGCCAAGGCGTCGTTCCTGGAGATGATTGCGTTCCACCCGTCGGTGCGCGACACTTTCGCGCCCGAGTTCACCGGCGACCCCATCCCGCTTAACCACGGCCTCGGCGGGCTGCTGAACATGGTGGATGCCCCAGGCAAGAGGCGGGCGGGCAGCATGTCCTGGAGCGGCATGCACAACTGTCGCTGGGTGAGTGAAAGATGCCTATTTTTTTCCCTTGGAATGGTCTGAGAAGAGGCCTAGGCTAATAATGAATAGTGGATTGACCCCAAGACTGGTATCGCTGCGGTATTAATTGTCAATATCCGCCCCAACGGCGACCCTGTTGTGGCGAAGCTGTACGACGAGCTGGAGCTAGCGACATATGCTGCCCTAGGTTCCGAGAAGAGTAAAATCTAATTGACCATATATGGAAGGAGGATTATGGCTTGCTGTACCATACATTGTGTACAATAACAATTCAAGCTTGGCACTATATGCTTGCCGGACCAGTTGCCGATCCTCGAACGAGCATGTTCAGCCGTACAAGCTCACTTTAAATACATGAGAATTACATGAACCCATTGTTTCACATTGTACAGAGTCGCATACAATGTAATCTAATCTCTACCATAATCTGCAGCACATGAGACACGCTTGCCAAACTTAAAAACATGTTCCTGATCGGCTTCCACTGTCGGCACTCATCCGCCGTCGTGATCTCATCTTGTTTAGAAACCTTTGTTTACGATAACCCGGAGGCAGCCACAGCGGCGTATTTCAATCAATATACAATTTAGAAGACTACCTTTCCGACGGCTACTCGTCGACGGGGGAATTATAAAGCCCGGTGGGACTCCGATGCGCCAGCCACGAACTGCACAATATCACTAGTCTTTTCCGGCGGTGGTCAAGCGAGACCATGTGGCCGCGAAGAAATGTCTCTGCTTCCCCCCACGCTATCGTTGAGGCCCTCCAGGATTGACCAGATGACGGATGGGCATGTTACATGGGTGCACCATCTAGCGTGGTGGTGGTAGTCCCGACCAGGGAACCCAAAAATCAGCCACGATTAATAAATAGGCTTAAAATAAAAACCAAGCTGGAACGTCGCATGCAGATAGATGAGACATCCGTCTTCCTCTGGGAGGAAGGTCGTCACCCATGCTGCTCCATCGCGTCCCCTGCTGTTCCCCCACATGTCAAATGCAATAACCATGCTAATCAACATCTCTCTTTCACCCTCCTGCCTACATACCTTCGGCGGGCGGGCGCGCGCGGAGAATTATAACCTACCGAGCTAGGAGGAGCTAACTTGGTGCTGCCACACCTTAATGTATCTGCAACGGCTGAACGTGGGAAACCTTGGTCTAACGCCAAGGCGAGAAGAGAGATATTGGCAACGCCGTTCCTACCTTGTGCCTTTGTGTTCTGACCGCCTCAACGGCCATTATCAAAAGCCAAAGGTAAAAAACGTGCTCGAAGCTTGTCCCAAAAGAGCAACTGTCCATCTCGATTTGCTTGGCGGGCTGAATGATAGGCGCTGTACCCCAGCCTGTAATGCGATGCAAGCCTTTTGTTTGGTCCACGGCATATTTTGCTAATATGGCGGGGTGTGGGCTATATGCGAGCGTGCCTTAATGCGCAATATCGGCCGTCATCACGCGACTGGGTGAGCAGAGCCAGCCTGCCCGCCGCGCGCCCAGACCTCTTTTTTCTTGTCCCCTACTCCCGTTGGGGGGTCTGATGTGCATGTGTTACTGCGCCCCCGACTCGTATTTGTGTGTTGTTTTTTGTCGGGCACTTATACCGCTAGCCACTGAAGCATGAGCGGAAACTGAGCCCGATTTTGGAAGGTGATGCCGCCTTTTCAGTTCTCTGCCGTGTAACGCATAATATCCATGGCACGAGATGCCACATTCTTCATGCGACACACGAGACGGATATGGCCGAAGTATTTGCGCGCTAAGAGAATGGGAAGTGACTCGGGCCTTTATCTTACCACAGTGATGAGAGTATTCATGAAAAGTAGCGGTGGCGCAAGGCGTTGCCGGCATCACCAGCCGTTCCGCGATAGTTTGTCGATATTAGACAGATATTGACTCCCGCGACGGTGAGAGAGATAATGGCTCGATGCGCACCGCCCCCCCCTCCCGGCGAAGAAGCACCGAGACACACCACTCACACACACGCATCCCACGGAGCAGACTTCGGAACAGCATCAGAGCCCACTGCCCAGTCGTACGGTGGCCCTCCCCGGACGAACGAGCTAATTCTGATTCAGAAGCTGCCCAAGAGGTCACAATGTCGCATTGTGGCCGGGCCTGGCGATCTGCCATTGATGGGCTCCTGGTGTTTCTTGGACCTTCCAGATTCTGTCGTGCAAGGCCGAGATGACAAATTAGGCACCACACAAATCTCATGCTCACCTGTGGTATTGATCTCATCCTCTGCCGACATTCCGCGCGTTCGCATAGCTGCTAGAAATGGCAGGTGGCAGTCTGTCGCGTCGTACTTTGGAGAGGGCCCGAGCCTGTGCGTGTGCATCTGCGGAATCTCCGAGATGATTGGGTGTCGAGGTAAATGAGAGGCAGCTCGGAAGCTTGAGCTTGTAGTGTTGTAATCTGCGAGTCGGCGTTGCAAAAGATAAATAGATACGATGTTCCTCGCAAATCCGAGGAACTATCTAGCAAGCTCTCTAGTCCACTCATCAGCTCAGTCTTAGAACACCACTTCCACCTTCAATCTTACCCTTTCAAGTTACCTTGGTCTCACCTCTCTTCAAGATGCGTCTGTCCATCATCGCAGCCGTCCTCCCCTTGGCCATGGCTGCCCCCATGGTCGAGCCCGCTCCTCTCCTTGAGGCCCGCGGCGCCCAGCCCATTGCTGGCAAGTACATTGTCAAGCTCAAGGACAACTCGCGCATGTCCATCATGGACGCCAAGTCCAAGGTCTCCAGCACGGATCACGTCTACGAGAACGTCATCAAGGGATTCTCCGCCAGCCTCAGCGATGAGGAGGTCGAGCGTCTTCGTAACGACCCTGATGTAAGTGTACACTGTCTCCAGGCCGTCCAGATATACGCTCACACAATACGCTTGTTAGGTTGAGTCGATTGAGCAGGATGCCATTGTCACCATCAACGCCATCACCCAGCAGCGCGGCGCCACCTGGGGCTTGACTCGCATCTCGCACCGCAACCTCGGCAGCACCACGTACGACTACGACACCACCGCCGGACAGGGAGCCTGCGCCTACATCATCGACACCGGTGTCGAGGACACTCACCCTGTAAGTACCTCCCACGGCCTTTGTCCTAACTGCGCATAGAGCCAATGACACTGACCACATCGTAGGAGTTCGAGGGCCGCGCCAAGCAGATCAAGAGCTTCGCCAGCACCAACCGCGACGGCAACGGCCACGGCACCCACTGCTCCGGCACCATCGGCTCCAAGACGTACGGCGTCGCCAAGAAAGTTACCCTCTTCGGCGTCAAGGTTCTCGACGACAACGGCTCCGGCTCGCTCTCCAACGTCATCGCCGGCATGGACTTTGTCGCCTCCGACTACCGGTCCCGCAACTGCCCGGCCGGCGTCGTCGCCAGCATGTCCCTCGGCGGCGGCTACTCGCCCACCGTCAACCAGGCCGCCGCCCGCCTCCAGTCTTCCGGTGTTTTCGTCGCTGTCGCCGCGGGCAACGAGAACCAGGACGCCGCCAACGTCTCGCCCGCTTCGGAGCGCAGCGTGTGCACTGTCGGCGCCACCGACCGTTCGGACCGCCGCTCCAGCTTCTCCAACTACGGCGCCGTCCTCGACATCTTTGCCCCCGGCAGCAACATCACCTCTACCTGGGTTGGAGGCCGCACTGTGAGTAGCAACAGGCTGCGTTGAAAAGTCTTCGCCTTAACTAACATTGGCTTGCAGAACACCATCTCTGGCACTTCCATGGCTACTCCCCACATTGCCGGTCTTGCTGCCTATCTCCTGGCCCTCGAGGGCGGCAGTGCCAGCTCCCTCTGCGCTCGCATTCAGAGCCTCTCCACCAAGAACGCCATCAGCGGCGTCCCCTCAGGCACCGTCAACTACCTCGCCTTCAACGGCGCCACCAACTAAGTGACAAGAATCAGAGTCTGGATAGCCTGTGTGCCGAGGACTGGAGGGCGTGAATGCACACCCTCTCTCATTGTAAATAGCAAGGAATGTGGCTGCCTGAAAGCCAAAGGGCGAGAACATCCACGCGTGTCTAGATTGCTCAAACCCTTTCGTCATTTGACCTCTTTGGGTAGAGGCTGGCGGCCTGACATAGTTGATAGTGAATTGAATCATTGTATATACTTGCAATCAAGCTACGAGGCTACAAGACTACCTACTGTGGCGTGAAACCGTGACGTGTTGGAATGTTCCAGCTCAGTACCAAAGAGTACCATGTTCAAGAATAAGGTTCACTTGGAGCTTTCGTGAAGGATGCGGTACCCTGATCCGGGATCTCGGAGTACGAAGCTGAAGCCTCGATGGCGGCATCACATGAGATGGCTTGATAGGCACGACGCGGTATTGGCGCATCTGGTCGTATTAAATCATGCCAGTCACAACATAATCGGCACATATCGGGGATATTGAAGTCATGGACAGCAAATGACCATGGGTGCGTCAGTGGCCGCCTAAAAAGCATCTCGACGTGTATTGCGGGCAGCCGGCAGCTGCACCCGACGAGCCACGGCCGGTGTGGAGCCGGCCGGTTTGGCTCACCCATGGGCGATAAAGACATCCATCCGGGTACGCGGCCAGTTTCACGGACGAAATACATTCATTCCACGGATATAGTTATATTTGAGCTCGGAGTTGTGAGCCGCGCACCGCTTTTGCAGAACCAATAGTCACGAATTTAGTGCATGACTGAGAAGGGGTGGTGTGTGGGGAGACGAGCATAGGATGTCGGGCGTATGCACGTATGTATGACTGCGTAGCTTGCACGGGAGCTAATGAGACAACTGCCGGGAAAACAGGAGTAGGGTTACATGGCAAATGCGAGTGCCGGTAGCTGTTCGTGCTGGGGGCCGCAGACTCGAGTCTGGATTGATCATCTCCGGGCGCCTTGCAGGCAACAACGTAGGAGATAGCACCACAGGGAGAAAATGCATGACAAACAGATTATAGCTGCCTGATGGTGACTTCTGCATGCGCTCGGGCTTCTTTTTTTAGTTGACGTAGCTCGCAGGCAGCGAGCAACGGGGCTTAGGGATTTACATGACGTTGCAGCTGTAGGGTACGCTCGTGTTGATCGGCCGAGAGGCGGTCGAATCGGCGTGACAATTCATATGGTATTGCTATGGGGGGTTTTTCTGAGAAGGAAATAAGCTGCAATGTGAGTTTGTGGGTTTTTTTTCTTCTTTTTTTCCATTGTCCATGGTCAAGCCGGTTGGTACCGCTGGCGCTATGTTGCAGCCTAGCAATACCACCCACCACACACAACACCATCCTGGTCAGAGGGAGGAAATCAATTCGCAACCCAAAGAGGCAGGTTGTAAAATCGGGGCTAGAACGATCGCCAAGCCGATTGTTGTTGACGTAGGAGCGATTGGGTTGAAGAGGTTTTTCAATGTGATGATGGCTGAGGTGAGTTGTTGACTCACATTGGTTCTACTCGGCTATTTACTTTCTTCTACAACGGCCAGAGCACGTTGGTGATTCGTATTTGATCCCCAGAAGGCCAACAGATCATACGACGGTTTTTTACACCGTAACTGGCCGACGCCGTTGAAGCTCGCTGGAGTTGCGACGGGCAGTCGGCGGATACCAGAGTACTCACGAAAAATTCTCTAGCTGCAGCGAGCATCATGGGCAGAAGTGGATAGAGAAAAGGTTGACGGCTGGGTCCATAACGTCAATCTTGGAAAACAGTTTGAAGCGGAAGAAAATAAAGAAATAAAGAAATAAAGAAATTATAAGATAAAATATCCACAAAAATGGACACGGGTACCAGCTCCGACGCAGCGGAGAGGCGAAGCTGGGCCAGTCCACAGTGGACATGTATATCCACAACCGGTTGGTTTCAGTGCTGCGGAAGTACAGAAGGTGAAAAAAGACTGGAAAAAGAAAACTCTCCTGACAACCAGTAACTTTTATACAAGTTAGATTGGATGGGCACCGTAACTGGCTTAGACTGCCGCTGTGGCTAGTGACGGGGCTGAGGAGGGAGCCTGGGCGGTGACTGCGGCGGGTGGCACCCTGAAATGACTTGCATCTCAGCGGACGGCTGACTGGGGACATATCGGCGCTGTCACAGTGAGAGCTACAGCTTTATTGAAACGTGAGCTTTGCGCAACAGTGTTGTTACAGGTATTGCACCTCTACGCTACGGGAGGAGACGGAAGACGGTCTTCATGTGGCAGTGCAGCGCCGATGTGGAACCTCCGGAGCCCAAGCCCGCCCCGTGCGAGACGCCTCCGGTCGGCTGGTACCCACGCCGTGCACTAGTTATTACCAGCCCAGGCGCAGAGAGAAAATTTTCCCACCAGAAATTGCAGTAAACTTCATTGCTGCCCAAGCAGGACTCGAGTTTTCCTGGCTATTTACGGGCCAATCCTGCAGGGAAGAGGCGCATATACACAGTACGCAAGGACAAACTCGCTGCCAACGTCCGATCCAGACGGCGCCATCGTGTCCACCACACCCTGCAGGGGCATGGTTTCCAGTTACCTGTCGTCTCTGCCCGGCCAGGGGGGAATCGGTTGGGTAATAGCTGGAAATAGAACAGGAACCGAATAGCACACGGGCACCGTTCGATTGGTAGAGAAAATTTTTTAACCCGTGGCCAAGCTTTCTGTGATCCTTGTTCCGCTGGATCGCTTAAACCCAGGTACGGGACTCGTGATGATTTTTTTTTTTTTTTTTTTAATCACTATTTTATTGTGCTCTGGTGGCTGACTACGGCACGCTCCCCCGGGGTGTGCAAGTTGCCGGCTGGGCCACGATGCATCAGCGTGTAAGACGCGGCGTCAATTGCATCATATCCATTACCCAAGAGATGGAAGGATATCCAAAGACAAGAAATTGAAGTCCCGACAATCATACGTACCATCGCCGACATGTTTGCGCCCGCCGCGAAAATAACACGGTGGGTAAGCTCTCTTCACCGCCGCACACCGTACGCCATCTGCTGTAGTACAGGAAGCCCCAACACGCGTAGCCCTCGTCGCAGGCCACATGTCCCAAAACAAGAGAACACTGGCGGTAGCCGTACCCTCAAAGCCGACCATTTTTCGAGTCTGCATAGTCTGGCCATTATTGTTTCTCCCCCGCGGTTCTGCCTGGCAGGCAGAAACAGTTCGGCAAAGTACACTGCTCAGCCCCGTGCAGGCAGACGAACGAAAGGGAAAAAAAAAAAGGCCCAACTAGCGGAAAAGGCTCGCCTTCTTCGCCGCAAGGGCCTCAAGTTAAACGACGTTCTGAGTAAATCTGTAATCTTCTACGGCCCTTCGAGTCATCCACGTTAGTTCCCCTCTCGTTCAGCCCTGCAGGCAATGAACCCGTTTCTGGCAACCCAATGTGCAATGGTGCTTGCTTGCTTCGTCTCGCAAAACATGGTTTAACTAGCGTACAAAGACTGAATGATGAAGCCATAACCGGCAAACATGTAAATTGGAATGTACGTGTCAGTTACGAGCGAGATCACGTAGCCCGCACGCGTGTGTGAGTGCGTGTGCAAAAATCAACGGCTGCGGGCTGTCATGGCGCAAGCCACCAAGGCTTTCCCCTCGCGATGCTGCCCGGACGATTCTACCTCCTTCTCGATACAAACAAGACTCGATTTCTTCCGCACGCCAGCTTTGTCACTGGCGTGCGTGGGCATTGCGTATGCTAGTCGCACGCCCTCTCTTTTGCTTCAGCCTTGCGTGGGCGTGAGTCACCCTCACAACCAGTCACCGTCCAGCAACTCGCCGTGCCTGAATCGGTTTAGCCCTATAGGAGGGAGTCACTGCCTTGTGCCAACGGGGTGACGAAAAGCTTTTTTCTTGCACTGGACAAAGGGGGTGCGTCATGCCCACCCTGGGCCACACCGTAACTAGCGGGCTGTGGTCTCAGCATGTACTCCGCCCATACATCCCACGCCAAAAAGGTACCTCGTTTCGGGTGCTGCTCCCGCCTAAGCCATCTTCTCCCATTGACTCTTTTCTAATTAATTCTTTTTTTTTTATCATGTCCATACATGTGGATACACTCGGCGACCCAGTTTAGATCACCGGTGACACGGCAAGCGAGACAGAGAGGGACCGCTAAAAAAACTGTGCGGCCGAGTTCCCTTTTGCTTGCGGCTGCCGTACCAGCCCGACGATGGCCGCGTACGTTGCCAAAAGTAAAGGAAGAATAAAATGAACGAAAACTTCATACGATCCATTCTCTATATAATGCTTAGCTTCTCCCCCTCAATTCAGCTTTCTCCTCTTGCCCCTCATCAACACACATCAAAGCATCTTGACTACAGCTTCTAGCTACTACTACTACAAAGCTTCCTTCACTTACACACACTCTCACAACCACCACCACCAACAACCTACCAAACCGCCAATATGTCTGCTGCTCACTTCGGCTCCTCTGTCAGCTCCTCGGTCCGCGTCGCCGACCGCCAGCACGTCCACCCCATCCTCGAGGGTATCCTCATCGGCACCGACCGCAAGGCCCAGGTCGCCGTCCTCCAGAACGAGAGCCGCCGCACTTCGGCCGCCTCAACCCCGGCCGCCTCGCGCAAGAACTCCGCCGTCTCCCCCGACACTGTCTCCGTCCACTCCTACGCCAGCGACAAGCCTCGCAAGTCTCTCTTTGGTGGTCTCGCCGCCCTCGGCAAGAACCGCGGCACTGTCTCCTCCGTCCACATGTTGTAAATCACAACGACCGACAGAATGCCCTTTTTCTTTCTCAACATAGACGACCACTTTATGACTTACAACATATAATGATTCGGCAGAGGCAGGGAGCCTCTTGATACACAATATACAAAAAAAAAAAAAAAAACACAAAACATCAACAACAACATATACTTGGCTCCCTGCCTCTTGGCCGCTCTTCTTACGCTTCTCGGATATTACATGGCTATGGAGTTTCGCATTATCGCATATAGACGACGACAAGAGACCGGATGTACAAACCCCCTCTCTTGATCAACAGACTTTTTACTTGTTTTTGGGATTTGCTTCTTTCTTTTCTGCCTTCAGAAACCAAACTCAGCCCCAAGCCGGCTGCCACAAATGATTCCCCTTTTGCTATTACAACAAGAGTCGAATTCCACTTGTCACAACAAGACTTGGGACGGCAAATCCTAGACACTAGCTGCAAAGATTAGCTTCGAGCTCTGGATATAATATAATTGTTAAAAAAATTGAGCCTTCTCTGCCTGTGACTGCCAT
This sequence comes from Lecanicillium sp. G3, assembly GCA_037575805.1. Taxonomy (NCBI): domain Eukaryota; kingdom Fungi; phylum Ascomycota; class Sordariomycetes; order Hypocreales; family Cordycipitaceae; genus Lecanicillium; species Lecanicillium sp. G3. The sequence continues at coordinate 823,818 of JAZHPD010000004.1, read as the reverse complement.
TTTACCATTCTTCATCCTGCTTACACTTGAAACTCTTCCATCTCTAAGAACGCCAATTCTGTTTGCAATGCTGTTTGGAGCTCTGCTATGCACTTGGAGCTCTGCAATACACACTCTTCCATCTTTAAGAACGCCAATTCTGTTTGCAATGCTGTTTAGAGCTCTCTGCTATGCCCTTGGAGCTCTGTAATACACTTGGAGGTCTCTTTACGGGTACAAAGCTTGTTGTAGGCATCATCTTACTGAGCTTACAAAGACTACACATAGCTACCTTGTGTAAACTTGCACAATCTTAGCTCACGCGCTCCTCGACCAGAATGACAAATAATTATTTGTACATTTCCCTAAAAGCTATCATTTAAAATATCCTCATTCATCTTCACCATTGTTGGGCTGTACTCGGAAGAGCCCGGGTTCGCCCCTGCATCCGCCAGAATATCGTCCACTATCCTCTTACTTGCCTCCCGAGCTATTAAAACAATTTTGTTTTGCGTTAGCCACATGCACCAACTAATTTATCTTCCAATTTTTCTTTTCTTATTCTCGTCCGATGGACAGGGGCCCTTTTTCGTTTGAAATCTGATACGTAAAAAAAGTGGCACACCCTGGGCAATGGCAAACTTGCATGCATCACCACCACCATAAAGTGGATTTGGCTGCTATAATTACATGCCCAGGGGACCGAAAAAGAAGGGAAAAGGAAGCAAAACGAAGCCAGGGTCTGATAGGGCGAATCATAAACGAAATGCGACGAGACAAGAAAAACTTTTTTCCTTTTGCAGAGATCAGGGAAAATTCCTTTTACACACGTACCTGGTGTTTGTAATAGCTTTGAGGGAGGCAGGGCAAACTGAATCGTCTTGGGCGGGCTCATGCCGCCGTACAGATCCGCGTCGTCCTCGTCGCTGTCCCAGTCAATCTCGTATGTTTGCCTACCCTTGATGGACCCGTCCGCGAGGGCTTGCCGCGTCTTCTTGCTCATCGGTGTCTGCACGCTGACGCCCGGCGTCCTTGGGCCTGATGAGGCCGCCGGCGCAAACCGCTGACGCCCGCCCGCTGCAGCTGCAGCTGCAGAGCTCCAGCTCGCTGCTGCGGAGGAGCCAGCTCCAGTACCAGCGCGAGAAGCCCCGGCACCGCTGCGGCCGGCGGCGGTGAGCGACTTGTACGGCGACAGGAACGCCTCGCTTCGCAGCTGCGGGATCGCCATCTCCGGCGACGACGCTGGCGAGTCCACCTGCCATGCCCTCTCCCGCTGGCTCGCCGTGGCGGCCGCGGCGCCGCGCACCGGTGTGCCCTTGGCGGCCGGTTTGTGCGGCGTCGCCTGTATTCTGTAGTTCTTGTCTAGCACGCGGTGCAGCAAGGGGTCTTTGCCTCCCGTCGCCGACTGGTCCTTGTTGCGCTGATCAAGCAGCTTCTGTGGCGTCATCGACATGTCTGGCAGGCGGGCTGTTTGCTGGGCAAACAGGATCGACGAGTCCTCTTCCCCGTCGTCGAGAACCGTCGTATCTTCGCCGTCTTCTTCGTTCTTCATCTCGCGTCGCATCGCTTCGTAAGGAGACTCCATCGGCGACATTTTCGCCTTGCCGGCTTTGTTGGATGGTGGTCGCGGCGTGCTGCCCGCAAGTTCTGCGTCATCTAGCATTGATTCATCGTCATCATCGGCCACCGTTCTGTGATCGTGGTGCCGGCTTGGCGTCTCTTCGTTTCCTTGTTCGTGCTGGTTTCCGTCGTCTCGCATCGCCGTACTCTCTTCCATGACAGTTGATTCGTCGTTGGCCAGCTCTTCGTAGCCAGAGAGCGAGACGTTGGCCGACGCCTCAAAGAATTGTTTCCAAAACTGCAGTCGTTAGTACTTTGCCCGAGGTGTCGCGCCCGAATGTCGTCACCCACCTTTGAGGCTTCCCAGATCGCGTTTGAATTCTCGCCATACTGCTCGACCACCGGTAGGATACTCGTCGTCACAATTCTATGCGCTTTGCTAAAGTTGTGATCGATTTCTATGGATTGTTAGCATGATTTAACGCCTAGGCCTCGAGTTGCGCGCGTACCTTGGAGCGTCAGGGTGATGGACTGCTCCAGGCGCTCCAGCTCCTCCGTTTGGGACAAGTTGCGCGCGGCGACGCTCGGTCGAGCCATCGCGTCTAGTCTGGATTCTTGTCGGGTATGTTTTCTTCAAGTTTTCAGAATCGCGCGGCGACAGCTCTTCCTCAACCTTGGTCGCTGGTGATTTTGGCTTCTGCAGAGCTCAGGTGCGGAGACGCGTCAGTCGCGTTGGCACCGAGGGACCGCCAAAGACGGCCCCGCCCCCACTATTCAAGCAACCAACGGCTGTCTCGGAGCGGCTCAAACAGGAAATCTCAAAGTTTGTGTGTAACATTGAGAAGACTGTTGGTTTGCCGCCATTGATTGTAAGAGCAGAGTTATTCAACTTCTACTCTGGAATTGGTTGTGTGATTTGGAGTTGAGATGTGCAACCAGTAAGCACGAGCTTGTACACTAGCACGCTGCATTTTGCAATTTTCGTCTTGTCACTTGGCTATCTGCAGCAGAGAGCGGAGGGCAGAGCATCAAAAGCGCGGCTATGTCATCCTCTCTTATTGTACAAACCTCCTTGTTCCGATTTAGCCGTACTGCCGCTGATACACCCCTACACAATCCGCAGTGGAGGTCAAGACAGACGCCTCTTCGCCGTCGTTTACGCAACTAGCCGTCTCTTACCATGTTCTTCGAGCTCTTCGCTAAATAAAATGACAATTCGCTGGATGCACTGCGGATTCACGCCACAAAGCTCAGCTGAAAGCCTCGTCGTCCAGTCTTTTTTCTGGCTTATGACGTGGCCACAGGCCGTCGCCTTGGCCTCCCCTTCTAGTGCTCGTTCAATTGCAGGGCATGTTACTCATCGTCGACGCCCATGCTCTAGTACACGAGTATTATTTGTCACTATATGGCCAGCGGATCTCTCATCTAAAAAATGTAAGACGAATTACCAGGATGTCATGACCTAGCCAAGGCAGAGCCCGCTGGACCCTAAAACAAACTTGGAGACAAGATAGGCGACTTGCCATATTAGGACACTTTTTTCTCATCTAAAGAACTCATTTCAGGTATTGCATACAGGTAGCCTCATGTGTTCCGACATTCCGATCCCCTTCAATTCCGCAACTTGCGAAGCACGTCTTGTTCAGTTCAACCAACACCCACGTTCACCAACTCCTACTCTGCTAGCATCTCCATACCTCAAGCCAATGAAGATCGAATACATATTAACTTCCATTTTCCACTCAGAAGTACAATCGCGTTGAAAATTTACTCGGCCGAGGCAGTCGGTGGTTCGTCTCCTGTGGACCATCAGCCGCCACCAAATTGTTCGGCGCCATTTGGTGTTAGCCCCTTGACTCGAGCCCCCCATGCGCTCACCTTTGTCTATGGGCGCATTTTTCTTCCCAATCTGACACCGTAGATCACCAACCTGCCATACGGCTGACCAATGTAAACAGTAGCAATGGTTAGTGCACTGAGGATAAATTTTTTCCAAAGTTACCAATCGTCGAAGCTGTCTTCTCTCACAATCTGGTCGCCCACTGGTGGATTCGTGTAATTGCCACTGCCTCGTCTGCCAGCTAGCTGCTGACAGGCGCCCTGCTGGCGCGAATAAGAAGCAGCCTTGCGCGTTGTTCGACCAAGAGCGCCACCCAGCCCTGTGGGACGTCCCTAAAGTCCATCCCCGTTAGCCTGGTGTGCACTTCGGAATCATCGGCTACTCCTGGACTCCATATTGTTTGTGTAGTTGCCCGCTCCTCGTGGCTGTTAAGTAGGCTCATCATGCCCGCTCCTTGGCTCAGGACAATGCCCTCTCGTTACTCATCAAGCATTCTCTCACCTTGAAATCCGATATCCATATCCAAATATCACCAAAATAGCCGCTTCACCATGTCTCGCCTCATCGATAGACTTCCTCAGCCCGAGAAGATCTTGGACAAGAAGATCATCGTCCTCAGCCGAAGCCGGTACGCGAGAAGGTCGAAAGGCTGCGGTAGCAATATCCTAACGTTATACTCAGTGTCGGTACTTTCTCGATGTACCAGGCTTTCCAGATGCTTGGCTACAAGCCTTATCACATGTATGAGTGTGTTATGAACGGTGTAACTCACATGAGCCTGTTTGAAGAGGCTCTGCGCTGCAAATACTACGGCGAAGGCAAGCCTTATGACAAGGGCGATTTCGACAAGTGGCTCGCAAACTACGACGTAAGACAATAATTCTGTGCATTAGCCAAATATTGAACTGACACTCAACCTATGAACAGACTATTGTCGAGATTCCTCAGTTTTTCATTGACGAGTTCATTGAGTACTATCCTGATGCCAGGTTCATCCTTACGGAGCGCAGCCTCCCAGCGTGGGACAAGTCCATCAATCATATTATGAATGCTGTCATGACAGCGATGACCAGTTTCCCCCTCAACGTTGTGCAGCGCCTTGATAATCAGATTGCAATTTTCACCAATCTGAACCTAACCATTTTCCACATCATGTTCCATGGTCGCGGAGTGAAGGCCGGCATGGATCTGGCCAAGGCGGACATGGTCGCCGAGTAAGTTCACCATCCGGCAAATATAACTGCCACTACCATCTCTTGAATCTAAACTTACCTGAACCTTTTAACAGTGGTGAAAAGGCTCGACGCCTGCTGCCCAAGAACAAGCTGCTCTCTGTCAAACTGGAGGATGGCTTCGGCTGGGAGCAGATCTGCCCGTTCCTCGGAATCCCCATCCCCGAGAAAAAGTACCCTCGCGGCAATGCTCCCGCAGAGTTCGACAAGATGCTCGGCGGTTTCGTCCGCGACCGTCTGATAGCTACTGGCATCAAAATTCTGGGCACCGTAGCCATACCCGCAGTGGCTATCGGCGCGTGGTTCTACACCAAGCAGAGATAATGCTGGCTCATCGTCCCTTGTTCTTCATTCATTGTTTGCAATTCCTTTAAGTCGTTTGTATAGATAAAAGAGGCTTCGGGTAGCATATAACGAAATCAACCTTTTAAACATTGTTGAAAAATAATTGCTGCACTTTCTGTCTTCCAGAAGTTTCCGACCAACTAGCGTCTTGTCATCCTCACAAGGGCGCAAAGGCGCAGTTGATGACCCCCACAGGACCGTCAAAGCTAAGAGATGAGCGCTATAAATAAAACACACGCCGAGAAGACTTTTGCCAACTGAAATCAAGACTGCTCAATTAGGAAATCTCACAATGGCAGCGGCAGCACGTACATACCTCGCGTTTCACCACAATGCAAAGCTCTTGCGCCTAAACACATCTGTCATCTCCACGAAGCCGTTCTCGGCTCTCGAGGAAGCCAATCAGCAGCTATTCAAAGACGGCAGCGACGAGGACCATGTTGTTGTAACAGCGGAGACAATCTTCCACCCTCAAGGCGGCGGCCAGCCCTCGGACCAGGGTACCATGACGTCAACCGGCGATGCCTCAGCAACTGCTTCATTCCAAGTTCGCGCCGTCCGGATGGACGTCGTCAACGATGGCCAAGTGCTGCACCTCGGCCGCTTCGACTCCGCAGCCGCCAGCGCCAGCTTCCAGCAGCCAGGCACAGCCGTCGAGCAGGTCATTGACGCCGAGAAGCGCCTCTACTACTCACGGCTGCACACGGCCGGCCACGTCCTCGGCGCTGCCGTCCGGCACCTGGTCATGAACGAGGTCGAGGGCTTCGACGAGCTCAAGGCCTCGCACTTCCCCGACAGCGCCGGCTGCGAGTTTCGGGGCAACATTGAGGGGAAATGGAAGCCCGAGATCCAGAAGAAAGTGGACGAGTACATCGCACAATCCATGCCCGTCGAGATCGACTTTTGGGACGCCGAGGAATTTCGCAAGGAAGGGCTGGAGCGCCTCATCCCGGATAGCAGCTTCCTCGCACCCGGAGAGACAAAGTTTAGGGTCGTAAAGATTGTGGGCGCTGAGGTGTACCCCTGTGGCGGCACGCATGTCGACACGACGGACCTGTGCGGAGAAACGACGGTTCGCAAGATTTCGAGGAACAAGGGCATCAGCCGTGTGAGCTACGCCGTGAAGCCTTGAATGGACAAATTTGCATTTATGGAGTTGAGATCGAATGATTATATGCACTGAGTGCCATATAGAATATACGGGACATGGCTGGGAGCAGAAAATAATAGAGATAATAGAGATTATAGAAAGAGGCTCACATGCCAAGCTGCAAATTTCAATCACTCCAGAAGTGCGAGAACAGAATCCCTCTTTCCTTCCTCCCACTCCTCCCATGTTATACTATAGGTGTCCACGTCTCGCCACAAGTCGCCGTCTTCTGCCCGCGGCACGCGCCTCCTGCCATTCCCTACCTTGCCCCTAGCGACGCCATCCTTTAGAACTCGCTCGAACAGAGTCGTGCCAACATGCCTGAATCCGACCTTGATGGCCGTGCGCTTGGATGCCTCATTAACGCTGCTCGCTTTCCAGTCGACCCGGCAGAGGCCCAGGCCGCCTTGCTCGAGGCTGTCCAAGGCGTGCTGCACCATGAGTGCCGTCGTCGCAACCGCGATACCCTTGCGCTGGTACGCAGGTGCAACGCGAACGTGACCAATCTCGATGGATAGAGTCTGGTCGTCTGCATCTTCGTAAGAGAAGAAACCGGCTAGTTCGCCATCCGGATCTTCCTCAGACGGCGGACTTGTCTTGTCGATAACAGCGTAGGCGAAGCTCTTCGTGCCGCCAGAAAAGAAAATGGGTATGAAGAATGTGTCTATTATATGCTGGAGAGAGGTGTAGGGACCGCTGTTTGTGTGGGTGTAGATCTCGTCATGGTCTTTGGTGATGTCAAAGAATCTTTGAGCATGCTTTTTAATCTGCTTGCCAGAGTCAGTAAACGTGAGCTGAAAAGTAGGAGACGATTTCGTCTGACAGAAAATGGAACTAGCTTGACTCTTGCGCTCTCCAGAACTGGCGCTGGGAAGCAGAAGGTAGTTGGAACTTCTTGTTCCGCCATTTTGTGACTTAGAGAAGCAGAGATAATTTGATAATTGTGCAATGTCAATGACTTGAGGGCATGCACGGAACCCGGGAGAATAATATCTCAGGTCGTAATATGAGTCACCCACGCTACGGTATTCACGGAAGTCAGCTCCGCACAAACGATCCAGCTGGCGCTTCCTAGCCCACAATCGACACAGTGTAAACATGAACACTCAAATTGACCGAGTTATCATTCAATCGTAAATGCATTATATCATACGCTATTTCACATAGTAATTGTCCAGGTCCAGCTTTGATAGCAGCTGCGCGACAATGCTCTCATTACCAACTCCCGCCGCCGCAAACAGACCCTCCCCATCTTTGTCTTTGGGCTCAGACTTTGCCTTTTCTGAGAGGCTGCGGCATACGGTAATGAATACCTGCACCTTCTGCTTAAACTCGTGGTAAAGCTCTGGTGGCTGTTTTGCGGAATCTCCCTGGGCGGCTCCGGCTGAGTTATTCGTCTTGACGATCTTGGCATATTCTAGGATGCCGTTGAATATATCTTCCAAGAGATTCAATATCGGCTGCTGCCGCTTGCGCAAGAAGAGACCGCTCATTATTGCATGCAGTAATTTGCCATGAAGTTGCTGCAGCCCCGACGGGCTTGGCGGTTGCTTGCCGCCTGATCCAGTGGAAGACTGAGCCAACGCAACCTGAATCTCATCGAGTCGGCCTTCAAATGCCTGCCATGGGAGTGAAATGGCTGTGTCGAGAAAATACCCGGCTACGCTTGAGACAAATATACGTGCCTCTCGCACAAATCGATATTCTTGCTCTGGTAGTTCATACCCGTACAGGCGATTCGTCAAGAGAGATTGACGAGAAAGCTCATCCACGACGTACATCATGCGCAGGACTCGCAGGAGAAGTCGGAATATGCGGTCATACTGAAGCAAGATGACTGGCGTGATAACGCTACTCAACGCAGGCGGCGTAGTGTATTGCAGGCAGAGAAAGTCCAGCGCCTCTAGCGAGTCTGGGTTCATGCACTTGTCAATTTCCTCAGGGGAGAGATCGCGTACGGCAAAGCTCAAGTCTCCAGGGAGCTTCTCTCCATCTCTGCCCACGGGCTTTGTCGATGCCAGCCGCTGCTCAAAGTATGCGTCAGATAAGATGCCCATCAGTGCTAGACGCAATTCAGAGCTGGCAGGCGGCCATGTATCACGTCCACCAAGGCGGAGACCCATGACGCCGCCCAGTCGAGCAATGCCTGCTTCTCTCTCTGCCGATTCAAGGTCGGGGTTGAAGAGAGCTTGTGATAATCGGGTGCAGAACAGTCCGTTTCCGAGCATGTGAAAACTTCTATATAGCCGTAGGTGGCCAAGTAAGTCGTGGCTGGAAAAGAGGAGCCTCATGTGCTCTTGATTAATGGCACGCGCCTGCGCAGATACCATCGCTCCGAAAGACAGCAAAGGCAACAGAGACCAATGTGGTGTCAACCCACTTCCTGAGCTATCTGAGAATCCTTGGTCAAGCTGCCGTCGTACGATGCTTGATAATGAGTCTCGTGATGTTTCATCTTTGAGTGGTTGCTGCAGTCGTTGCATTGATGCCTGAATCCGCTTCTCCATTTCCCCTTCGTCAACGCCAAAGTACTGCAAGCCATAAGCTCCGCTATCTGTCGCTGACATGCTGCAATTAGGCGCGGTCGAGACGGAAATCCCTCGTCGGTAATTGTCGACCATCGCTAACATCTTGCCTCTGAATTCCTTGACACGACCATCAGCTCGCGCAATGGCGTTCCAGTCGAATAACCATCTAACGCCAGGCGGATTTTGTGATATTGTTGATTGAATGTTTGCGAGAACGTGTTCAGGGTGATGATATTTAATAAATCGCAGATTCTTTCCCGTCTCGAAGATGGACTCTGCAACGTCACCCGGCACAAATGAGGGCATGCGTGCTCGATCCAGACGATAGTCCACATCTTCAACCTCACGACCGAAGTCGTCCACATATGTTTCCTTATCGACTTTGACAAACCACTTCTTTGAGCCGAGATCCGTCTTGGCCAGCGGAATGCCCTGCTCAGGTCTCGTCCCGATCCATTCCTGCAAGAATTCGACCCAGGGAGTCGATACGCGCTGGAGGATTTCCCGCATCATATCTCGGATGTGTCGGCTATCCGCATCTGCCTGGGAGGCGTGCTGGAAGACAACAGAGAGAATAGCATGATCTCCCATGTCGGACTGCAGCTGCACGTTCAGCTTGACCAGCGGCTTCACTATCGCCGCCAGGCACGCAACCGTCGTCTGCAGCTGCAACAGGGACCGTGGTTGCGCCTTGTCTATTGTGACGTACTTGTGCACCACTTGCACCACTTGACTGATGGCACTCGCGAGGGCAACTCGACACGGGCTCGCCTCGCCTGTATATGATTTCTCAATAAAAGAGTGCAAATCTAGTATGCGCATGCCGCAGGAAAGACATTCTTCCTCCACACCGAGTAGGACATCGCGAGAGTACCCAGATATTCGGAATTTCGGAAGAGCAGGCCGAAACGTTTTCGCTGGATGATTCCTTATGAATAACAGGGATTCTTGGCCAAGCGCCAGTGACATGAGCCCCGCAAAGTACGCCTTTGTCTGTACGACAGGTACATCCGCATTCTTGAGATTCAGAGGGTCCGTCGGCCAGGATAGCAGGGCATCGTACGCCGCAGTGCCGGCCTCGCTCAGGAACAGCGGTTCATGAGGCGTGATAGCGCCCCCTTCAAAGGCGTCCCAGGTTCGATGCGCAGGAGCCGTGACGGCCGGCTCGTCGAGGTCCATCCATGTGTCTGCCTCGATAGTCGGCTCGATAACGGATTCGCTATTCGTACTCGCTTCGTCAACCGGTGATTCTTCCTCCACGGGGTCGGGCGTCTCGAAGACCGGCGCTTTGAAGAGGCCATTGGGCTCGGCGATAATCGGTGCGACAGTAGCAAAGTCGTCTTTGAATTGTATAGTTGAATCATCTGAAGTCCAAGATGTTAGTATATATTTTGGTATATTTCATTCGCAAGGTGGCATACCTTTTCTGCGCAGCGCAAAAAAGTCGGCTTTTGGGTCGGTGGCCAGTTCCTCGAGCCATTTGGACTTTTGCCAGAAATCCGGCACCGCAAAGAGATTGCCCTCTTCCACGTCGCCGGCCATGGCATCTATTTCTATAATCTCGGTACCATGGGTATTAAGCACATAGTATGCGCGCGGGCTGGTGGTTTCGTACAGCCGTTGATCAAAGGTTGAAAAGGTCGATATGGCAACACGCGCCCGCACCACTCCAGGCGCGTTTGACAAGCAGCGCAGCCCCGCGCTAACCCAGGCCGCCCCCCAGCGGACGGTTGATCTCGAAACCCGCTAAAAAACCAAGGCGGTTCACCCCCAGCTGTAGTCCCCGATTCCCCGGCCAATTTCATTTCTTCATCCACCCCTCGCGCGCGAAGCAGCAGCAATTGGACTCTCGGAGGCCGGCGCAGCACCATCACACCAACACCGCGCATCATGCCTCCTCGAAAGCGCGCTCGCGGGCAAGCGACCGCCGCGTCGACACCCGCCCGCGACGACGATGCCATGGACGTGGACACGCCGCAAGCCGAGCCCAACTCGCCCGTCAAGGAAGAGATGCCGGGCTTCAACGCCATGTGGACAGACGACCAAGTAGCTTCGCTGTTCAAGGGCGTCATCCGATGGAAACCAGCTGGTAAGCTTCACAAGCTGCCTCCGCCGCCCCCCTCCGTCCGCAAACCCCGACAATCCGCCCGAGCTAACTCATGCAGGCATGCACAAGCACTTTCGCATGATTGCCATCTCCGAGCACCTGCGCAACCACGGCATCGATCCGGACACGTACCAGCACACGCGCATACCCTACATATGGCAGAAGCTCCGCGCCTACTACAACCTCGAAGTCATCGACGAGCGCGAGAACATCGACGACGAGGACGACGAGGAGCAGCGCTACATCGACTTCGCGCTCCCCCAAGACGAGTACATGGAGCCCATGATGCAGCGCGCCGTCGCCGACCCCAGCGAGGCGGCCACCTCCCCGCCCCAGCTCGACGTCTCCCCGCCCCCTCCTCACCGTCGCCGCAACCGCAGCAGTAGTGCTGGCCGCGGACGCGGCGGCGCAGCGGGCGCAGCGGGAGGGGCCAAGACCAACAAGAAGCGCACGCGCGAGTCCTCGCGGGCTGCCACCGCGGCGGGGGCCGCGGCACGGGCGACGGACGCCGAGGACACGGAGGATGGCACGGACGCGCCGTCGCCCGCGTCGACGAGGAAGAGGGCCTCGCGGGGCCGCACGCGCGCCGCGAGCAAGGCGGAAAAGGCCGAGACGACGGAGGAGGACGAGCCCGCAGAGGAAGAGCAGCAGCAGCAGCAGCAGCAGCCCGAAGAAGATGGGGAGAGCGGCGACGGGGACGACGACGAGAGTGAAGAGGAGGAGAGCGGGACGCCCGCTACGAGGTCGACGAGGGGGGGCACGGGGCGGAAACGCGGAGCGACGAGGACGAGTTCGAGAAGAAAGGGCAAATAGATGCAGTACAGTAGCACTAGCAAGGCAAACACGGCGTTTTTACGGAGTCATGATATGGGAGTATTCCATGCGTTGGAGAAAGAAAAGATTATATACCCAATTACAATGCAATAAATTTGTACATTTATATATACACAGAGAGAGAGCAGAAATTCTTAGTTGTAGTCATTCTTCATTCGTCTGCTTGGCAGCGCCAATCGGCCTATCCAGCGTCTCCCACTCGGCGTGATACTCGAGGTCGTCCGCCCACGCCCTGTTCATCGGGTACAGGTTCTCGACGTCCAGGTTCGAGCGCTGCACTTTCGCTGCGGCACCGCGTCTCCCGGCACCAGGTGGCACTGGCGGCATCCCCGGCGGCGGCACCTTCTGCAGCAGCGCCCACATCTCCGTCTCCGCCGCGTGGCTCGCGAGGCTGTCTGCGGCGTCGGCCTGCCGCTCCTGGTGGCGCTCCGTCTCGATGCGGAGCTTCAGGGCGCGACGCGTGCTGTGCAGGTCGCGGATGCCGACGGACGAGTACCAGAGGACCTCGTTGGCCTCGCGGTTGACGGCGCGCGACTCCTCGTCCAGCTGCTGGTTTTGGGCATCCGAGTCGGCGCCGTCGTCGGCAGCTGAATCTTCAGCTTCTTCTTCAGAGGAAGAGAAGGAGTGCTCGAGCTTCAGCTGCTCCTCTCCCGAATCGGAGTTGTCGTCCCGCGGTGGTTGCTGTCCCGTAAGCTCGGCCTCAACCTCGTCGTAAGTCATGGGCTCTTCCTCTTCCTCTTCGTCGTCGAGGATTGGTGGCTCCTCATGCACATCAAGTCGTAGCCTACGTGCGCTCTTGACCCACAAGTCGCTCGCATTGGGCGCGAGTCCCAGCGACGCGATGGCCGCCTCGACATCCTTCTTCCGCACAATCCTCCTCGTCTCCGGGACGAGCTCCGACTTGGCCCTAAGCCGTGACATGCTAACAAAGAGCGTTGTCTGCACCAGGCGCCGCGTGATCGACAGCGCCAGTGAGTGGAAATCCTCCAGCGTCGTCGCCCACATGGACGGCGGCTTGTCGTCGATGTTGCGCCAGTTGCTCCCCGGAATAGACGAGTTCATAAAGATACGGTCGGAAAGCTTCAGCCACCGCGAAAGGTGAAACAGCTTCGCAAACGCCGGTGCGCCGCCGTCTCCCGTCTGCCGCTGCTGCTGCTGCTGCTGATGTTTCTTCTCCAGCTCGGCCGCGACCTGCGGCGTCACGTCCCAGTACGCCTGCCACTTCGCCTCCTCGCGTTGGCTCTCCCTGCTCTCCTGACGGAGGGACACCGCGTCCGCGGCCTCCTCCTGCGCGTGGCAGCACTGCAGCGTCAGCTCCACGGCGGCCGGGTACTCGGCGGGCTCCAGGAAGGACCGGCTGTTGAACGCCCGCCGCGCCACGACGGCCTCCTGCAGCACGCGCAGGTAGTGCTTGACCTCGACGGGGCTCTTTGTTCCTATACGTAGCGAAATCCCGGGGAGGTCGTATCGCCCCAGACGGGCGAGGGCCTCGAAAAACTGCTTCTTCTCCAGCGCGGACCAGTAGGTGAGGCCCAGCTGCGAGGGGTCCAGGGAGATGTCGTCCTCCAGGCACACTCTAAGTGCCGCGTCGTCAATGTCCCTGTTCAGCAAATCCAGGTAGTCGGGGTTCAGAAGGCTCCTCTGGCGCTTGAACGGGCGCCGTGCAGTTTCGTTTTCGGCTGGCCGTTTGCGCGGCGACTGATCACCATAGGCGTCCGTCACCTCATGATGTTCCCGGTCGCTGTCTTCTCCGAGAATGACCGACCCGCTACTGCGTTGTCCGTAGCTGTACTCCGATCTAGAATCGTCCCGGACGTACTGGGGCGAGGCCGGTCCTCCGTCACTGCTCGAGGCGTTGTGATAGTCCGAATCGTCTGGGTCCATTGCTTCACCCGCTGTCGTTGAATGGCTGCAGGTGGTGACTCCAGAATGTGTGCATTGTCAAGAAAGCTATAAGTTTCTCAAAATTGGCGATTCAAGAGCATCTGCAATATCATACACCAGGAATTGCAAAAAGGCATCCATTCGTTTCGTAGTGGAAATGTGAGTTTGAGAGTCGATGTAAATTTCATCTTGCGGCGCATCTTGGGTGAATGTCGAGCTTACATAATACACACTTTTTTCACCCTGCGGCGCAAAAGGGTCTCCTTAGATGATGGCAGTTTTATTTTTTCACCCCATGTTAAAGACCAACTCATAATCCATTCTCTCACAAATAAAAAAGGAGACAATTTTTTTTCTCTCTTTTCATGGAGGAGCCGCATTCTTAAGATGCAATGCTACGAACCATAGGAAAATGCCTTTTGCGCCCCGGCGCGAAGACTCGAAACCCTGTCGTTGCGGTGCTGGCTCACCGTGTAGCTCATGCATCCACAACAACCACCACAGCGGCCGCGAGGCCTCAGAAGCCGCAATTACGCGACTACCAGCAGGAATGCATCAAATCCGTGTTGTCCAGTCTCAAAAACGGCCATAAGCGAGTGGGAATCTCATTAGCCACGGGGAGCGGCAAAACTGTAAGTTTCCTCCTCCCCGAAACTCACACACACACACAACCCCCCCTGTTACAACTTCTCTCAACTTTCCCCTTGACTAACAAAAAAACCTACAAAAAAAAGGTCATCTTCACCCAGCTGATAGACAAGATCCGCGCGCGCGCGGACTCCGGCGGGCAGCGCACGCTCATCCTCGCCCACCGGCGGGAGCTGGTCGAGCAGGCCGCGCGCCACTGCCGCCTCGCCTACCCGGACAAGAGCATCGACATCGAGATGGGCGGGCTGCACGCCTCGGGCGCGGCGGACATCACCGTCGCCAGCGTCATGAGCATCACGTCGCGCGACCGCCTCGCCAAGTTCGACCCGGCGCAGTTCAAGCTCGTGCTCGTCGACGAGGCGCACCACATCGTCGCGGCCGGCTACCTGCGCACGCTCAAGCACTTTGGCCTCGACGCCAAGCAGGCCGCGTCCCCCGTGCTCGTCGGCGTCTCGGCGACCTTTTCCCGGTTCGACGGCGTCAAGCTCGGCGCGGCCATCGACGAGATCGTGTACCACAGGGACTACGTCAACATGATTGCGGACAAGTGGCTCACCGACGTCATCTTCACCACCGTGGAGTCGTCCGCCAACCTGTCCAAAGTCCGCTCCGGCGCGTTCGGCGACTTCCAGACCGGCGAGCTCTCCAGCGTCGTCAACACCGACCAGGTCAACGACGTGACGGTGCGCAGCTGGATGGCGAAGGCCCGCGACCGCAAGTCCACGCTCGTCTTCTGCGTCGACCTCGCGCACGTCGCGGGCCTCACCAGCAAATTCCGCTCCCACGGCTTCGACGCCCGCGCCGTGACGAGCGACACCCCGCGCGCCGAGCGCGCCGAGCTCCTCTCCGCCTTCAAGCGCGGTGACTTCCCCGTGCTCGTCAACTGCGGCGTCTTCACCGAGGGCACCGACATCCCCAACGTGGACTGCATCGTGCTCGCGCGGCCCACGCGCTCGCGCAACCTGCTCGTGCAGATGATCGGGCGCGGGATGCGCCTGCACCCGGGCAAGAAGAACTGCCACGTGCTCGACATGGTGTCCAGCCTCGACACGGGCATCGTCACCACGCCCACGCTCTTCGGGCTCGACCCCAACGAGCTCGTCAGCCGCGCGTCGGTCGCGCAGATGCGCAAGCTGCAGCAGAAGAAGGCCGCGGAGGAGGCGCGCGCCATCGAGGCGTGGGAGAACGGCGACGGGCCCTCGCCGTACGTGAATCCCGCGGCGGCCGTCACCTTCACCGACTACTCGTCCGTGCTGGACCTCATCGCCGACACGTCTGGCGAGAGGCACATCCGCGCCATCAGCCAGTACGCCTGGGTACAAGTCGGCCCGGAGCGCTTCGTGCTCTCCGCCCCCAGCGGTTCCTACATCCGCCTGGAGCGCATATCGGAGCCCGAGGCACTTTCAGCTTCCCCAACCCCTTCACCACCTTCTGCTACACCCACAGCCTCGGCATCAGCCCCCACCGCAGCCGCACCGTCCTACCGCGCCGTCGAGATCCGCGCCCTTCCCCCCGGCAGCGGCTCCAAGTCACCCTACGCCGCGCCCCGCGAGATCCTCACCGCCGCGACCTTCAACGACGCCGTCCACGGCGCCGACAGCTACGCCGCGCAGGCCTTCCCGCACAGCTTCATCCACCGCGCGCAGCCCTGGCGCCGCGTTCCGCCCACGCAGGGCCAGCTCGACTACATTAATAAACTCCGCGGCAGCGGCGGGAAGGCGCTCGGAGCAGCGGATCTGAACAAGGGGAAAGCTGCAGACATGATTACGAAGCTGAAGCACGGGGCCAGGGGCCAGTTCGCCAAGATTGCGGCGGAGCAGAGGAGGCGCGAGAAGAGGATGTCGATGCTCGAGGAGAGGGGGCACCGTGAGCGGGTGCGGGTTGGGCCGCTCGTGAGTTGAGACTGGGACAGCAGGTCGTCAACTATTGTACAACATAACCTCTCCATCGATGAATGATGGATGTATAACACTTAACAAAGGATTGGATTTACCAGGCATAGAAAAGGATACCACCACGGATGGAGAGGCAAAGGGCCCCGTCCAATGTATTATACATAGCATATACGATATTTATTACATTCACATTCACATGCACCAAGAATCACGTCACGCGCTGGAAAAGATGCGCTCGCACAATAAGGCAGCTGGGCTGCAATATTCAATTTTGCCGCTGGCATGGCTTATAACCGCTGTACCAACCAAGGCCGATACCTCGCTTTTTCCTCCTTCCTCTGAACATGATCCATTGTGCAGAGCGCTTTCTCTCTTGGTAACCCAATCGTCACCGAAAAGAGTCAGTCACAATGCAAACTCAAAGCAGCGAGCGGCAAAATCCGCGAGACCAAAGGTCTTCTGTACAATGAGCAAAAACTTTTCCCATCGTTTTTGGCTGGCCTCCATTTCCATCCCCGTACAGTATAAAAGCAAAAACAATTCTCCTCTGACAACTCCTTTCCATCTCTGGGGTATTCTGATTTTCATCTGGCTGACTTTTTTCTTTGCAAATGGGTATAAGGCAGGGACACATCCGTAGCCAGAGATAACATCATGTAAAAAAGACGTAAACGTAACAAAAACAAACAGCATAAAAACACAAAAACAAAAGCAGCAAGGACAAAGATGCAGCATGGGCCAGGCCGGTGCTGGAACCTATTGTCCGGGTATTCTTTGCGCCAGGGTATATCCAGCCAGGGTATTTGAATGTAGGGGGGGTCTAGGTCGAGAAATCTAACGGAAGTGCCCACTGGGGGCGGGGTATCCAGAATTTATAGAATGGGAAGTAGATGGGCGCCCGCTATCGCCAGATGCGCGGGTGCCATGCCTAGGGGTGATGTCGCCGCCGTGGGGGATGGCGAGCTTGTTGTCGACGGGGCCGAGAAGACGAACGCCCCAGGGGTTCTCGTCGTCGGCTAGGTTGACGCCACTGTCGTTCCAGGGGTTGCGGTCCGCGTTGAAGCTGCGGGTCGACTCGATCGAGATCAGCGACGACTTGGAGACGTTGCTAGAGCCCTTGAAGAAGCTGCCGTTGGCAGAGTGGGAGCTGTTCTTTCTGCGGTCGAGGAACGAAGAGAGCGAAGTCATGCTGCCGGGCTTGCGGAGACGGTCCAGGATGCTGCTGCGTTCGCGAATAATTTCCGCGCCGAAGCCAGTCTTGGTGGGGGTCTCGCTGCCGACAGAGGACGGGGCGTGCTGCAGAAGCTTCGAGTCAAAGTACTGGAGGGAGTCCTCGAAGGAGTCGGACTTGGGGCGCGGGATGGAGCCCTTGACAACGGTAGCGTCTACCGCCGCAGTGGCAAACTGCGCCTCGAGGAAATCGACGGCATCTCGAAGACCACCAGCATTGTTGCGTGTGAAGCCCCATATGAGAGTGACAGTCGGTTTGCCGTCCTCGGTAAGCTCTTCGGGGTTCTGATGGACGGTAACGTCAACCTCGTATTGGCTCTTGAGCTTGGGGACCAGGTCGTGGGCGAAGTCGGGCGACTCGAGGAACTTGACGAGCTCGGGAGAGCGGGCGAAGACGAGGTCGTGCTTGTCGGGAACCATGCCGAGGAACTCGTCAACGCAATGAGGAACCTGCCACTGGGGGCCGGTGACGGTAACCTCGTCGCTGGCCTGCTCGGTGCTGGGGAAGCTGATCTTGCAGTTAAACTTTTGCTCGAGCTCATCGATTTCGGAGAGACGGGCAATGAGCTCGCGGTGGTAGAGACGGTCGACGTTGACGATCTGCGAGGTGTACTCGGAATCCGCTCGGTCAACCATCTCCAAGATCTCGTTCTTGACGGCATCCAAGTTCTGAGCATTGCGAGCAGGGGTGCGGCAAATGACGTTGTCAACCTTGAGGTCATCGTCTTCGCGGCCCATGCCACCTCTGTCCATGGCGTTGGAGAACTTGACAAAGACGGAGTGCTTCTTCATGATCCTCTGGATGTGCTGGCCACCGATGCCAATGATTCGCTTGTGGTACTGGTCGGGCACGTGGAACGAGATGGATGCGGGCATTTCTTGTTCCACGAGGGTGAGGCCCTGCTTGAGAGATTCGTAACTGGCGGCCATGACGTCGATATTGAAGTTGTACTCGTTGAAGCCGTCAAAGATGATTTGAACGTTGCTCTGACCCATAATCTTGTTGATCTTGCCGTTCTTCTTGCCGCTGACAAACTCCTTGTGCTCGTTGGCCAGCTCGATCTTGACGCGAATCTGGTACTGAGGCTGGGCGACAAACTTGAAATCAGAGATGACAGTCAGGGCAGCCTTGACGGCATCGTCAGAACCAGTCAGGGTGAAGGACATCTTGTCGAAAGAGACGTCGGCGTCGGAGTTGGCGCAGATTTCGCCGAGCATAGCCTGGGTCTCGGCGGGGGCGGGGAGCTGACGAGAGTCGGGCTGCTGCATGAACCAAGCGGCCGAGTAGAACTGGCCAGCAAGGGACATGAGCTCGCGGACGGTACGCTCAACGGGCAGACCCTCGCTGCCCTGGACCCTGACCATGGTACGCTGGCAGGCAAGGGGAGGGAACATGATGTAGGTGCCGTTGGCTTCAAGAACCTTGCGAACCTTGTCGAGGCGGTCGAGGAGAATGGTGTCAATCTTGGCGGCAGGGATGTTGACATCCTTGACGTAGAGGCGGATACGAGAGACAGTTTCGTGCAGCTTCTGCTTGGCGAGCTCGATGGCCTGGTGGGAGTCTCCGGTAATGTAGATGTCGGCGGGGTCACGTCGATTGGCGTTGGGGGGACAGAAACGGTACATTTGCGAGAAGAGCGGGGGAAAGTAGATGGCCGTTCCGGTGGAGGACTCGATCAGCTTGATGTTCTTGCGATGGCGACCGCAGACAAGCTGGTGGAGCGAGAGTTCGACTCTGGTGACATCAACGACACGGCCGAGCTTTTATCAAGTCAATACAAGGGCAAGACACGAAGACATGAAACACGGGAGGGATTTACCAAAGTGTCAATGTGAATGAGAACACGGGCCTTGGCATGCTCAGAGGAGAGAATATCACCGTAGATGGCGATTCTCCATCTCTGGTCCATACGCATCTCGGCATCTCCGGTGACACCATCAACCATGGGAGTCAGCTTGGGGCCGAGCAGGAAGATGTCGACACCGCAGAAGGAGGAGATGTAGTCGAGGGTCTCGATGACGGGCTTCTTGAGAACGCCGGCATTCAAGTCACAGACGAGCTTGCCATCAATGTCGATGATGGTGCAGCGCTATTTGGACAGACAGGTTAGGACACGAGGGCATGCAGCCACGAGGGGCGGAGATTGTATTCTCGGGACGGGGGGCATCATACCAGGGCGATGGGGATCTCGTTGAGGATCGTCTCGCGGCTTTTATTGACGAGCTCGGGCGAGCCGGAAAGGCAGACGGTGGTGATTTGCTGGGCTCTGCCGTTCTTGGGAGCTGTCGAGAGGACCTGGGCCTCGATGGGGAGAGGGCCGCTGGAAAGGTCCCTACATAGGCGGTGCAGGTTGGCGAGGTTCTGTGAGTGGACGGGGAGCTCGTGAACCTGGACGTCGTCGGGTGCGTCCTCGGGATGGGTCCATCGGAGAACGGCGTCGGCAGTCGAGTGCAGAATGTCCTCGGTGTTGGGACCGGCAAGGTCGGAGGAGAAGGGCACGTTGAACGAGTAGGTAATGGTGGCATCGGCAGCCTGGGGGTTGGCGAGGGCAGGGCCGGCCTGGGGCGTGTTCTTGGGATGGGCGCTCATGGGGTTGACGGGCATGTTGGGACGGCCACCCATGCTGAAGTTGGGACTCATCCTCTCGGACCAGTGCCGCATGTTTGCCAACTTATTCATGATGTGCGGAAACGGTTGCAAGAGCAGCAGCAGCAGCAACAGCAGCGGGACACGACTCGGAAAGGCGGGCTCGGGGAACGACGGGCCAGGGCGAAATGAGGCAGATTTTCTGCCTCGACAGGGCCAGGCGGATATGGTCGGGGGTAGAGAAAGGCCTGGTGAGAAGAACCCTTTGGCAACGGAGCAAGCGAGAGACGGGCGAAATGGAATCGAAGAGCACACAAAGAGGCAGCACACCAAAAAAAGGAACCAGCAACAAGAGGGGGTATATAGAGAACAAGAAGCTGGGGGGGGTGGGCGCGCGGGCGAGTCGGGAAGGGTTGTCGACGAATGGGGGCGGGGTGATGCGAAAGAAATATAAAAAAAAGAAGAATGAAAAGAAAAAAAGAAGAAGAAGAAGAAAGGGGAGGGGGAAATGGGGGTTTTGGATAGAATTGGTTGTGAAGCAACTCTGTCCAAAGAACTCTGGGCGGAGGGGATAACGAGAGGAGGAAGAGGAAGAGAGGAGCAGAGAGAGAGCGAGAAGTGCAGAGAGGCAGAGTGCAGAGAGTGAGCGAGAGAGAGAGAGAGAGTGAGGGCTTGGGCCAGCAAGGCAAACGCAAGGCAAGGCAAGGCGAGGCGAGGCGAGGCGAGGCAAGGAAGAAGAAAATGGCCCAAAGGGGAGTAGCCTGTGTGGCCTGTAGGTGGGCCCCAGTTGAGGCCTGGAGGTAGTGGAGGTACAGTACAGAGTACTCTGTAGTAGTGGAAAGGAAAATGCTCAGGGCTTTTGTGCGCTGTTGCAGCGAGGTACCACCAGCGCACTACCCAGTACAGGTACTTAACTAACAGTTGTACTCCGTACCAGCACAAGCTAAAGCACTCACGCACTGCAGACTGCAGTAGCAGCAAAAGCAGAGTGGGTTGCCTCTGCCCGGGACGCTGGGATCAGGGCCTGTCAAGGTCCACGGTCCGCTGAAGTGTGGCCCCAGCCAGGCGAGAGTTGGAGAGTTGCTTGCCGGAGAGGTCCACACAGGCTGTGCCCCGGGGAAGAAGAGAGGGGGGAGGGCGCGGCCTTTGAAAAAGGCCTGGAGCCTGTCAGCGCGGGTTGGCGGGGAGGGGGGGGGGAGCTGAGCGGCGCCTGACTGCAGTTGACAAGACCTAACGATACAACGATACTTGATAATTGGCATTTAGATGAAAGGACCGCTTCGTTGCAGGAAATCCCTGCAGGGTTCAAACATGATTTCACACGCACTTTGTAGATGCTCTGCTCTGCTCTGCTCTGCTCTGCACTGCACTGCACTGTATGAGAAACTATTGTTTCTGCCATTGTGCTCACTCAGCTCACAGCAAAACATCTCTCCGTAGTTTAGTACCTCCGTACCCTTGTAACTTTGCCTGCCCAAATGTCCCCATCTGTACCTGTGCTGTGCTACAGCTGCTACAGCTGCTACAGTGGACTCGCTCTGCGGGGCTCCCCCTCCCCCTCCCCGACTACAGGTAAAGATGCGTACGCAATACCTTGGACACCTTGGCTTTGACACATGCACTGTGCGGCACAGCAAAGCAGATCAGATCCATTAGGATTAACTAGTCAGGTAGTCACTGCAGAATGAACAATGTCAAATGAATTCGCACTGTTGCACTGTTGCACTGTCGGGGCGCCGCCGGACATCTGTGCTCTGCTGTCTCTCCTGGCTGGGCATGCAACCATGCGTGTCTGCGTGTCTGCGTGTCCTCTTTCGACATGCACATGCGCGCCTGGGGTAAAAAGGCAGAAGAAGCTAAAAACAGGGCCATCCCACCCCCTCTCTTCCTTGTCCTCGTTTCCAATCACACGCAAGCCTGCCATGCAGCCAGCTAGCCAGCTAGCCAGCAGGGAGCAGCCAGCAGCCAGCGACAGTCCCTCTCCCAGGCCACGGGGTATTCCTACCGAATACCAGAATACAGGTTTACCTGTATGTACAGTCTGCCTCTCTCTCTCTCTCTCTCTCCCTTTCTCCGCTTTCCGAATTACAAAGTAGCACTCGCTGGGCAGCTTACTCCCCAATACCACCAGCAATTGACAGCTTCCGGCAGTTTGACAACAACAAGAAGCCACCACACTGAGTGCAAACCTGGCCTCACACTCTGGTTGATTGGTTGGCTGCCTGCTCAGGCCCCTTTTGTATCTGGTCTGCAATCGGGCACTGGCATCTTGCTGCTGCAGTGTTCATGTACCCGTGCATACCTACATACTCGTGCTTCCGTACTGCCCGAGCCAAGTCCATCGTCATGTGCAGTAATCTATGGCGCAGCAAGTGTGGCTTGGCCTCGGTCACCCTGCAACAGTAAAACAAAAAGCTAAGCCACAGACTCGATATATACCCATAGTTAACTCGTAACTTGGTACGTACCCATCATACAGCATGTAAACAAGCCCCAGCCCTCAGCCGTTGTCCCCTTGAATTCTAGTCGTGCCCCAGGTGATAAAACAGAGCTCACGGTCATGTCAAAGTAGAAACCCTCAATCGACAATCTCAACGTCGTCTCTTGTAACCGCCACACACGTACAAGCCATTCTAGTTATACCACACACAGAGACAGCTCTTGTTCCTCACTCATCCCTGCAATCATGGGCGGAGACGCGGAAACGCGGAAACGCATTCCAGCTCCCTCACCTCACCCACCTCACCCACTCACCCACTCACTCCTCGTCCACTGGCTCACCCGCAAGCAAAAGCCCTGGCAGATCGGCTCCTGGCCTGCCTGTCTGCCCTTTTCTCTGTCCTTCTCTCTCTCTCTCTCTCGCTCCCGCCTGTCAGTGGAACCTCATCCACGCCGTGGCACACCACCCGAGACATTGACATGTAGTTAGTTACCAACTTTCATTATGCTTCAACTCGTCGTTTGTTATTGATCATCCTCGTTCTTGTCATTGTTCATGTCTAGTCAGGTTCCCCGTCTTTACCTCAACCGAGCTTCCAACATTCTCACCACGACATGTTGCTTAGTTGGTTCTCGTTAGTTTGGTACTCTCTCAACTCCAACAAAAACAATACCCGCTGTTACCCGTATTGGCAGTTTCTCCCAGTTACCGCCCACCACTGGACTTGTTAATAAACTTGTTCTGCGTCATTTTTGCAACCCCTCCACCTCTGACGTATAGATGTTGCCATTACACGCACATCACCAACATTGGGTCGCGATCCTTGTACATTCGGCCAACAAAAAAAAAAAAAAAAAAAAATGCAGCTTCACCCAGCCTCTCTCCTTTCTCGCTCTTTCTGTCTTCTGTCACCCACTCACGCCCAATGACAAGCCCGAGCTGCCATATCCGTCCCGACATTACACAAAAAACAAGCAAATCCTTTCTAATCTCGTTCCTTCGCCGTTTAATAGCTTTAGGAGATTTACCGCGGCCCCCCGGTCAAGCAAACCCGCCGTCTGTGCCATCCTCGACCTGTATCTACCCTTCCGAGACCGCACAGCCCATCACAAATAAGTGTTTAAAAGATACTAACAAGAAATAGCTGTAAAACGACTTCACCGTCCACCCTACCTCTCATCCGTAATACGAGAAACACCCACCCACCATCGGCTGATAAGCTTCCCAGCTGGACCTTGGTTGGGCACAGGTCCCTGCCTTTTCGGCAGCTCGGAGCCGTGGCTGTCTGTCTGTACTTGACGGCCGCGGCGCGTTGCGGCCTCGACCGGTAGAACCCAGTTTGACTTGAACTTACGCCAGCCAGCCAGCCGCAACAACAAACTTCTCGCTTTCTCCAAAAAAAAAAAAAAAAAAAAAATTGTGTGAAATGAGCCTGCAAGCAAGATGAAAGCGAGCTCGGGCGTCGCGTACAGAAGTGTATGTACCCCGTACGTGCACAGCCAAACAGTCCCAGAAGTGAAAATAGCATTTGCTCGATCTGTGTCTGTGTCTCGCCTCGCTGCAGCTGTTCCCCCCTCCCCTTTACTCCCTTCCGTTGCCAAAAGTGCGCTCCGTTCCGTCTACGCTGGGCGCCTAGTTCAGCTCCCTCTCTGGTCTTCTTTCTAGGTAAGGACAAGTGACCGGTGGTTTGGGCATCTGGGCTTGGCTTGCCTGGGCTACGTGGCCGAACCTCCCGAGAGAGAAAGGGTCCCCTAGCCCTTGCAAGTTGTACAGATGCAACTCATCCCTCCTCTAGTTCAAACTACAACACCGCTGCCATGTTAGTCGAGTAGCATTCGTCCATGCCTGAACAAAGGTGCCCAACTCGGGTCGAGCTGGCTGGCTCAGGTTACGGGAACTCTTTTATTGTTGTTCGCTGGCTGGCTGCTGCCGTAGCTGTAGAGAGGGAGTCCGGAATGGAGGGGTCCTGCAATGGCGCCACTCCTAACCCCATGGCCTCATGCTCTAACGTCAAAGAGCAAAGCAAGCAAGCAAACTCGTCCACTCCCTTCATAACATTCTCCTATTATACCAAGCCATTCAACATTCTTCAGCCGCTTTCGTCCCTACCGCAATACTTTGACCCCGTCTCACTTCACCTCGCCCCCTACAGAGTGCGCTGTGCGACCCCTGCAGCTCACGAGTCCTATGTATTCCCATCGCCCAATACGACTCTCGTCCTTGTCCTCCCAAAAAAAGGTGTAGTGGATCTCCAAAAACCTAAAATACCCTGTCTGACTCTCAGTCTCTCTCTCCCTCTTGTGTCTAGTCTCCGCGATCGCGCCGTTTCCGCCGCGCGCAAAACAACTAGAAAAAAAAAAAAACAAAAACAAAAAAAGTGACCAAAACAAAAAGCAAGGTAGTTGGCAATATAAGTCTTAAACAGCTGCGCTCAGCTTTGGGGTCACATAAAACGCCATTGTTTTCAATAAGACGTGTTGTCGCACGACACGCCTCGTTCTCCGGGGGCGCGAAACACAACCCTTACTGCTGTACCTCGCTCACGCCCATACTACCAGGTGGTACATAGCTACAATGCCTCAGTCAAACCTTGCTTTCCTCACAGTCTTGCCCTCTGACTGCTCCTTTCTCGCGGAAAGAGATATTACATGTCACCAGTGCACCTCAGCCATCGCCAAAACCACAAACTCACCCCTGCGCTACTCCGGCGACGCAGTCTCTGCCGCCGTTCATCCGCGCCCCGGGTCTCAACCACCAATTGACACATACCAGCAACTCACCTACTGTACCAGCCATACTAGCATGCAAGCGCCTCTACATACGTAGTGTTCCCCGTGTGCTCGTCTTAGGACTCATTACGATGTATTCCTAATCTACAGCCCACATGGCCCCCGACATAATGATATTGCGTAAAAGCAACGCCTCTTTGTTCAACTGCCACTATCATCCCAAGTAGTACAAATACAATCGTGCCAGCTATTGAAACGCATCTGGCCCGTTTCCACGCCTATACACTGTGTCCTGCCCTGCAGCGCCCCGAGAGCCCACAGCCTCATTCTGGCCCGTCGTTACATAGGCGCTGCCGCCTGCTTCTCGCTCTACCAGACCTTGATTGGCAGGCCACGGCCCGTAATCCTTAATCCCGGGCGGTGGTACGCTGCGCTCAACGCCATACATCACATTGGGCACTTCAGCTCGCCCGCTCGGTGCATGACCATACTGCCCTGGTCCGCTGGCTATCCGTGCTTGCTCGACCGGGCGCATGCTTGACGCCCTGCCAATGTACTCTCGCCCACTGTCTGCGTATACTCTGTGCTCCTGCGGTCTCACCGAGATGAAATCTCCAGGGACCATTGGCCGCGCAGAGTACTCTCGATACCGTCCATCTCTATTTTCATATGAGACGTACTCGGGCTGTGTTATGATTCGCCTAGCCGGTTCATACGGCGAGGCCGGCTGTGTAAACATGTACCCTCGCTCGTCCAGGCCTCCTGATCCTTGATATCTTGATACTGGTTGTGGTGCCGCTCGCTCGTACAGTCGGTCCGCTTCACCTGGCAAAGGTGAGGGTGCCATCGAATGACGAATTATCTGCCTCGGAGGTTCAATATATTCACGTCCATATGCGTCGACCAGGATCCTAGCCGGCTGTGGCCTCGTCGACTCGTGAAAAGAATCACCATCAGGATGAACGCTATACCGCGTTGTCTGAGGAGAGGCTCCGTAGGACATTGTACCATCCTGATAAACATCAGGGTGGCTCATCATCTGTTGCATGGGCCTGGCCATGGGCGGTCCGCGTGCAGTATATTCAATGGGCCCCGTCGGGACATATTCCCTTCTATATCCATCGTCAGCGATGACTCTCTCAGTGACATACTCCCTCGACACCCTAGAGTTGGCCGATGTCGCCGGTCCAGTGGCAGGATACACGCTACCGCTGTCATATCTTCCGGCTGTTCGCTCTTGGCGATATGACTGTTGCTGGAGGCTCTCATTAGGCTCACTGGGACCGCTGGGCATGGCTGGATCATAGGCCATATCGTCGTAAGGAGTAGCTTGGGTCTGAGGATTCAGCTGGCGTTGACGCTTGTTCGGTCGAAGATATGACGGCCCTGCAATGGGCGACGGCGACCGCGGTTCAGCTTTTATATGATGGTTTCCGTTCTCCGAGGCTTGCTGAAATTCCAACGCCTGGCGCTCGGATTTGCGCTTCTTCCTTCTGTTTTTGCGTTTGCTCTGTCCACCCTGCGAAGAACTCTCCGGACTCGTTCTCGAACCCGGCTCGCTTCTAAGGGCCGCCACCTGAGCGGGAGCACCGACATTAGAAGCTGAACCAGAAATACTGTTCTGTAATCCGGGGATTGCGCTGACTTGCGAGCCATAGGAGGGTTGGGCAACATTGTTCCTGAGTAGCGGCGAGGGTGGATGAAGATCGATGTACGAGGAAGACTGTGTAGGGCCGGCGCTGGGAATTGAAGTCTGAGATGGGGCAACAGGTGTGGCAGTGGTCGCTAATGACCCTTTATTGGCCACACTTGGTTGGCCCGCAGACACGCCTGTTTTGTCAGAGAAGTTCTTCAAACCTGGTGGGTTAATCGGCCGCTGCTTTGTTTTAGCAGGGCCGGCAAGTTCCTCATATGTTCGTAGCTGGCGCATAGAGTTCACATTACGTTTCTCGTCCTGCGTCTTGAGGTTCACAGCGTTCGTGACCGCTGTATTCGCTGCCGGTGGTTGAGTGGCTGTGGCACTTATCACAGGCGCAGCAGGTGTAGGGCCAGCTGGTGATGCAGGCTCAAACTCTGAGGTATCATGTTGCGATGAGTAGAACGTGTTCTCGTCAAACGAGTCAGTCTCTGGCCCATTGCCGGCGCCAGTCTCCTGTCCTGCCTGCAGGGACGGAGTCGTATCGGGGACAAGAACAAGCGCTGCGGCCAGGACAGAAGACGGATCGATGCCGTCTGGCAAACTTTGGCCACACTGCTTGGCGTGGCGACTCTTCTCCAAGTCCTCTTGCAGCCCGCGTTCTATCTGCAGTCTTTGCAATTGTATTTCGGCACGCAGAAGCTCTTCTTGTTTTGACAGGATTATCGTGGTCGGCTCGATCGGTGGTGCCGTGCGCGACGCGGTAGAAGTATGTCCTACACCGTTCTGTACACTGGAAGCAGTCATGTGGCTATTCAAGCCAGGCACTTGGCTCTTCGGGATATTTTGAGCATTGGGGGAGTGTGATGTTGCGGAGTCTCCCAACGAGGGGGGAGGCTTGAAAGTTGCATGTTTACCGGCAAGAACCTCGTCGCCAAAGCGAATGATTCTCTCGTACTGCTCCAAGGCATAGGCCTCGGTGCTAGGCAGGCCTGCAGTGACGACACTGTCCATGGCAACGGTCATGATCGCGTTGATGCCAGCAACAAGTTCGTCCAGATGTCTGACCGAAGCAAATGCGGCTATGCACTTCTGTCGCGACGGAATAGCAAAGCGCAGGGGCGCCTCGGGCGCTCTTGCCCAAGTTAAATTTGCGCAACAAGACAATAACTGGCTAGCGCGTCAATGAACGTCCATTCAAGGAGTCAGAGCGAGCTACGTCGGGACGCGATGCACCATTTTGCTCGCGTTGTGTTCCTTGTTTTCTCCCTCTCAAGCTTTGACGGTCTGAAATATGTCTAATTTCGCCTGGTGACATATCCACCATTTGCAGGCGGTGAGGGTGGCAGAATCCGCCATAATGGTACCGCTGTGTGACAGCGCCGAGTCCGCGAACCATTAAGAACTGGTTGTACAGAATCCGATGTTTTTTGCGAGAGATATATGCGGTTAAAATCATATCAAATTATTTTTAGAAATATTTGTAAATCCTACATGCAACATTCATAATTCTAATAAGCTTTTGCAGCGCATGCCGTCATGCCGTCGCTGCAATAGCATCTCATTCGCGCACCCGCGTGGGCAAGCTTGTCCACTGTGAGTGGCTGGTGCCGCCTTGTTAGCGGGATGACTCAAGAATCGCCGTCGCTCCGGGTGTCGCAAACAACTGGCATACAATAAATCTCGCATCAACAGCCAGATTCGTTGTTTGACATTTTGAAACCCAACCGGACCAGAATCCGCAAACACCGTACCGTCTCGTCCCATGCGCTGCTCGCCTGCATTCAAAACAAGCCCTATCAAAACGCTCCAGCAAACTTCTCGGCGCCCTCCGGCTTTCGCAAGCTCCACGGCTCGGTTCAAAAGATATCACCGTACACCTACACCTCTTCGATATTTTGGAAATCTGCCCAAGATGGCTGTAACAAATGGAGACCGGTCAAAGCTGCCGGTTCTGTTCTTGTAAGGCCAAATCACTGACCTGGCAGATACGCAGCTAATATGTGACAGCGATATCGACAACTGCCTCTATGAGCGAAGTGAGTCTGGTCGTGTGCCTGAGCTTGACTTCTTACTGACAACAACTAGGCACCAAAGTGCAAGAACTTATGGCGGAGCTGATTGACAAATACTTTGCTCAGCACCTCAGTCTGCCTTGGGAGGAGGCCGTGAGACTGCACAGCGAGTACTACACAAACTACGGTCTCGCCATCGAGGGTCTCGTGCGTCACCATGAGATTGATCCCATGGACTACAATTCCAAGGTAGACGACGCCCTGCCTTTGGAACGTGTCATCAAGCCCAGGCCCGAGATTCGCCAGCTGCTGGAGGGCATTGACCGGTCAAAAGTTAGACTATGGCTGTTCACCAACGCCTACAAGACCCACGGCGAGCGTGTGGTGAAGCTGCTCGGCATCGAAGACCAGTTTGAGGGATTGACGTATTGCAACTACTCTGCTGTCCCGTTTGTCTGCAAGCCCCAGACTGGGGCCTACGAGAAGTGCATGCAGGAGGCGGGTGTTGAGGACCCGGCCAAATGCTTCTTCGTTGGTAAGTCGTTCCCTTCATGGTCACAGTAACGACTATTAACATTGATTGAAGATGATTCTTTCAACAACTGCAAAAGCGCTCAAGCAATCGGATGGACGGCGGCCCATCTCGTCGAAGAGGGTGTCAAGGAACCAGCAACCAAAGCGTCACAGTATCAGATCAAGCACCTACGGGAGCTGCGCGACATTTATCCTCAATTTTTCAAATCCAGCTAGAATTCACATAAGACCTTTGGCGAAATCGGTGGCTTGAGATAGATGATTATAGATAGACTTCAATGTCGTGACGAAATGGCAACCCTTAGGTAGTAAATTCATGGCGGCGTGCGTCGCCTGTCTCCCTAACTCCTCGCTATGCTAAATCTAAAGAACAAATGTAACAAGATATCAAAGTGCGCGCATCTAAGGCCGTCGTATGCTGCGGATGACAGAGTCGAGCTGGGTAAGAATCGCGTCGCGTTCTTTCAGGGCTTCCTGGCGCTCTGCTTCTGCTGCTTTCAGGTCCTCTTCCAGGTCCTTGATGGCCTTTTCTTGGTCCTCCTCGCTATTATTTAGTCCGGGAAGTAGTGATATCAGATACTCGATCTGCTGCTCTTTGAAAATCAGGTCGCGCGAGAGCTCGTTGAGGCCGGCCGCGAACTCATCTTCGGGTAGGGGATCGACTGTCGCGGCGTATGTTAGCAACCGAGACGCGGCAGTATTGCTACTAGTTCCATAGTTCACCTTCTTTCTGATTCGGCTCTTGCTTCACATCGCGCACTTTATCGCCCGGGTTGAGCGTCTCGAGGTCGTGTCGTCGATGGACAAAGTGCAGGCATGCGACAAACTGCTGCGCAAGCTGTGGACAAACAGATTAGCTGGCGGGACCACGTCGTCGCGTAAGCTTGAGAAGTGTTACCTGATCGACAGAGTCTTGCAATTGAGTTAGGCTGTCGCCCATGATGGCTGCGTTCAGAGATGAGGTTTGGAGAATGATGCCTTCTCGGTAGTTGGCGAAGCTTCTCGACTGCTGGCGCCCCACGTATGCGCCAACGCTGAAATCACGTTGTGCCACCATTACCACGACCACCACCACCAGCAGCCCAAGTGCCAGCCCCCACAAAGGTGCGCCCGCCCAACCGCCTGAGAGCTAGCAGTGTGCGCCGGATCGTCTATTGCCCGCGATCCGTCCACGCTGCGCTAGCCGTCTTGTGCCCTGCCTGGCCCGGTGCAGCACCGGCGCCCAAAGCAAAGCCACCTGGTCAGAAAGTGAACACTCTGTTGTGTAATAGGTGTCATCCAGGAGGCACTTGTCTGTCTCGATCTCCAACCATACATCCGCTTTCGACTCGTCGTTTGCAACAGCACTCGTGGCAGCCAATCCCTTCTTCGATTTGTTTTGTCGGCTTCTTTTAACTTATTTCTCTCCCTTGGCCAACGCACAGCACCGACGCCTCGCAATGTCTGCACCTCAACCGCCACCCGGCATGCCCATGCCGGGCCAGCAGCCCACGCCTGAGCAGATTGCGGAATTGCAGCGCCGAATCGCAGAGGACGCGCAAAAGGCCGGCATGACGGTCCCCGAGTTCATCGAGCATATCAAGAGACAGCGCCTCCAGGCTATGCAGCAGGCCCAGCACCAGCACCAGCACGGCCCCGGCGACGACCACGGCCACAGCCACGACCACGACCATGATGGCCACGGTCACTCGCACCCTCACCAGCAGCAGCAGGGCCAGCAGCAGGCCATCACACCGGGACCGCCCAACCCCAAGGCCATTGCGCTGGCCAAGTTCCTGCGCGGCCAGGCCCTGAAGCCTCGCACCGTCATTCTCAACGGCGAGCGCAAAGATATGTTCCGAGGTATGCACTCTCGAAGCTCGCAGCTCACGATCAGTTTTGGCTAATCAAAGCCTCCACATAGTCAAGCGTGCTCTGCGAGCCCTCGAGTCCCCCGCCTACGAAAAGGCCCGTAAGAAGAACCCTCTCTTGCCCGAGATTACCGACCGCGCATCGCTCGAGAACACCTTCAAGCTGCTGCCCCTCAGCATGCTTGCGCTGCGCGTCTCCCAGATCCCGCCCAACCTGGGCCCCGACGGCAAGAAGCCCAAGCGCGTCAAGGGCCAGTGGAATGTGCGCATCGAGCAGCAGCAGGAGGCCCAGGAGGAGATGTACTACGTCTGGCTGTGGGAGGGTAGCCAGATCAAGCGCCAGCTCTACGCCGCTCTCGCCCTCATCATCATTTTCGCCATTGTTCTATACCCTCTGTGGCCCCTCGTCCTTCGCCAAGGTGTCTACTACCTCAGCTGGGGCATGCTTGGTCTTCTTGGTCTCTTCTTCGCCATGGCCATCTTCCGTGTCATTCTCTTCTGCATCACATACTTTGCCGTTCCCCCGGGTCTGTGGCTGTACCCCAACCTCTGGGAGGACGTTTCGTTCATGGACAGTTTCCGTCCCGTTTGGGCCTGGCACGAGGTAGGATAACCAGCAGCAATAATGTGTGTGACGTCAGTACTAACAAATCGATAGACTGAGAAGCCAAAGAAGAAGAAGAAGCGCGCGGCCGCCGGCGCTCCCAACTCTACCATGGCCGCAGCTACAGGACAAGTCGCTCCCACCAGCGCCACGACGACCGGCACCGACACTCAGATCAACACCGGTGCTCACCAGCGTTATTCGGCGCCCAAGGTGGAGGAGCTTGAGGACGACGAGTAGGCGGGGAGTCAGCATGCGAACATTTAGCGAATAGGCGAAAAACCTGCACAAAAATTTGAGAGACAATATCAATGCCGGAGGAGAGCATAGTGGAGGAATTGGGTTTGTGGTGCTGGAGTTATGTATAGATCTTTTTCTACTTTTTATTTGCGCTGAATGACGGAAATGGAACGCATGGGTGTCGACGGCACGCACATCCTAAATGCAAACCTCGAAAAGGGCACTGTGAATTGTCAAGGCGCCGCGCCAGCTGCACATATTTTGTACATTGCTCGAATAAATCTATGCTTAGGGTCCAACGTCCGCCGCAAATTTATTGCAGCTCAAGGGTGCCTTGGATCTTCTTGCCGCACTTGCTGCCCTCGCTGCCCTTGGCGCGCTTGTAGTACCAGATGGCATCCTTGGCCTTGGTGCAGGAAGTAAGGCTGCCGCCGGCGGCGTCGGCATCGAGCTTGACGGTGTCCCGGGCCTGGACGCGGCCGTTGACGTGGTAGTAGTACCAGACCTCCTGGAACTGGGTGCGGCCGTTGTCGGAGGACCCCTTGCCGGCTTCGGTCTCGTTGTAGCGCGGGCCGCCGCAGCCGATGTACGGGACCTTGCCGTAGCCCTTGGTAAGGGCGTCCTGCAGCGACGAGAGGGAGTAAGCAGTCTCGTTGGAGGGCTTGATTCCGGCGTCGGCGAGCCAGCGGTAGGTGGGCAGCTGCTTGTAGTAGGAAATGACGGTCTCGAAGAACTCGAAGAGGTCAGCGTACTTGGCAGCCTTGGGACCCTAAAGAGGAGGGCGAGTAAATGTCAGTCTGTGGGCCAAGATCGGAAGACAGAGGCATACGACGGCTTACGTAGCATTCAGTCTGGAAGGTAGAGAAGCAGGTGGCGTGCTTGGAGTACTCGTGCGCCCAGAGCACCCAGTTGGGGTCGTTTTGGCCGATCCAGTACTTGTTCATGTAGGCAAGCAGATCCTCCTTGCCGTACGATGCAAACCAGTTGCTGATGGGCTCGCCCTTGTATGGCGGCACGGGGATTCCGTCTGGCGTTCCGGTGGTGGTGTTGGGAGACGGCTTGGGGTCATACTGGCGGCTCAAGTCGCAGTACTGAGTGTAAGAGCCTTTGAAATGTCAGTCGCCGAAAAAATGTAAGGCGGTTATTAAGGGTTATTAAGAGATGGTTATGGTATACCGTTGCAGAAATCTGAGAAAATAGAAACCGTGTTAGTGGGTTGTCTCATTGTCAAGCTCCGTGGTCGAATATTACTCACCAGGCCAAAGACCGTGGATGGTCCACGACTTTTGGGGCAGAAGCTGGCCCTCGCTCTCCAAACCAGTGTAGACATCCCAGAATTGGGTTTGAAGCTATATCGTGTTTGAAACCGTCAGTCAATAGAGCTCTGCATACATTGCGCATCGCTCGCGCCAAGCCGGGTGCTTCCATACCACCAAGCCGCCAAAGGTCTCGGCACAGCACGTATCGACTTTGCCGGGAACCGCCTCCGCAGAGCAAGAGAGAACCGGCTCGCCTGTATCCGAGAGTACATGTTGGTTACTGAATGCTCCATCGTTGGTACGTTACATGGGTCAACAGACCGACAGCGCAGACTTACCGAGAACGCAGGTGTGGTTGTCGCTGGTAACGCCAGGGTACAGAGCGGCGGAGGCGAGCGGCACAAGGGCCACCGCGGGCAGGAGACCGGACTTGACCATTGTTGCTTGTAGCGAGAGATTGAAGCTTCAATGATAGGAAAGAAGCCTCGATGACGACCAGGTACGAAGAAGGTAAGGAGAGAGGAAAGAAAATGGTGGTGTATGGCCCGGCCGGGTGCTTGATTTGCCAGCCTGCTTTTTTGTGTTAGCTGGGATGGCCTTGGAGCTGGAGACAAGCTAGGCTGACCGGTGCTGCGGGTCTGACATTTGGGTGGCAAGCTGGCAGAATGTCCGCTTGTTTTCGTTTGTCCATAAAGTACCTATTCGGTCCTAATTAGCCGAATTCTTTTTTTTTTTTCAATATTTATTCCTATTTTAATTCCGTAATGTTGCGGCGCGAGGCGTTGCGGAAGCTCGGCCTCTGCAGCTCGTCTGCGCGTGCAGAGGGGAACACCTGGGCCAGGACACTGCTCTGGTAGGCCAATTGCAGGCTGAGAGGCGCACGCTAGTGCGGAGATTGCAGCAGAGAGCATCAGGCTTCTGACCGAGAATCTGGCAAGTTGCTGGCCAAAACTGTTGCCAGGGGAAGCATGACAATGGCTGGTCAACGGGCGCAAGACGGGACGGAGTACCTGTACGCAGCAAAGGCGGAGTTGAACGTTTGCGTGCTCATTCAATCAATATTTGCAGTCTCGGGTTCTAGATTTCACTTCATCCTGTGTACGAGGTAAGTGACAAGGACAGGGCTGCCGAAAGGCGCAGGCTGCCCACGTGCGTCTCTTCACGCTAATCAGCCCTTTGAGGTGCATACTGGGTATTTGAAAATGTTTTGTATTTAGCTTGTAACGCCATGGCTCTTGTGCTCCGTATAGAATTTGAGCACCTATTCCAGCATTGGTCCGTTATTCATCATATGCTTGCGCCGATATGTCCTTGTAGAAAAAGGTGCCATCCTTCAGAACGCCTGAAGGGCTGATGCCATAATTGGGAATCTTTCCCATCTCTGTGTATCCCAGCTTCTTGTAAACAACTTCTGCCGGGCTACCTGTCTCCGTGTCCAGGAGCTGGTGTCGCGTGTCAGCAGTCTTGTATGTATGCAGGCAAGCATCAGCCGAGCCGGGGGAAACGCTTACCAGTAATGTTCGCTGGCGGTCCAGTGCCTCCTTCTCCAGCGCATTCATCAAAATCCTGGCGCCGCCTCGGCCTCGAAAGCTCTTGTGGACAAGAAGTTTCTCGACCATGCACCGGAACGGGCCTGTCTCAGTCTTGGGCATCACCAGCATGACCACCCCCATGAGCTCCGGTCCTTTGATGCGACCTGATTGGTCTACATCCGTGACGAGGAGAAAGATGAGCCGATCTCCGTCCGCGACCTCTGCTATGCGTTCCTTCCACCATGCTAGCAGCTTTTCGTGAGAGAGCGGCGGCACAAACGTGGCGATTGTGCGGTCGTGCGTGATGCAGGACGCATGGATAGCGGCGAGGTATGGCGTCAGATGTGAGTGCTCTTTCTCGTCGAACAGGACGACTGAAGCTGAGTCGGACATGACGTCCTTGGTTGACTGTGCGTTATGGTTCAAGGGCTGTGGAAACAGTGACTCTTGCTTGACGTTCAGCGCTTGGTCAACAGATCCGAGCGGTACACAGGTAGAAATATACACTGGCGGCCGATACTGCACGTATACTTATATCACTATGATACGCTCTCGGAAACCGCTCCAATGCCGAGGATGCAGAGGCGCGGGAACAGATTTCTTCAGCGTCGTGAATCCTGAGGGTAGCTGGGCGACCATGGGACAATGCGAGTTGTCGTGTGCTGTTTCCTACCACTGCCGGATGAGTGAAGCTCCAGTTTCTCGAATCCTAATCTCAATCATCACAATCCTGATGCTTCGACACGTATAGTTGCTGGCGAGTGCGTTGTTGAATCGTTGTTGCAGTTTTTGGAAGCTTTCGAAGGTGTGGGGACTCTTTACGCAACGCCTTTGAAGTCGCCATTGTATTCTGCCGCTACTGGTACAGATGCCCAAGCCGCCGGTTTCTCGCGGCAAAATGAATTTCTATTGATTGGAAAAGAGAAATAAGGACCTGGAGAGGCGAGTTAGATGAACGAGTTACTCACCGTCTCGGACACGGTTGATTCGCTCGCCTGCCATCGCTTGGTGTGCACGTACAGTCAGCGCAGGTATAGCGCAAACGACTTCACCAAACAGCACCGGCACCACCGCCCCGTAGTACGCGTCGTCCTCCGGCGCGGTGCCTTGACAATCGACCATTGCATGCGAACATTCGAACTCGTCACATTGCCATCCTGCTGAAACTTCTCCAGTTATATTATTCCCGCCTCGCTGGCGAGGTTGCATCGTAAGTTCATGTGCTTCCCGCTCCATGGAGTTTGGTCTCAGGCACGTTTGTTGCGCTAATAGCTAACACCGTCCAACCGCAGTCTTAGCCACCTCAGCATCGCCCTCGCTTCAGTTCCCAGCCTTCCGCTCCCCGAGTCGCAACATTCTTACTCGTACCTCACTTCAGGCCGGAACTGAGCACGATAGAGCCTCACGTTCGATTGCCAACCGCAGCGGCGCAATCCGATCTCACAAGTCCAGCCATGGAACCTGATTCGCAAGCTTCGGAAGCCCACCAGCACACGCCTTTCAAGAAGGTTGAGGCTGGGATAGAGAGCATCTTCGGTGGCGAGAAGCATTCACACGCGCACGTCGGCCATGTATGCGACCACTTGCACCCAGAGCATCTTGCAAATCGCTACCACTCCTTTGCGCCCGAGACCACTGGTGATGCCAAGTGGTACGTCGACGGCTGCTCTTACTTCTGGGCCGTCTCCGAGGCGCTTGAGCGTAGGTTGAGAAGCGCAGCCCCGGCAATTGCGTAAACTGACATCTATTACAGGCGCGCAGGAGACAATTTACATTCTTGACTGGTGGCTGAGTCCAGAGCTGTATTTGAGACGGCCGCCTTCCAAGAACGCTAAGTACCGCTTAGATGCTATGCTGAAGGCCGCTGCCGAGCGCGGCGTCACTATTAACATTATCATTTACAAAGAAGTGCAGGCTGCTCTTACACTTGACTCGGCTGTATGTAAACAAACATCCAAAACGCAACAAGTTTATTGACCAGACTTAGCACACCAAAAAAGCCCTGGAAGCTCTGCATCCCAACATCCACGTCTTCCGCCACCCAGACCATGTCCCCACGGGCTATGATATCAGAGCAGAATTTAAGAAAGCTTTCAAAGATCTCTCCCACTTCGACCTGGCCAAGGCGTCTCACGCAGCTATTAAGGCTATCTACGGCGTTACTGACGACATTGTCTTATACTGGGCTCACCATGAGAAGCTGATTGTCATTGACAACAAACTGTGTTTCATGGGTGGCCTTGATCTTTGCTTTGGACGATGGGACACAAACAGCCACCCAATCGCGGACGCTCATCCTGGAGATTTGGATGCTATTATCTTTCCCGGACAGGACTACAACAACGCTCGAATTTTCGACTTTGCAGATGTCGGTGACTGGAATCAAAACAAACGTACGATACCAAGAGCACGTCCAATGAAAAAACCACTAACATCAAGATACAGTGGACAGAACCAAGAACTCAAGAATGGGATGGTCAGACGTGGCTATTTGCTTGACCGGTCCCATTGCCAACAGCCTTGTAGATCACTTTGTTGATCGATGGTATGTACATCTCTGTCACCTTTGTTCGCCATCCTTACATCTCTAGGAACTACCTGTACGACGCAAAATACTACGAGAAGAATGGATCCAAATACACCAGTATTGATACGGCGGACACTATCGAGGAGATTGGAAAATCCATGAACCAAGCCGTCGATTCCCTTAGAAAGAGACTATCCAGAAGTCTTCGCGGCCTCGGCGGAAAAAGGCGTGGGTCTAAAGCGGCCAATACTCGCATTCAACTCACTCGAAGGTAAAGTTCTTCGAATAGTTGAAACTCCCCATAACTGACTTTACAATAGCTGCACCCGTTGGTCTTCGGGCCATCGTACAGAGCACTCCATCGCCAACGCCTATGTTGACGCCATCTTGAAAGCCAAACACTTTGTCTACATTGAAAATCAGGTATTTTGCTATTCTACATCGTATGAAAACAGGTATGCTAAACGTGGTATAGTTCTTCATTACGGCAACAAGCGGCAAGCAGCATCCCGTCGCCAACAAAATCGGTGCAGCCATCGTCCAACGGATCCGCCAAGCTCACGCCAACAAGGAACGCTTCAAGATGTGGGTTGTGATGCCCGCTGTGCCTGCTTTTGCGGGAGACCTCAAGTCTAATGACGCACTGGGAACACGCGCCATTATGAAATACCAATACAACTCAATCTGCCGCGGCGGATACAGCATCATGGAGAGACTCCAGCAAGCGGGCATAGAGGATCCCAGCGAGTACATCAGCTTCTACAATCTTCGTAACTATGATCGCATCAACACATCTGTGACCATGGAAATTGCGGAAGAGAAGGCCGGAGTTGAATACGAGGAAGCTAGAAAGGAGCACGACGACCAAGTCGGAGGCGGCCATTTCCCAGAGGGGGAGGGCACCCACGGAAATACGGACTCTTATGAGAAGTACCAGAAGGAAGCCCAAGGACTGTCCGACAAGACAAAAGACTCCGTCTCAGCTGCATACATGGACGGCCGCGACGAGCTCGAAAACTTTGTCTGGGACGGAGAACCAGAGGACGAGATCCACGCCTTTGTGACCGAGGAGCTGTACATCCACTCCAAGCTCCTCATCGCTGACGATCGCCTCGTCATCTGCGGTTCCGCCAACCTCAACGACCGCTCGCAGCTCGGCACGCACGACTCGGAGATTGCTGTCGTCATCGAGGACGGCCCGACCGTCGCCAGCACCATGGACGGCAAGCCCTACCAGGCCTCGCGCTTCGCCTCGTCGCTCCGCCGCCAGATCTTCCGCAAGCACCTCGGCCTGCTCCCGCACCAGGACCCCGAGACCCCGACCGCCAACTCGCGGCCCATCACCGACGTCCCCGTCAACGAGTACGACTGGGGCTCGCCCGCCGACATCCTCGTCCGCGACCCGCTCTACCCCAACTTCTCCAACCTCTGGCGCGGCACGGCCAAGACAAACACCGAGATCTTCAGGAAGGCGTTCCACCCGGTCCCCGACGACACGGTGCGCACGTGGAAGGACTACGACGAGTTCTTCTCCAGGCACTTCAAGACGCCCGCCGACGCGAAGAAGGAGGAGAAGGCTGCCGCCAAGAAGGACGCCGCAGCCGCCGCGGAGGCCGGGAAGGACGACGATGGCAAAGGCGGGCTGAAGGAGAAGGGCGAGAAACAGCTGCAAGAGGCCGCCGCCCAGGTCCACGCCGAGGAGGTGGCCCAGGTTTACGAAGACTACGACCACATCGAGCAGGAAAAGGCGCAGGCCGCCGCCGCCGCGAAGGAGAAGGAGGACAACGAGGAACCGGAAAAGGTCGAGTACGGGCACGTCGTGCGCAGCGAGTTCCCGGGCGGCGTCAAGGAGCTCAGGGCGCTGCTGGGCCGCGTCCGGGGCTCCCTCGTCGAGATGCCGCTAAACTTCCTGGCCGACGTCGACGACATCGCCAAGACGGGCCTGACGCTCAACAGCCTGACCGAGGAGATTTACACCTAGAACTGCACCTGTTCTCTTTTTAGACACTACATTCCCGTAACGTAACGTAACACCTATAGAACATGACGGCAGATAGCATGATTACGAAATATCGAGGTAAAAGAAGCATGAGTTGCATGTGTAGTTTTTATATTCTTTATTGACTCGTGTGAAGAAGACGAAAAAGAGAAATCAAAAATGAAGGAACAAAAAAATACTATACAGAAACCGCACCAACAGGAACAACAAAAAGACAAAGGTTTCCCCCATAAAAACTCCAGATTGCAGTTTTGCGCAACTCTCCAGCGCGGTGGTGCATTAGCAGGCGCGTCCGGTTGGCCTGTTCGTTCCTCCTTTTTCCCGCCCGATGAACACCCATCCCTCTTTCGTGGCACCTCTTTTTTTTTTCTTCTTCTTTTTGTAGATGTTCATCTCCTGTTCTAGCCGGTAGACACAGTAATACCCAAAAAAGAAGAATATGAAAAGTCCCAGTAAACATGAATAAGATGTGGTTTCAAGTCAGATTGTGAAATGTGTACGACTTTGATGGCGAGACAGCGCGAGTCGGCTGGTCTGCGTAAGCCTTGGACATTGACCCTTCAGCTGTGGCAAGTTCTTCATATTCAATCGGCCTTAGTGGCGCTGTTGATGCCGCCGCCCAGAAGACCATCCTTGAAATCTCTGATGCCCCCCATAGTATCGTCAAGGCGGAAGTGGCCGCCACGACGGCTTCTGCGGCTGCGGAAGAATGTAAAAGCAGCATAAGCGATACCAATGACGCTGAGTAGCGACAGGATCGGGTGGTCTCTGAAAGTGACGCGAATGTCAAAGAAAATCTTCTCAATGAAGGAGATGGTAAGCTTGGGCTTGATGGCGTTGGGCGAGTAGACAATCTTGTCCAGGGTCTCCATGATGGAAGTGCGGCTGACGAGAATGTGGTTGCCAGTGACAGTGTTGTCCCAGTACCTGCGGTTGGCCTCATCATTGATGATGATGCGCTCGCCAGCCTTAATGTCGATGCCGTAGGTGGTGCGGAGCCATCTCTGCCAGAAAACGCCGTCGACCCAAGCGAAAGCAACCTCCTTGCGGTTGGAGTTGTCCATGTTGATGCGAATCGACTTGGCGGAGCGCAGGGCGCGCTCGTCGGCACGGTCTTCGGCTTCTTCGATTCTCATCTGCTTCGCGTCACGGAGCTTCTTGCGCTCAAGCTGGAACTCCTGAATTTGGCGGTCCATCCACTCGTTAGCGGCGCTCTTCATCTCGCGGAGCGAGCCCTGGACGGATTCCTGATCGCCCTCCTTTCTGTCGAGGACACCGAGGACGACGAGCTTGTTCTCCATGATCTGGCGGGCGTTGGTGGCAGTCAGTTCGGGCACAAGAGGCAGCCAAACGGATCTCATCCAGTCGAGAATGCGGCGGACATCGCGCATCTCGTTCGGGGTGAACGGAGTGTAGTAGGTGGGTCGACCTTCGCGAGATACGATGAGTCTAGGCCAGGTGGTAATCTTGAAGCGGTTGTACAGCTTGGGGTCCTGGGTCTTGACAAGCTTGGCATGGCCAATGAGGCTCAGAGGGATTCTCTCCAATGCGGCAAAGTCCTCCGAGGTTCCGGCATGGTCATAGAAGTAGATGAAGATGACTTCCTCCTTCTTCTCAAGCTCCTCAAGACCAGCGGCATCAATGTCAGGAACCCCGCTAGCAAGATCCAGGGCGTTCTCGGCATACTTGGTGAAGTCGCCGATGCCGCGGAGGCCACGGTACTCGACCCTCTCGCCTCCCTTGAAGAAAAGAATGGTAGGGAAGGCCCTGGCGTGGACGTCCTTGCAGAGACGCTTCTCCTTGTCGCAGTTGACTTCACCAACGTTGAGCTTGCCGCGCATAGTCTTAGCAAGTTGCTCCCACGTGGGCTTCATGGCTTGGCAGTGCGAGCACCAGGGGGCGTAGAACTTGATGAACCAAGGGTCCTGCGTCATGGTAACGTGCTTCTGGAAAGACTCGGCAGTCAGGGAGACGGAGACACCGTCAAGGTTGAATTCTTTAGCTTCGACCTTCTTGGGAGGCTTGGTGACGGTGGGTGCCTTCTTGACAGGCACGGGGGCCTCCTTGGCGCCGACTTCCGGGAATGCGAGGTCGTCGGGGCGAGAGTTGGGCTTGTCCTCGAGCAGAGCCTCTTCGATCATTTCGCTCATCTCAGAGATGCTTCGTTGGCCGGTAAGAGACTTGACCTTTACACCGTCCTTGAAGAGGGTTGTTTGAGGCCAGGCAGTGACGCCAGTCTCGGAGCAAAAGTCGCTATGGGCAACGCAGTTGATCGTCGCAAACCGCAGGCCGTGGTGATCGGTAACAGTTCCGGGGGCGTCGCGCTTCCGACCGGGCTTCATGGTGTAGTAAAACTCGTAGAGGGTCTGGTAGACTGGCGCGAAAGCTATGCAGTGGTGGCAGTAGGGACTGGGCATGCTGTTAGAGTGGCGCGCGCACGCTGCGATTCAATGGTGCCTACCTGTAGTGCTTGATGACCATGAACTTGGTCTTGTTCACCTCGGTGTCGAAGGTCTTGGGCGAAAGCTCCAGCAGAGGCGGGACGGCGATACCACCAAAGGTAGTCTCTTCAGCCTTGGCCTCCTCGGCCACCACGCCGATGGCGGATGCCGCGAAAAGGGCGAGTTTAAGCAGCCTCATGACGGGCAATGGGGTTGGATGTATGGGGCTCGGCAGCGATTGCGGAGAGGCGATTCGAGTGTCGAGACTTCGAAGGGCGGTTTCCTCGTGGGTTACAATAGCAAAGGCGTACGTAGCAAGCGCACTCTGGCCTGACTGAGCTGAATGGAATGGTTGACCCCCTCCGTGGCGAGAGTAGGGGTGGTGTCGGTGCGGGCGGGCGTATCGGAATAAATATTAGACGGTACTGCAAATTTGCATACTATAAGGAAAGAAGGAAAAGCCTCGTAGCCACGTAACTGACAGCGCCAGTTGAGACTGTGGTGGAGGGATAGAAAAGAAAGAAGAAATCGCTGAAGAGGAAGCACAAGCAGAAACAAGGGGACGAGCAAGTTTAGCCCGGCCAGTTCGACAGGGAGGTGCACAAGGCCACCTTGTGCGCCCCTGCGCTGGCTACAGGCTTGCAGTACTTGCTGGTAGAGGCAACAGTGGCAGTAGTACGTACGGAGTAGGTGGGGTGGGCCTCGCACACTAGCCACGTTGTTGCATTGGGCTTGGGAGATTGAGCTGTGGCTGGGGAGCATACTTAGCTAGGGTAGTGTGGCTTAGCCAACAGGCTCGTCTTCACGCAGCAAGCAGGTGGGCGTCGTGCGAGACGTTTACATTAGCTATCGCAAACGCAATCCTGCATCTTCGTATTCGACAGAGAGCTTGGCCTAAATTGGATACTCCAGGATACTGCAAACTCCTTCAAGCCAGATTACGACCTCTCCAGCTCCCTGGCAGATTGCGCGGCGTTTGCGCAGGAACGACATGGAGAATGGCAAGAGGCCATATAATGAGGAAGCCAAGGACGGTCCAAAATCTCTGTCTAGGTCAATAAGCCCTCCAAGATCAAAGCGATCGAAAACAATCAAAACAGAAAAGTCACCCTTCCGGCTAAGCTGGGTCCGCGATCTCGGCGAAGAGGACAACAGAGATGCGGTTACACTAGCCGATCTCTTGGGAGATCCGCTGATTAGCGAATGTTGGAACTTTAACTATCTTCACGATATTCCATTTTTGATGGAGGCCTTTGATGCTGATGTAAGGCATCTTGTCAACGTTCATGTCGTGCATGGATTCTGGAAGCGTGAAGATCCCAACGGTCTTCAGCTGGCTGTAAGTACTACTCTAAGTGCTACACTTGCAGTGATTGCGGTAAAAAATGCTAAATTGGAATAGGAAAATGCATCCTTATTCCCAAATATAAAGTTGCATACAGCACCGATGCCAGAAATGTTTGGCACGCACCATTCAAAGATGCTGGTACTGTTTCGGCGAGATGACACGGCTCAGGTGATTATCCACACAGCCAACATGATTCCAAAAGATTGGACAAACATGACCAATGCGCTATGGATCTCACCTATTCTTCCAATTTTGGATGCCTCTACGAAAGGAACACCCTGTGATCCGAAAGACATGAAGCGTGGCAGCGGGGAGCGATTCAAGTTTGATTTGCTCAACTATCTCAGAGCTTACAACAGAATACGGCCGATTTGCGCACCCCTCGTAAAGAGTCTAGAGGATTATGACTTTTCTTCCGTCAGAGGCAGCCTGGTGGCCAGTGTTCCCGGAGTTCACGAGGTACATGAAGAGCCGGACGACACTCATTGGGGGTGGGATGGTCTAGCAAAGTCGCTACGCAAGATACCTTGCGAGGCGCAAGAGTCACAGATTGTGGTTCAAATATCATCCATTGCTACACTGGGCGGGAAAGATTCTTGGCTGCGTGAGACGCTGTTCAAAGCCATGTCGAAAAGCAGTGTGGCAGTGGCCGGGTCACCACAATTTAAAGTCGTCTTCCCCACTGCGGGCGAGATCCGGGAATCGCTGGACGGGTACGCGTCCGGGGGATCGATTCACACCAGGATCCAGAGCAAGCAGCAGCAAATGCAGCTGAACTATCTGCGACCGATATTTCATCACTGGGTTGCAGATGCGGCCTTCCAAGCCTGTAAGTGGACAAGTTTGACATGCTGCCAGCAACTGAACCGTGCTTACGAGAGTCGGAAGCAGCAGCAAAAGAGTTTAGAGATGCGGGAAGAGGTCGCGCCGCGCCACACGTCAAGACCTACATTCGATATAATAGAAATGATGGCATTGACTGGGCGTTGCTAACGTCGGCAAATGTGTCAAAACAGGCGTGGGGAGACACGGCCAAGCCGACAGGACAATTTCGTGTGGCATCGTGGGAGATTGGAGTGCTCGTGTGGCCAGGGCTATTCGACGAGGACGCAGTCATGAAGGGCTGCTTCAAGAGCGATACCCCAGAGCCTGTGACCGAAGACGGGGAGGGCAAGGGACGTCTATGTACAGTGGTGGGACTTCGGATGCCGTATAGTTTGCCACTGCAGCGATACGGGGAGAATGAAACGCCGTGGGTAACGACAATGGCGCACGCGGAAACGGATTGTCTTGGACAGCGCTGGGGAGTAGAATGAGGCAAGCTGGCAGGCAGGCGCAGGCAACGAGAAAAAGAGAAAGAAGAAATGTGTCAGTGTTGTCTGAGCTTGGCGGTGGAAAGTGGCGGTGGTGAGATGCATGATGGCGTG
The DNA here is from genome assembly GCA_037575805.1 of Lecanicillium sp. G3. Taxonomy (NCBI): domain Eukaryota; kingdom Fungi; phylum Ascomycota; class Sordariomycetes; order Hypocreales; family Cordycipitaceae; genus Lecanicillium; species Lecanicillium sp. G3. Next base: position 779,418 of record JAZHPD010000004.1, on the reverse strand, counting down.
GGATTTACATATAAGCCCGCGGGTGCCGATACCGAGTGGTGATCGGAGGCCGGGAGGATGTACAGACTACGTTTCTACGGTACAACCTACTGAGCAGTAATAGTTACTGCTATTAGATGTCTTGTCAAAAGGCTTGTCATGCCCGGGTATGCCTGCCGAGGGCGGGGAACAGCGAGTCGGCCAACTTGGGCACATGGCTGCAGCGAATGCTGGCTGTCCTGCAAGTACCAGGTACTTGCAGGGCCCGGAAAATTTGGAGCTGAAATCCAGGCAAAGAAAGCAAAAAGCAACGTCTAGCCTGTCAACCCGTCTCGCCGAGTGACTGTGACTGTGTTACTCCGTAATTTACATGCATGTCTAGTCTTTTTATGGTAAAATTCTCCGAAACTACATTAATACGCCCTTTGATAACCCAAAGTATCCTGTCTCTACGCCTTTTATCTTGGCCGGTACCAAAAGGACACTCGCAAATTCTCCCTACTTTACAGGCCCCTGCTGATACTGCCAATACCTTGCCTTGTTAACCTCCGTCTACCCACGTACTCCCCTGTTAGCTATATATTTACCTAAACTAGTACATTACTCTGCAGTAAAAAGCTACTAGCCGCAAACAAGTATCCGGTACAAATCTGGTCCCCAAGCCGCAAGCCTGGTTCGCTCGTCCCACTTTGTCATTCTCATTTTTTTGCCCACTTTGCTTCTTACCGTTTTCAGTGGGCGCTGGGTGCTGCAAAAACCAAAACTGGGCTGGCAAACTGACAACTGTAGTAGCACTGAACTGGGACTTGGGACTGGTACTGGTACTGGTACTGTTGACGCCCGCCCAACACGTCAAGGGTCGCTGTGGGCGTCATTCTTTCTCCAACTTTTTTCTTTCTTTCTTCACCGTTCTGCTCCCCCCCTTCCTTCCCGTCTTTCTCTGTTTTACAATCTTTGCTGAGCGAGCCCCCCCAATTGACCACGCCCGGGGATCACTTCCCCCCCCCCATTCATCCGCCCGCAAACAGCCATGAGCTCACCCAAGCCAGACGGTTCCAGCAACCGCCAAGGCCGGGTGACCGGCGCCCTCTCGGCTTCGTTTCGAGCCTCCTCGCCGCTCGCAGAGGCCCTCGCCCGCGACATTGCCATGTGCTCCGGCGACGAGTCCGAGCAGGACGCCGCCGCGGGAGACACGACCGCCCCCGACCACCACCACCACCACCACGGCAGCCTCACAAAAAACACCATGTACCGCCGCGCCTCGGGCGTCGCCTACGGGGCGTCCCGGCCCGTCTTCGACCACCGCAGCCCCGACGAGCCCGCCATGACGCCGCTCGAGCGCAAGCAGTCGCGCAACGCCGAGCGCAGCCTCCTCCGCGACAACCACATCCTGCCCCCGAAGCACAAGCACCAGAGCCGCGGCAGCGGCCTGCTCGCCCGCCTCTACCGGAGGCTCTTCAGCACCAAGCTGCCCGCCGACGAGGAGCAGCAGCAGCAGCGGCAGCAGCACGCCGGGCCCGGGTCCGGCACCGCTCAGAACCAGGGCCGTGGTGACACTGAGACATCGCCCCTGCTCGCCGGGCACCGCCGCGCCGGCGCCGACTCCCCCACCGACACCGACAGCGAGGACCTCGAGCAGCAATGGGTCGAGGCCGTCGCCAGCGGCCGCATCCGCACCACGTGGCAGCGCGAGACCAAGACGGTCATCACGTACTCCATCCCGCTCATCACGACCTTTGCTCTGCAATATTCCATCAATGTCGCCAGCATTTTCGCCGTGGGCCGAATTGGCAAGATGGAACTCGGCGCCGTTTCTTGTAAGTCCAATCCGTCCCTCTTCCTACGCCACCGCTGCTTGAACGGCTTCAACCGTGGCTGTCAATGCACACGCGCAAAACGAAAAGCTAATCTTCAATCCAGTGGCCAACATGTCCAATGCCATTACCTGCCTTGCCCCCTTCCAGGGTCTGGCCACCAGTTTAGATACCCTGTGCGCACAGGCGTACGGCTCCGGCCACAAGCATCTCGTCGGTCTGCAGTGCCAGCGCATGGCCCTCTTCCTGCTGTCGCTGTCCGGCCCTGTCATTGTGCTCTGGTGCTTCTCAGAGCAAATACTCTTGCACCTGGTCCCTGAGGCCGAGACCGCCCGCCTCGCCTCGATATACCTCAAGGTCTGCATCGCCAGCATCCCCGGCGTGATCCTCTTCGAGTGCGGCAAGCGCTTCACCCAGGCCCAGGGCCTCTTCCGCGCCACCACCTACGTCCTCCTCGTCGCCGCGCCCTTCAACATCTTCATCAACTGGCTCCTCGTGTGGAAGCTCGAGTACGGCTTCATCGGCGCCCCGATCGCCGTCGCCATCACCGAGAACCTGCTCCCCGTCCTCCTCTTCCTCTACATCCGCTTCGTCGACGGCCGCCAGTGCTGGGGCGGCTTCAGCCGCCGCGCCTTCTCCAACTGGTGGGTCATGATCAAGCTCGCCCTGCCCGGCATGATCATGATCGAGGCCGAGTGGCTCGCCTTTGAGTTCATGACGCTCTTCGCCAGCCGCTTCGGCTCCGAGTACCTCGCCGCCCAGAGCGTCCTCGGCACCCTCACCACCATCTCCTACCAGATCCCCTTCCCCATGTCCATCGCCGCCTCCACCCGCGTCGCCAACCTCATCGGCGCCGGCCTCGTCGACGCCGCCAAGGTCACCGCCCGCGTGACCTTTGCGCTCGCCTTCGTCATCGGCATCCTCAACCTCACCGTCTTCGTCGTACTCCGCTACCACCTCCCGCTGCTCTTCACCAACGACCCCGGCGTCATCGCCCTCGTCGCCCAGGTCATACCCGCCGTGGCCTTTATGCAGGTCTTTGACGGCATGAGCGCCGGCGCTCACGGCCTGCTCCGCGGCATCGGCAAACAGTCCATCGGCGGACCGGCGAACCTCATTGCCTACTACGCGATATCGCTCCCCCTGTCGATAGGGCTGGCCTTTGGCCTCGGCATGAAGCTCGAGGGCTTGTGGCTCGGTGTGACGTCGGGGTTGGTCGTCGTCTCGTTCATCGAGTACATTTACCTCTGGCGCACCGACTGGAACAAGGCCGCCTCCGAAGCCGCCCACAGAAACGCAACTGGGTAAAAACAAAGAGATGAAAGAAAGAAAAAAGGAATATGATAGACGATTGCCTCGTCAGAGGCCAAAAAAAAAAAAAAAACCGAAAACACACGAGACCCCGGGTTATTATACAGAAAACGCAAGATTGCATGGCGCTGATACCAATTTGTACATTGGGCTTTTTTCTCTTGCCCATTTTTCTCAAAACTGATTTTTTGAGGGCTTTTTTTTTTATGCATCTACCTGGAGATTTCTTCGCTCTTAATCGTTTTCTGTATATATCAGACGCAGAAATCTTGGAAAGTTACACAAGACGCATGAGCGCGCATAAAATTTGGAATAGCAGAACAAAAGACACGAGGATTACCTCCATTCACAAAAGGTACATTTCATCACATAAAGGTTCTCCCATATATTGTTGATTTATCATGCTTTTTTTTTTTTTTTTTGTTCTGTATTCATACAAATAGTACGTTTATAGAAACGAAACGACCAATAAAGAGAAAAAGCCTAGAGAAAAATCATATAACGTCAAAAGATAATAACCTTGTATAAAAAAAAACAAGCTCTTTATAGAAAGAAAAAAAGACATAGGCCGTCCTTTTTCTCATTCTTTTTTTTTCCAAACTCCCGGTTCCCCAACTTCAAAATGACAAAAAACAAGCCTTGACACGAAAAAAATCAAGCAAAAGAATGAAGAAAAAAAAACACCGTTTTAACCGAGCATGGAATGCGTACGGATACCCTTGGGTCCGAGTTCACTGCGATTTTGGTTAGCATTAAGTACGTTCCATTCATTCATTTCATTCCGTTCGACGAGAATGTGGTGGCGTGTGGTTTCTACTCACTTGTAGTCGACACGGCTCAGGCTCATCATGCGCTGCGCCTCGACAGACTGCGCGTCCATGTTGGAGTGCAGGCAGAAGGCGATGCGCGCCGCCACCTGCGCGCCCAGGAACATGGACTCCTCGAAGCCGGCCTTGGCCCACTCGCTCAGGTACGTCGGCAACGCCGCCAGCTTGATCGACGTGGGCGTCTGGCTGTGGAAGTGGTGGCTCGCGGGGCCCGCCGCCTCCGACCCGGCCTGCGGCGTGCCCTGCGCTTGCGCGTGGCCGTGCTGCTGGGCCTGCGGCGTCTGCGGCATCCCGCCCTGCTGCTGCTGCTGGTGCTGGTTCAGGCTCGCCGTCGTGGCCGCCTGCAGGAGCGGGTTGACGCCGCCGGGGCCGCCGGGGCCGGGGGCACCGCCGCCGAACGAGCTCGTGGGGGTCTGCGCGCCCGTGCCCGTCGGCGTCGCCATGTTGGAGGGAAGCTCCGACGTGAACATGGTGGCCGTGGAGGGGGAAACGATGTGGCGCGCGTTGAGCGTGGCGAGCACGTTCTCCTTCAGGCCGCGGAGTCGCGAGCCGTTGCCGACAAAGACGAGGTTCTCCCAGCAGGGGGGTCGCATGTACATGTCGTCGATGCCCTGCACCGTGCGGTAGATGGCCGTGACTATGCGGTCAATCTCGAAGCGGTCCGCAAAGGTGAAGCGCTCCAGACCGACCTCAATGTCCTTCTTGACGCGCTTCGGGCGGTACTCTGGTGTGTCGTTCGAGGTATCTACCGCAGGCGCGACTTCCTCGGGCTTGGGGGCTTCAGCGGCCACAGGCTCGGGCTTGGGCTCTGCGGGCTTGGCCTCCTCCCTGACCTCTGCGGGCGCACCGCCCTCCGTCATGGCGACGTCGGGGTTGGCAGCGCCGTCTGTTGTAGGGGCGGCAGCGGGTGCCGCAGCATCTGCGGGAGCTGCACCCTCGGCGGCGGGAGCTCCGTTGGCCCCGTTGGGCTTGGGTTCCTCCCTGGGCACCAGCTCCTGCACAATCTCCTCGTAGAAGAAGGAGTTGTGCGTTCTCTTGTTGTTGGGCAAGCGAGCCTGCTTCGCCGCCAATTCCTCCTGAGCCTTGGGTTTGCGGCCCGGCTTGCCTTTCTCCTTCTCCTTGCGCGCAAGGAACTCCTTTGTCTGGCCGCTGGTGACAATGGCGGCGACATCCAGCACGCCGTCGTCCTCGGCCTTGTTCTCGCCATTCTCCTCGTCATCGACGGCGGCGCCGTCGGCCCTGGGCGCCTCGGGGGCCGCAGCAGCGGGCTTGTCCGCCGAGGGCGCGCTGGGCGGCGCGCCGGCCGAGTTGACGACGGGTAGCTCAAACAGGCTGTCCGCGGCCGCGGCGTACGGCAGGACCTCGCAGATGGAGCTCTTCTTTAGCTGCTCGGCCATGTCGTACGTGAAGCCCTTGGACGCCAGGAGCTTCTTGAGCCGCTGCGTGAAGACCTCGCCGCCGGAGATGCGGTCGTCCTCGGTCGAGGCGCCGACGTCGATGTGGTTGACGACGCGGCCGTCGTGGATCGCGGTGACGTCGACCTTTTCGTAGCCAATGTCGACGACGGTCATGTTGGGCCACTTGAGGCCGTACTGGGTGGCGATGCCGCTGTGGATGATGCAGAGCGCGGGCGTCCTCGTCTTCTCGAAAATGTACCGCGAGATCATCTCGGCGTCGGGGCGCGTCCACTGCGGCGAGGCCATGAGCATGATGGGCGTGTTGTGGTATGTCGTCGTGAGGAGGCCGTGGACGTGGTCGAGGAAGGCGAGGAAGGCGTCCATCTCGACAATGTGACCGGCTGTGTATTTGTCTCACGTTAGAACTCGACGGGTCAGAGAACATGCGCGGTCAATTGCACGGCGGCATGGCGTGCTGCGACTTACCGCGGATGGGGTAGACGGCGCCCTCGTCCGAGTCGACGTCCTCAACCCACTCCTCCTGCTCGACGCCGCCGACGATCCTGGTGCGCTGGTACGTGTGGTACGGCCGCCACTCGTCGCCGTCCTTGAACATGCGCGTGGGGATGCGGTGCGTCGGCAGCGTCAGCTCGCTGCACCCGAGCTGCGCGAGGGTCGTCTGGCTGCCGGGGCAGATGATCAGGATCTGCTCCTCGCGCCATTTGCCCGAGCTCGACATTGTGAAGGAGGGGGGGGGATTAAAAGCAGTAGGGCGGTTGCAACCCTCTCTGCGCTTTCAATTCGGGGTAAAGAACTCGGCGTCGCGTGGGGGGGGGATGGCTTGGCCGGTGGTGGTGGTGGGCGGTTTCGCTGGTTCGTCGGTTTGGAGGTGCAGAGGGTACCGCGCTTGTTGCGTCGCGAGGAAAGCAAGTCGCCCCAGGCAATCGCGAGGCTAGTTGGGCGAGCTTCCACCAAGGGTGGATGTGGCTGCAAGGGGAAAGTTGTGGCGCAGTGGCAGGCTGGTAAATCACGTGATTTCAACACGACAACGGCGCGCGCAGTTAAGTCAATGACATTGACAATGCTATGCTCAAGGCTGGCCAAATTCACTTAGAATGGTATCATGCTTAAATTGTCAAACAATATTCATTATACTCACTGAGGGCAGTGGGTTCTAGATACGTGATAGTAATAGTATGTAATCGTAGGCAGCATGATATTTCCCATCCCAGCAAGAACAGTGCGTGCCTTTTCATCGTTCCTTGACAAACCCGACACGCCGCAGCACAAACAAGAAAGCCGTATAATCCCAAATGTACCTCCAACTATATCATAAAAATTATAAGCGAAGACTTCTCTGTCAAGTGACGGGAGCAGTGTTCGAAAAAAAGAGGAAAACAAGCAACAAATGTGACCAAATCGGTACATCTCAACAATGCGCCGTTCGACCAGATGTGTTATGTTGTCAAAATGAAGAAGAAATAAAAGGGAGGGAAAGAAAACGCCAAGGTATAAACATGAAACAGGGAAAACAAGAAAAGTCTCCCAAAAGAAAACGCCCAGGCACGGATCAGCGGCCTATCCATTTTTTCCCTCCGCTGCTGTATCTCATCTTCGTCGTCCTTCCATCATACCCAAATCAAATCATGATTATACATCTCCGCGGGGAGGCGTGGCCGGGACAGTCTCAACGAAACCTGTCCTGGCATTAAACGTCGCTTGTCAGGCGACAGGCACGGCTGTAGGCGTGGTGTCGCCGTTGTGGCTAGCAACGGGCTCAAGAGCGTCGAGGGGCTCGATGTGCTCGACAGATTCGAGCTCCCGAGTCTTTCTCTTGTGCTTCTTGGGGGTGCCTTCGTCGGTGAGGTCGCCAGCCATGGAGCTGGGACGGTCAGACGTGGGCGTAGTGGGTGAGGAGCCGGCATAGCTCCAGCGGTCATCGGTAGCACCGGTGTAGATGGACGAGCTGTGTTTCTTGTTGATCGAGGCCGAGTCGGAGGCATCGGTGTGCTCGTTGTGGGGAGTGCTGGGGTGGCTGTCGCTGTCGTCCTCAACCTGGGCCATGTGGTCAAAGGCCATCATGGCGGAGTTGAGCTCGTCGTCGGCAGCAGACTTGCGTGTACCAGCGACGTTCTTCTCGACATTGATCTCGTGCGATCTGCGGAACTCGAGCTTCTGGAGCTTGGCCTCACCCGAGGTAGAGAACTGCGAGAGGCGCAGGGTGGTGGCGGTAGCAGGGGCAGCCATGGAAAACTCGGCATCCATGAGCTCAGAGTCGGAAATGTCGGAGATGTCCTCGTCGTCGCCGTCCATGGCATCGTCGCTGTCCTCGGTTACGTCAACAGCGGGGTGCTGCTCCATCTCGGAAGGGGTCGCATCGTCCACGATGAGCTTGGCAGCGATGGGCTCAGGCTCGGCAGTTTCATCGTCGATCTCGTCCTCGTCCGAAACGGCGGAGGTGACGGCATCGACGAGGTCACTGTCGGAGTCGTCGGGCAGTCTGATGTCGGCGGGGATCACAGCAGCCTGGGCACCGGCTCCAGGGATGTCAGTTTTGCTCGCGCCAATAGCTGAAACGGTGGACGCGCGGTTGCTGTGGAGGACCCGGCCAACATCGGAGATGCGGCTCAGTCTAGACTCGTCAATGTCGCCGGTGGACTTGACATCCTCAGCAGCAGCATCAGCCGAGTCCTTGGCACCCTCATCGCGCAGGTCAGCCTCGCTAAAGGCCTGGCGCAGAGGGCTCTTGACGTTGAGGCTGTCGCCAGCGGCGTCGTTCTTGATGAGACGCGAGACGCGGGCGGGGCTTCTGCGAGGCAGAGGCGGAGGCACGCGCTTGGCGATGGTGACGACGTTGCCTCGGGCCTGGATCATGCGAGAAGCGACGGCCTGAGTTCTAGCAGGCTGGACGGCAGCAACCTCGTAGATGATGGGCTCCTCGTCCTCGTCCTCGTTGTCTTCGTCGTCCGCGTCGTCCTGTTCCTCCTCGGGAGATGAGGCGCTAGAGTTGTTAGAAGAGCGATCGTCGGCGACGGTGTCTTCGGGCTCCTCGGCGATGACGGGAGTCTTGGCGTACTCCTGGCTGATGTGTCGCAGGGAAGACATGTCAATCGTGGTGTAGTCGACGGCGCGCGGGGTGTCATCCATGGAAGGACGGTCGCTGTGCTCGTCGCTGAGGCGAGGACTGGGGCTGTTGGAGCGAGTGTCGGTCTGGGTGGCGACGTCGGTGACCTGGCTCTTGATTGTGCGAGTCGACACGCAACTGGCGCGGTTGCTGCGAGCCATGGACTCGATACTCTGGCGGCTAAACTTGGAGAGAGCAGGACTCATGGGGCTGGCACCGAAGTCGACCTGCTGGCTGGAAGGGCGCAGGCGGCTGCCGGCTTCGCGGATCTCGAGGCCGGCCATTTCGAGAGCAAGGATGCCAAAAGGGTCGGGATCGTCGGCCTTGGGCTGGCCGAACCGGGGAGAAGCCGGGGTCGTGGACCCAGGAGTTTCTATCACGGCGTCACCGGGCGCGGGCTGCACAGCAGTGGCACTGACGACGGCAGGGTCAAAGTCTGTTCTCCCCTCGGCCATTTTGATGACTTCAAAGAGCGGCTTGGTTTCTTGGACGTGGCGCGAAACGTTGCCGGCGAGGACGTCCATCTGGGTGACGTCGGCATTGTAGAAGCGCTCGTTTTCGTTTGCCCTCTCGGTGAGGATGCAGCCGTTGAGGTTGACGGACTGGTGCTGACCTCGCGCCTTCATGTAGGCGAGGACAGTGTTGTCGAGATCCTTCCAGCTGATGCGCTTCTCTTCAGCGTCGAGACCGACTGAAGGTCCGTTGATGAGGCTGACATCTTCTCCGAGCGTGACGCGGGACCTTGTGATTGTCTCGAGGGCAGCCAGGTTACTGATGACGAGAACGCAGTCGTAGACGTCTACACCAATGATGAAGCTGAGCGTCGGGGTGTGAAGCATAATGCCCGAAGGCGGAGACCAAGTGCCGTCCGACTTGCGGGCGATGAGGATGCCGGACCCGCCGGACCCAGTCATCCATAAGCCACTGCGCATGCATGTGAAGACTGCGATTCCAGCAGCATTTTGAATTACTCGCTTGGGTATCTTTTGTATCGTCTTTGCGGGAGAGGGCGGCGGTTGGGGGGAAGCGTCAGAAGGTGGAGGTGAGGGTGGCTGTGGCAGGTCTGAGTCGATGGGGTGGAGATATCCGTCAACTGCACAGTAATAAAAAGTCAGCATAAAAAAATCGTCCTAGCGGACAAGCGAAAAACAAAGAGCAGTTTCACGGCCCGGGGAGGGAGGATTTGGGGTAGATGCGCACCACAGAATGATTTGAGTATTCGAGCGGCCTTTTCGCATTCCTGGTCGAGGGTTGCGGGCCAAAAGGCCTCGCGCTTGACGCGGACGTTGTTTGCCCTGGCGGTGTTGATGGCGGCCAAGTTTTTGGGAGGCGCAGATGCGGATGCGGACCTGTTTCCCCAGCCAAATAGGCCTCCACCATTTTTTGCGCCGCCAGACGACGTCCTCTTGTCCCAGGAAGGGAGAAAGGAAGAGACGCGCTGCATGGCGGCAGCAGGAGGCCTGTCCGCCGCTGCCGACACCAAAACGTCGGGGGCGTGTGCGGGTTGGTGTCGTCGGGGCTCGGAGGGAGGTGAGGCGCGAAAGAGGATGGAGAGACGGAGGAGTCGAGCTCTCGCTCAGGTGGGTGGTCGGATTGCGCGGAGGCGAGGTTTTTTTTTTTAAAAAAAAATGAGAATTAAATGAGCTGGGTAGCGGAAGAAGAAGTAGTAGTGGTGGTGGTTGCAGAAACGAGCGAGAGTTGACGATGAATGCCGAAATGGAAAGTAACGAAAGGAAAGCGATGCAATTAAGAATGAATGGCGCCAAGCTTGTTGGAGCAGGAATCGGATGTTTGCATGGGCGAGTCGTCGAGGAAGAAACAGAAGCTGTCGGGTCGTGTCCGTTTTGTAGCAGCGTCAGTGTGTGGTGTTTCGAGGGCGCAACCATTCATCCGCACGCCCCCCTGTTGCGCATGAATGAAGGAGAGTCGACGATGCGGGAGGAGGGGAAAAGAAGAGAAGGAGGAGAAAATATGGAAAGGCAACCTCGCAGGGGGAGGGGAGGAGGAGGAGGAGGATATGGTGAGGAAGAAGGCGTGGGAGGAGAAGAAGAAGAAGAAGAAGAAGAAGAGAAGAAGGAGGGCGGGAAGTGGTAGTGCAGTAGATTAGTAGATTAGTAGAAGAGTCAGTGGAAGAAGAAGAATGCGGATGAGAATGGAGGAGGGCCGGGGAGGAGGGCCGGGGAGGCAAAGTGTGTGTGAGCGGTTGACTTGGGTTTTCGGCCTGGGTGTGTGGATGGTGGTGGATGTGGTGGATGTGTGGAGGATGATGGGCGTGAAGCAAAAAAAAAATAAAAATAAAAAGAAGAAGAAAAAGAAAAGGCGAGATGGATGTCATTGAGAGAGAGTTGAAGTGGGCGCAGGTTGCAGCAGTTGGTCTCCCGGCCTGGCTGCTGGCTGCTGGCTACTGCAACGCCACGCCAGCCCGCAGCACACAGCACACAGCAGGGCGAGTTGATGAGTTGACGTGGGCTGCGGATGGGGGGCGTGCTCCCCTTCCCTTCTCCCCCCCCCCCACGGGCTGGGCATCTGGCATTCAGAGCGAGCCCACAGCGCACGAGGCCCCTGGAAGAGTCGACTAACCGCAAAGTGCCAGGGTGGCCCCAGCAGGGACCTCTCTGGGTGCAAGCAAGAAGACGGGCAAATGGCAATTAAATGCGACTAAAAATGCAACTCGGAGGGATTACTCAGTAAGAGGCTATGCACGCTTGGGTTCTAACTAGCGCAAGGTCCAACCGCAAAAGAATTGTTGTTTTTAGTGTGTGTACCTGCAAGGTCCTCAGCACATGCACGTATACCACACGGCGTAGCAACAGCAACAGCCTTTTTTTTTTTTTCTTTTTTGGACATAAATTCGGCATCACAATCAGCATTGTCCAATACTCCGTACTTGATACGCAACACCACAAAAGCTGAATCCCCTCCCCCCTCCCCTCCCCCCCAAGTTTGCTCTCCGCGTCGCACCGCAGCCCGGCCGTCTCCCGCCTGCAGGCAACTTTGCAAACTAACTAGCCCAAGGTACCAAACCAACCTGCTGCCGCTGCCGCTGCCGCTGCCACTGGGCAACTCGGTTTTTCCCGGGCGGATCCTCCCTGCAGCTGGCCAAGTAAAATTTAATTACTGGTAGTTACCGCGTAAGTTTCCTTTCCACTTCCACCCCCCCCCCTGTAATCCCATTATGGGCCAGGCTTGCTTCTCCCCCGCTAAATCCGCCTCGCTGGGCGAGATGGGCGATGTGAACGAGATGGCGAGATGGGCTTATGGCTTTTGTGGCGTCCGTCCTTGCTCTCGTTTTCTTTTTTTTTGAAATTAATTCGCAAACTCATCCCCTCGTATAATCTTCACCAGAAAGAAAAGTACCTCTTTATCCCTGCCGCCACTCAGAGTCGCGCACATTCTCCTCCTCCCTCCCCTCCATGCCAAGTCGGTCTTGGTTTGGTCTTTGTTGTCGCAAAGCCTCATTTTACACACTTCTTTCTCTGTCAATCTCTCTCTCTCCATGTCTTCGTCCTATAACAACTGCACACATCTATACCCAACTCGGCCCCCGGTCAACTTCCCCTCACCCACCCACCCGCTCTTCCCTGGCATTCAATGTAATCTGTCCTCAATCCCACACAAACCTATACATGCACGCATACACGCACAACTCCTCGACGACTGGCACGCAGGTTCATTGACTCTTTCAACCTCGCCCGTCCCGTATCCGTATTCCCCGCCCCTATAAACGAGTTGACTAGTTAGTTAGTTAATTGCCTCGTGTACCGACCGACCTGCATGCAAAACCCCCCACCCACTTTTTCAACAAAAACACACCCAAAAAAAAAAAAACGCTTAAAAAAAAAAAAAAAAAAAACCAAAAAAAAAAAAATTTTTTTTTTTTTTTTGTTAAAAAAAAAAAAAAAAAAAAAAAAAAAAAAAAAAACCCCTCCTAAAATCTATTCTGTCCCCTTTCGCCCACCTACAATTGTCCAATTTCCTCCTTTTACATGCAAGGCCGGAAATAGCCAAGAGTCGCCGTATAGAGTTTGCGTCCCACACAACAACCAACTAGCAAACAACAAGTTTCTAATTACAACATACTACCATACCACCACCAGAAATAACACTAACTACTGGTAGTTAGTTGGCACCTTTTTTAACCCTCTTCTTTTTGCCCAAGTCAAGTCCACCCTTGCTTTGACCCGGTTCAATTAAAACGAGGAATGCCCCAACTGACAGGTCGAGACCAAAATCGCGTTGTTGCTGGAATGTACTCTGCAGTCCTTACTTGTTAGTCTCTTTGAGTTTGCCCGTCAAACCCGCCGGCAAACATCCAACTAGTTGACTCGTAAATACTGCCCAGACAAGCAAACTAACTAGCCACACGTCCCCGGTACACATACAAGACAAGTCGCGATGCTACCCGCCCGTCTTGGTCGCGTCTTTCTTTTCAACTCAAACTCACAACCCACAACTCGCCACATATTCTGATTCACAAATTCTTGTTTTTTCCTTCTTCACATCTCTTCGCCAATTATCCAATCTACACATTCTGCATTCCACTAACCCGCACCGTCTCCACGAATAGCATCACCTTCGTCCCTGAACGCCACCACTTAAAGCAGAACAGGCACAGCAAGGACAGAAAACAGCCCCCAACGTCCGTTCACGGCGCCCGTGCCCACTCCGACACATTTATTGGGGCCCCTTTCTCTCTCCGAGGCTTCCTTTGTCGTACGAGCTTTACATCGAATTGACAAATTTTGCTAATATTTACATGTTCGTCTCGTCACCACCTCCCACTCTATTTTGACAAGTTTCCACTCCAAGCCACACCGTAGCACTTTACTTCTTCTTCTTCTTTGTCTTCTTCTTTTCAAATTCGTACAACAGTCCCTCTTAATTTAATCCGTCAATCAAAATTAGTTAGCGTCTCTTTGACCGGATGGTGGAAAGGGTCCCTGTCAGGTCGCGCTCCCGCGCCCACCCAACTCATTCCAATCGCCGGGCCAGCCTGCGCGAGAGGAAATCGAAAAGAGAGGGGAGAAAAAAAGGAAACATGTGCCGTACCAAAGGCAGAAAGAGACGACAAGAGAGAGAGAGAGGCAGAGGCTTCAGGGGCTGGACAGCTGAAACTGTTTCTTCTTGGGCGTTTTGAGGCGCGTCCAGTCGTGGCTTGTTTGAAAAAGCAAAATGGAGGACAATTCCAAAGCACCTCTCATTTGCTTGTTTCTTTTTCTTCCATTGTTCTTACCAAGCACCTCTCAAGCCTCTTACTATCCATATAGATACCCCAGCACTTGATTCCAATACCCCCTTTTTTCCTTTTTCTTCTCCCGGCCGTGAATATATCCCGCAACTATAACCCCAACTATAGAAAGCCTCCTTGCAGAAGAAAGAACAGAAACCCATTAAAGCTCTCTTTTCCCTGTACACTAGCTAAGAAGCTATTATGCAGCACAAGGGTCCGTGCCCGCTGCCGCATCTCGTCCCCCCAAGCCAGATCGGCAATCAATCAATCTCGCTGAGCGGCGCGGGAAGACCACCAAGAAAATGCAAAAAATATATATGTTTCTGCTCACCAAAAAGCCTCGCAAACAGTTATTTATGACTTTTCGTAACCATGAATCAGCCCTGTTTCTGCAGCCAATCCCCCTGCCTCCCGAGCTGCCCCCTCAAACTCCCCCCGTCGTGCGATCCCAAACCAAACCATGCGGCACAATGCCTTTATTTCCTGATTCTCCTTCCCCCGGGCTTTGCTTCCGTGAATGGACCCTGCCTGTTAGATCCCTAACTAGCACCGCAATGCACACGCACCGGGCTCTCCCTTGCAAGAGAAACCTCTCCTGCTCCTCGAACCCCTGGAGCTATTACACAAGCGTCGTCGCACTAACCCGGGCCCAACGGATCCCAATCCGTCCCTCCCCAATATCCCGGCCCGGGTTTTTGTCAAAAGGTGTGCCTTGGATTTTGCAGGGTCCCCTAGCTTTGTCTTTCTTTTTTTCTTTCTTTCCACAGCCTCCGCGCAGGTCATCTCCCGGCCCCCTCATCCCCTCCCCAGGCCGTGATTGAGTCCCGCTTTCGTCCGAATACCTTGTTCAGCTGCTGCAGCTGCAGCCTCCCCTCCCCCGTACAGCGGCCCGCTGCGATTCCCGTCATCAACGCATCGTTGTTTTTGTCTCGACGCCTTTGATTCCATTGACCGTGCTTCTTGTCTCTGCACGACACCCGCCCCCATTGATCTCAAATGTCGAGCCGTCTAGATGTCCATTGTTAGTGGGCGCGGTCGCCTGGCTGGCACGCTCCGTCCCGCAGCCTCTTACGTATATGCGGAACCTCTTGCGAGCTCTGCATCCCCAACTTACACGCGCCAACCGGATCCTAAAACACGTCGTTGCCTCTCACAAACCTTTCAGTCATGGCAACTTGGTCTTCATTCCAGATTCCACCATTACACTTTACAATTTACTTCTGACGTTCACCGCTGATGCTTGAACCCCCTCGCCGCTTCTCTTCTCTCGTCGGCGTCTCAACATCCGCCTTTTGAAACCCTGCGTCGAAAAAAAAAAAACAATGGACTAATAATTGCTTTTCTTTGATGCCCAACTGGTCATCCTATTTCGTTTCTTTTTCTGTTTATACCCAGAACAGAGCATGCATCGTGACCCCCCCTCCGCCCGAAAGAAAGTAATACCAACTCCGCTACCCCAGGAATTCATTTCCCTTTATCGTTGCATGAAATGTAACAAAACCCTTGCGAAAGCAAACCCCCGTTTCGGGGATGATAGCTAGCTAGCTGGTATTTCGCGGGAGCCCTTTCGCGTGACACAGTACGGGTAACGCGCTCGGACGTGTGAGCATCTCTTCCCCAACTGGGCAGCTGTTGCGGCCTCGATCCTGGCAAGCCACGTACTACACACGCCGACTGCCAGTTTTGCTTTTGTTTTTTTTTTTTTTCCTTCTTTTCCTTCTTCCTTGTCTGGTTTTGCCTCAAGTGTGCCAAGTGTACCACGTCCTAGCTGCCGTGTGCGATGCGGATTGGCCAAAAATCCCATGCAAGCGAGATGTCAGCTCTGCTTATCATGCATGGCACGATTTACGCAGAATCCTCCCTCGGCCGGCGTCGATGACCTCTAAAGAACGAAAGATAAAAAGAAAAAAAAATATGTCTCTTTTCTCTGCTGTCGTACATCAAGCCATTGCCAGCCACAGTAAGCAGATGATTTGCTTTTTGATGCAGCCTCTCGTTTTTTTTTTTTTTGGCGCATATTTGGGTATTCGGTTTTTGCTTTTCCACTCGCAGATGGTCATACGATTTTTTATTTTTTTTTCGGATGACAGGTTTGCTGCAGGGCCGAGTTTTCTTTGCAGTGAGGCCGTGGCGAAGTGTTGTGTAGGTGCGTGCGAGCGGTGGGAGAAAGTCCAGGCAAGCGGTGGCGTTTGATTGAGATGTACTGTACACATGCTTCGTGTAAGTATCGCAACGAAGTAAACGAGCACGACTACGAGCGTCGTCGTCGCGGAGACCGCTGTGCGAAATGTATTCCGATCAGTAATGTATGCGCGTATCTGCCGCAAAAAAAGTTGGCATAAAAACAGATTCTGCAAGAGGCAAAACTGTATCACGGCTACATATTGCTCAGGTCCGAGTATATCATCCCGGGAAGAAAACATTCATTTCTCGGATCTACATCGGTATCTACTTCAACTGAGGGCAAATTGTATATTGTATTAGACAAGGCAAAGCCCGAAGACTTGATCGCCACGCTGAGATTGCAGACCCCAAGACGTGTATATTCTGACATGACTATATTCGCACTCATACAACACTCAATTGTTTTTTATGAGCTCAATCGAATAGTACTGGGTATATATCGTCATTTACTCTAAAAATGTAGACACGGCCTTGGCATCGAAGCATGTGTTGAACAAGCAGTCGCCTTTCTCATCCATAACATAACGCTCTCGGCACATATATACATCCACAAAGAAATAGATTACGTAGAAGCAAATAATAGCAGAACAAGCCTCCCGACAGTACGGCAAATAAAACCAAGACACATCGCCACAGCCTGTGAAATCACACCTCATCAGACCTCGCAATTTCGGGCCGTTAGTATGGCCCCCGAAGATCCTCCCCCGTAACATGTGAAACCATCTCTCGTCAAGCTGCTATCGCAACCACCGTCCACAACATCTCGCCATACCGTTTGGTACCATAACTCGTCGTCATCATGCAGCCTCAAGCGGGCTAGCATCCTGTCCGCATCGTCATCTCGGTTGTCATCGTCTCTCATCACCCATCCATCTATAAACAAGCCATCTCGCAACGAACACAACGCCATGCAACTGAAAACTTGGGAGTCCCGGCGTCACTTCCCTCGAGCATCATCCTCTCCTCGATTCGCGAGTCGACTTGAGTCCACCAGTCCAGTCCACCATCCACAGAGAATCCAAAAAAAGGAAAAGAAAATCACCCTACTCCGTCCACTTCATCTTCGGAAAGTCTCCCATCCGCAGGATATACCGCTCCACGGCGTCCGGTTCGACCACACGCCCCTGCTCGTCCGCCCGCGACAGCTCACACTCCCCGCGCTCAAGCTTCGCCTGCCTCTCCGCGTCGTCCTCGAACCTGGCCGCGCCCACATGGTCGGCCAGCACTCCCCGCACCGTCACCGACTCCAGCTTCGGCAGGTCGTGGCGCATCACGCGGAACAGGTCCTCCCACGTCGCCATCGCCACGCCGCCGCCAGACTCGCCCCGCGGCGGCGGCGGCGGCGGCGGACGCAAGCCGTACATGTCGCGCAGGCCGAGGGACCGCAGCGTGCCCGCGTGCCGGAGCAGCAGCGCGCCGACGTCCGGCAGCCGCGCGAGGCAGCCGGACAGCTCGAGGGAGCGCAGCTGCGGCTTGGAGACGTTGGGGAGGAACTCGGGCACGGGGCCGGGGTGCGCTGGCGCCGTGCCGCCGCCGCCGTGGTGGCCGAGGTCGAGGCGCAGCTCGCGGAGCACCCACGCGGCCTCGAGGAGGTCCTCGAGCTTGCTGAGGACGGAGTGGTCGGCGCGCTGCGCCTCGGACGTCACGGTGAGGTCGAGCCGCACGAGCGAGTTGAACATGTTGGAGATGAGCGGGAGGTAGCTCGCCTGGTCCATGTCGTCGAGCATCAGCGGCGCGATGCGCAGCGTGCTCAGCGGCTGCATGTCCGACGCCAGGTCCACCAGCATCTCGCGCTGCCAGCTCGCCGTCGTGTACTCGAGCTGCGCGGCCAGCGAGCTGGCCGCGTCGTCGTCGTCGTCGTCCCCATCCTCCCCGGCCCCCTCCAGCGCCGCCAGCTCGACGTCCAGACCCATCTCCGCGCGCGACATGTACGGGTACCGCTCCCACGCGAGCTCCAGCTCCTGCAGCGCCCTGAGCCGGCACAGCGCTTCGGTCAGCTGCTCCGTCTTGAGCGCGACGATGCGCTTCCGCTCCGGGTGCGCCTCGAGCTCCCGCGCAATCGCGCTCCGCGGCGCGAGCGCCCACATCGCCGGCTCCGGCTCCGGTCCCGTCCCGCCGCCGCTCGCCGCCCGGGCCGCCAGGTGCTCCTCGTCCTCGTAGAGGTGGCGCGAGCGCACGCGCACGCTGCGGATCTGCGCCGCGCAGTCGGGCAGCCGCGACAGCGCGTCCAGGCGGCCCGCGTTGTCCTCCCACGGGCGGCCGACAAAGACCGGCCTTGCGAGGAGCTTGCGGAGGATGGAGGAGTTGTAGCGCGAGGTGAGCCGCAGGCTGCGCAGGTCGGCGACGCAGAGGTGCTTGGCGATGTAGATGAGGATCTCGTGCGGGAGCCTGCCTAATTGGCTGAGCGGCGCAATGTCCTCGGGGGCCACATCCATGCCGGGCGGCTCGGTCATTCTCCCTTTCCCTTTATCCATTGTTGCGGTGGGAATAGTAAAAGTTGCGCGTGCGGCGTATATGTAATTGAGATGTAAAACGTCTCGTCAGCACAAGCCGGCGCGCTTCCGTCTAGCTTCTTCTGATCCGCGGATTTTTCTTTTTCAAAAGCGCCGCGACGAAGAAGCTCGCAGAGGCCAAAACTTTGCCTGCTTGAGAGTTATATGTTTCGTCGCAAAAAAAAAAAAAAAATATAGACGCACGGCGGCGGCTATGCGTGCATCTGGCCTTTCCCTCACAGCCCTGGGGCGGCCGCGCGCGGGGTGCCTCGCTCTGTGGATACGGGCAACAGGCGGGTAAAAGGCCACGGCTGACGCTAACAAGGTTTGCTGAGGAGGTACGGGTAAAACTGTTAAGAGCACATTTAACGCAGCGGGGAGAGTCAGCGACAGCCTTGAAGCGCGGGCTGAAAATTCGAGGCGCACGCGCCCTGGGGCGTGGGACCCAGGAAACCACGCCCGCTGTCGCATACATGGGCATACTCTTATGCCTTCTCTGACCGACAATTGCGCCCTCTGAGAGCCGTATTTGCCCGCAAAGCAACCCTCAGGCCTTTACTGCGCTCTTTAGGCAACGTCCAATTAGCCACTGTGGCTTCAGCGAACGTTAGCCAGACTCCCCTCATCAACCATGTTCAAGTAAGCCCGGCTCCCCCTTCCCATCCGAAGCTCATCACGGCGACGTTTCGCCACTTCCACACACGTCCGTGCATTCACTCACAAATACACGCCACACAGAGCGTACAAGAACCTCTCCCCCAACGCCAGGCTGGGCGTCGGCGTCGGCATCCTCGCATGGGGCGCCGTCGGTCTGTACGTGTCGGACCGCGCAGAGGAGAAGTTTGGCTACACGCCGACGGACAAGGACAAGGAGGAGCTGCGGCAGATGACGCCGCACATAGTCACCGTGGAAAAGGAGGGGAAGTAAGAGGACGAGAGAGAAACGGAAACGCGAAGAGGCGGGGATCAGCATCTTCCATTGCCGTGAAAAATATCTCGCCTCAGGCCTGGACTGGCGATTAACTTTGTACTACTTTTACTCGATTACTCGATTACCATGTATTATACATCCATCACGTCACCATGATTTGAGCAGATTTCGGTTTGCTTTAGTTTACCAAGGTGCATTGAATAATTGATAATAAACCAGCATTCATTCCATTCAGAAAGAACCAAAGCTTTTGTGCAGAATAAGCCAAGTACTTGAAACAACCATTCACTTCCCCTCCTTCGCACCAGATCCTTCCTGCCCTCGTATTTTTTTTTCGTCCACGAAAAACCACACAGCCTGGAATCCTCGACAGAAAAAAACCGTAAGTAGTAAACAAAGACGTTAAAAAACAAGCAAGTATCAATGAGCCGCCCAAGCCACGACAGTTCGCGACAGATTAGTGCCTTTTGCGGTCAAATGAACCCCCCATCTCTATCGTGGTCAAAACAGGAGAAGAGAGAAAAACGAAGAAGAAAAAAAGTCTAATAAAAATTGCAGCGTGTCAACTCCACCCCCGTCTATCCGTAGAGAAATGCGTTGTAGAACCAGACATCCACCAGCACCGCCCTGGACGAGGCAGCATGGGCAGAGGTATCAAGCGTAGCACGCGAGTTTGCAACGTGCCCATCTTCCGTTGCGTTCCGGGGAGTGTGAAAAAAGAAGCCCAACCATGTATCTCGAAAGACCAGAAATCAGTAACACATAAACCAGGTAAAAAAATAAAAACCAGAACCAAGAAAAGCAAATCGCAACGCCACCGAATGCATCGACCTCCACTGAACCTTGTTTGATAGCAAAATATTTCTCAAGGCACATACTCGCATAGTGCCCGGTTGTGTTTTTTCATGTTTTTTTTGTATTCGTTTTGTTTGTTCGTTGCGTCGCGGCCGTGCCGAATCGTTTGCGCTTGGAGACCATTGCATGGTCGTCGTGACACCAATCCTAGAATTATGCGCGTTCCGGCGTGTTGCTAGAGCTCAACAGAGCAAAGCCAATTGGGCCGGCGCAGCAGCCAGGTCGCAGACCGCCGTCTCTTAGGAGCGGTTCTGGCCACCAGGAGGGAACATCTGGGCCCAGTCCGAGGCACCGTACATGGGCATGTTGCTCTGGCCTTGAGGGACGCTGTAGCCGTGCATCTGCTGTCCGTTCATAGAGTTGACATCGCCTCCGTAAGGCTGAGAGCCACCCATGACAGGAGGAGCCATGCCACGACGGTCGCCGTTAGCGGGGTTGTCCATGCGTCCCATGCTGGAAGAGCGTGACAGCTGGTTCTGGTCACCGGGCATGCCGTTCATGCCGTCCTGGACGGGGACCATGCCGAAGGGGTGAACCATGCCGTCGCCGGGCATGCCGTTCATCTGCTGCATGTCACCCTCGGGGCCCATGCCGGCGGGCTTCTGAGCCTGGGCGTTCTTCTTGACGTGCGCCTGGGGGTGAGAAAGGTGGGAAGCGCCGGTGGGGTTTCCGCGACGAATGGAGCACTTTTGGAAGTGGCGCTTCAGGATATCACTGCGAGAGAAGGTGTCGCGGCAGAGAACGCACATGTAGGGGCGATCACCGGTGTCTGCGCAAATGGGTTAGCAACGCGATTGATGGCGTCTGGCAGCTCTGGAAGATACTTACGGCGAAGAAGATGACGCTTCAGGTGCTTGGCGTGCAGGTACGTCTTGGTGCAGTGAGGGCAAGGGAATTTGCCATCGGCATCCTTGACGGGGATGACGGTGTTCTTGGCGGCCGAGGTACCGGCGGCGGGAGCAGCAGGGCGGCCGGGAGCACTGGGCAGAATGCCTCTGCGGCCCTGGGAACCAACAACGTGGGTGGGCTGCTCGTTCTCGGCGAGGACGCCGTTGGGCTGCATCAGCGAGCCAGGACCGTAGGGCGAGCCGACGCCGTTCTGGCCCATGAGACCACCGGGAGGCATGGGACGCAGGACAGGAGGACCGCGGCCACCGGCGGGCGCAGGAGCAATGGGCTGCGGGTGCGCGGCGGCGGTGGTGGTCTGCGGCATCATGGGCTGCGAGGTGTTGTAGGCCGTGTGCGGGTAGGGGTTCTGGCTCATCGAGTACATGCCGCCGCGGCCACCGGCCTGGGTGCTCTGAGGGTAGCTGGGAGGCAAGTTGTGCGCCGAGTTTGGCGTATTGGGGGTGCCGGTGCGAGGAGTGTGCGGGTTGCTCCCGTAGAGGGGCTGCATGCTCGTGGTAGAGGGCTGCAGCGGCGGCAGCGTCTGCGGGAGAGGAGAACCTGGCTGGCCGTGGTGAGGCGAGAAAGAGGCCGGCGACGGGTAGCTATGAGGGTTCGAGGTGCCGTTTATACCATTGGTGGGATACGGAGAGTTGTCCATACTCTTGCGCGCAAACGACGCGTCGCGAAGGATTTTCTAGGCGGGTGTTTTTGTGTGGTTGGTCGAGGTCAAGGGAGAAGGGCGGCGGCGGCGGGCGCGGGCGCGAGCAGAAAAAAGCGACGTGCGCGGGAAGAACAAGTCGCGATTGCGTTTGCGGGCGAGGTCAGAGAATGATCTTGACCGTGGGATGAGAATGAGGCAAAAGCCAAGTCGACGATGACAGGAATACGTTCCTTGACAGAGGATCTTGTGGTGGTTGATTCTGATCTCCACGCGGTGATAGTAGGAGGAAAAAAAAGCGGCGGCGTTCCAGAAGAAGTGGATGTGAGGCTCGTTGGAGGCGACCTACGAGGTTGTGTTTTTGGAGGGTTCAGAGTGGAGAAGATGGGCCACTTCGGTTTATGTACTTGTGTATTTTTTTTCCTTTGCCCTTGGGCCGGGGAGGGCGGCGACAGTGCTGGGCAGAGGGCAGAGGGCAGAGCAGGTACTGCAAAAAGTTAGCCGGCAGCAGCCAGAGGCAGACTCAGGCAGCAGTTTGGGGGGGAAGGGCAGGGGAGAGAATGAGGTGTGAAAAAAAAAAAAAAAATTGAAGGGGGGGTGTGTTGTTGGTGAGAGGGAGGGGGTGTGTATATTTTGGCCGGGTGCGAAAAGGGCGTGTGTCTCTGAGGTAGAGGTACATGAGCAGCGGCAGCAGCTACAGCGCTGAATGCGCAACTTTTTGCAGAGTACAGGGCACATTGGCCGCTGTAGGCTGGGCGAGGCAGCGAGTGGGAGAGTGAGCGAGTGAGCGAGTGAGACAGCTTGGCCGCAATCGCGCACCGGAACCGTTGGGGTCATTTTAGCGCGTTTGCGTTGCGTGTGGCTGGTGGCTGGTGCTGCTCGCTCCTGCTGCTTCTGCTTGGTGCTGCTTGTTGCTGGCAGCTGGCTGGCTGGGCTGCTGGTGGCAGGTGGGTACCCACCATCCCTGTTCCCTGCCTCTTGCCAGTTGTAAAAGAGTAATAAAATAAAATAAAATAAAATAAAATAAAATAAAATAAAAAATTACTACATGGGAAAAGTACCGGTACTCATAGTACTCCGTACATGGCCCTAGGTAAGCCCGTCCAGCAGATTTTCACCTGGGCAGAGAGCGAGAGCGAGAACAGAGGCAGACCAAAAAGGCGAGACGGCAATCAAGATCATCGCCCGCCCGCAAGCAGAAACAGATAGGATTATGGCCATGGTCGAGAGCAAAGGCAGCGAACAAGCACCCGGCGAACAGCGAACAGCGAACAACGGACAGCGGACAAGCGGACAAGCGGACAAGCGGACAACAGACAGACTCGCACCGCTACAACTACCTCTTTCGTACAAGGCGCAGCTGGCGTGCTCACTAAAATAATAAAAATTAAAAATTAAAAAATTTATCATCGATTATTAAAAAAATGTAATAAAAGCCACACCAGACCGCATCAAGGTTTTTCTGGGTCTCCCTTGGCCCTTGACGAGTCGCGCGGCTGGGAATTTTCCCAATGGGTTGGTGGTCAATTCTGCCTGTGAAAAAGTGAGCAGAGAAACAGGTCGAAACTGAGTTTCCCATGACGAGGCGGAATGTAAAGACGATGAAAATTCGGTATTGTACATTACGCAGCCGGAGACGCCGGTACTGAAGTAGAGGGCATGCTTCTCTGCTTCTCCGCGTACTTTGTCGAAAGGGGGAGAGGACAGCACGGCACAGCACAGCACGCAGAAGAGACAAGAGGCGACAGGTTCAGGTGAATGAGATGCCCTGTCGCGACGCGTGAATACAAGTGCTTGTGCTCAATCCCTGCCAGTCACCCGAGGACGCGGTGATTCGGAGCAAGACTCTGGCTGGCTTCTGGCCAGACAAGGGCACCCTGCATGTACCAGAGACCCAGTGACTGCTATGCTACTCTTGACCTGTGCTTGTGCTGTTGCTGCTGCTGGCTGATACTGAGCCTGTTGGCGACTGCAAATGTTCCGGAATTCCGAAACGGAATATCACAGCTTTTTTGCTTTAATTCTCTCAATTATTCATACAGGCAAGTCTCGTCTCACACGCCGCACCGAGCTGAGAGGCTTGGAACCCCAGCCCTTGGACGCAATCGGCGACCTGCACAAGGTCACGAGAACCGAGTTGCATATCCAAGGGCTGGCTTGGAACTCCGTCCTCGTACTAGACCGACCGACCTTGCCTACAGAGTACGAACTAGTTAACTGTACGGTGTATACGCCTAGATAGCGCGCCGTACCAACCAGACAAGTCGCCTCTGGTGGCGATTGAACGGTAACATTGATTTTACACTTTTTTCATATTTTTTTTTTTTGCCACTGAATAATTTCTTACCAAGCAGGTTCTTCTTATCTGCTAGATGGTTCCCAAATCTTCTCAAGTGAGAGAACAAGATGCATTATTCACGTCTTGGTCGAACGACGGCGGGCTGATTAGTCGGTCACGACAAAAAAAACTGGCCCGTCGCAATACAAAGCACCCCCGGGCAACAACCATACAGTCAAGTACCAGTTAAATAGGCGCGGTCTGGGCGAGTTGGCCCTGCTTGCTGCCCACCTGCCAGATCAAGCAGCCCCCGCGGAAACATGACTTGCGGAACCACTTACTCGTGTCTGTGTGTGCGGCGGGTGTGCGTGCGTACATTTTGGGGGGGGGGGGGGGGGTGGTGTGTATCTTCGCTCGCGCCGAACGAAGAAAAATGAAAATTTCATATTTTCCTGGCATTATCAGTATTGCAGGATACTAGGATGTACCGAGCTATTGCCGCCTCATCGTCGATTTGCTCCGGGAAAAAATGCCCATTCCCTTTGAGGCGAGTTGGCCTTTTTCCAGCAAGACGAGGCTGGAGGTAACTCAGAGCACTGCCACCACCACGACCAAGATGCTGTGGCACAATGGCACAGTGGTGGCACAAAAGCAGAGTTACACGCGGAAAGCAAGCTGGTGCAAGTACTGGTACGGTGAGAAGCAACTCGCTGGCTGAACAGCCAACTCCATCGTCTGTCGTCCCGCCTGTCAAGGAGCAGCACCACCACTCACAGCAGTCCGACCCAGAGTCAGTAGCAAAGAAAGAAATACCGGTCCCAGGGCAAGTCTGTCGTAGAGCCAAGGGTTTATTATTACAGGGATCCCGAGGCGGAGAAGACACACACACACAACACACAGCTCTCAGACAAAGACAGTTGTGGCGGGAGGGGTTGCAAAGAAACCTGCCTCACAAGCAAGCAAGAGGCACTGTCGGTCCGCCGACAGAGTTTGAACGTTTTTTTGGTCCATCACGTTGAAAAAGTCTTTTTCTTTTTCTCCAGACACACACAGCTGCGACACTGCCCACTATAACTGTCGTTGCAGTTTGGGACCCGACGGTTGACAAAGAGTCACACACACTCACACATGTACACGGTTTAATCGGCTTTCCAATAAGAACCACAGCTTCAGAGGCCTTGTCGAGGAAACCGTGCCTGTACCTGTCCTGTTCTCCGGGTGGGGGCCGGCCAACTCGGCGTATTGTACAAGGCGCACTGCGCGGCCCCCAGTAGTCAACGACGTGATCTGTCCAAGTCAAGAAGCTCTAAAATAATACATGAAAATGGCAAAAAAATAATGTTGAAAGAATCAATAGTACCTACTTGGTAACGTCTCACGATTCACAAGTCCAATCTCAAAGACGAAAATAACCGCACAGTCAACTCGCAGAGTGTCACTGGCTCATTCATCACCAATACCATACCTGCTCAGCTCAGCTACCCCTCCCCCTCGCGCCTTTTTTTTTTCGAACAAGGTGTGGTGGGGGAGTTTGTGTCGAATACCGCCAGTTCCCTGTAGAGAAAAAACGAGTCCACCAGGCTAGCAGAGATGTTCCGCATAGCTGGTTCGTGTTGTGGGCTCCCAAGAGCCGGTTCCTCTTGTTCTTGGAGGAGTGGGCTCTCTGGCTCTCTGCCCCCAGGCGCACACACACACACACACAGTTCCCTGCCTGGGCTCCATCCTTCTCTCCAGCGAGACAGGCAGAGAGAAAAATCTTTATTCAGCGGGGTTTTGTCGGAACAAGCGGCGGAGGCGTTGGCGGCGGCGGCGGCGCGGGCTGGCGGCCGGTTGGAGTGGGCGCTCTGCTTGTCCAGCTGTGGTGGTGGTTCGTAAGGTGAGGCGGTCGGTCAGTCGACGGGTGCACGCACACACACAATCCACGCATCCACCACAGGGACCCAAGATTAATATCTTTAAAAAAAGAAAATTCTCAGCTTTTGGCAAGGTGAGGCGAACAAGAGGGGAAGCGAAAAAAAAGAGAGGGCCTGACCATTGTGGCGGGACGTGTACCTGTACTGTACGAATATGCGTGATGGCATCGTTGCGTGAGATGCCAGTACAGCAGTGAGCCAATTTCTCTCACTGTGATTTCCATGACGTTTTGCTTTTATTTTTATTATTTATATTTATATTTTACTTTATTCAAATCTGTACACCTCCTAGGGAGAAAAAAAAGAAAGAAAGAAAGAAATACGAAATGACGAGCCAGTAAGATTCTCCCGGCAACGTAGCGGCAAAGACTACCACCACCAACAGCGCCGCCCAGTTCCATTACCTCATCGACATCAGACCACTTGGGCTTGCTGGTACATGTATCTACGGGCAAATGCGACCGAGAAAGGGTGTGGTCAGCCAGTCCAGCCCAGCCTCTCGCATTCTCTCTCTCGTCTGGCTGCGTTGCCCTGGTCCTGCTTAGTCCGTCGGCCTCAGTTCGTTTATTCGCCGCGGCCCAATGGAGCGCGGGATGGGCGGGCGTGTTGTTGTCTGTGACATCTGCAGCTGCTACTTGCCCTCCGTTGTGATAGATCGCTTGACAGGGGATAACGAGCACACACACCTGGATAAAGATGCAGAGAGAGCACAGCCTGAACCCCGTCTCTTCTAGGATTATGGCGCTATTTGATCCACCACCAACTACCAGAAACTAGCAGAGTGCAGAGCAGGCCACGGAGGAGTCAAGAACAAGGTGGACGCACCCCGGTCCAAGCATGAACCCGGTCCAGCTTTGGAGAAGATGATGGCTGTTGCTGTGCTGTAATCTGTACTCAGTACTACATGGTCCGGGGACACGCTGGTGCAGGGGCCAGGGGGGTGGTACAAGGTCACGATGCTTCGGACTGAAATGCGTCGTTTGGCCATTTGTGTTAATTTCCTTTTTCTGCAGGTCCTGCACGGGAAGCCATTAGCCACGTAGCTGTCATTGTTGCGGTGTGCTTATCTTGCAGACTTCTACTTCCGCCGTGTACCTCTTTCCCGTCATTTTCAAGGAATTCCTTTTATCAAATTAGATAAAAAGCGAAATAAAAGTAAAAACTAAAATCAGTTCACAACTTCTCCAAATGCCAAGGGAGAGCTCCCTGCAATCTAAAACCGGCACAGCACATACTGGGTAACTCCGTACTCACACACGCACACACGCCCCCGGCCGTCTCCGGTGAACGCGCGCGCGCGCATCGTGAGTCGTGGAATGCGTTTGTGCATAACCCGGAGCAAAAGCCGCTTCCCTCTTCTGCTTGACCCCTTGCCTTTCTGCTTCTATTTGTGCAAACCGGAATGCGTGCCGTGCCTTCGTCTACTACGCCTCTCGCCAAAACTTACTTGCTCAGTCCTGAAATTTTATTTCCCACCGTGCCGGCAAAATGCGAGGCATTTGGTTGGAAAGAAAACCAAGGAGTGAAAAAGTCTTGAGGGGAATGGAAGCGTTTACACATGGCACGTAACAATGAACAGCGGCCAGGACGGCACGCGTGTGATGCTACGATGCGATATGTATGTATGTAATCTTATTTCTTTCTCTGGTTACATGCTGCATATCTCCAAGTACAGTACCAGAGTAAGCTGGGTCTATCAAGAGATGTCATCTCGTTGCAGGGTTTCTGCTTGCCCTGCCAGACTATTGCTGAGCGTGGCGTGCTTCCCCCGGCCCTGCGACGCCCAAACCCCTGTCTTGTACTGACGGAGGGAAGAGAGGTCAAAGAAAAGAGAGGAAAAATCGGCGCATCACATGAGCTATCCTGGTTTTGTTCTTTGCTTAAAATTAACAAGGGTGGTTGGTTTTTTTTATTTATTTTTTTATTTTATTCTGCTGCTGCTGTAGTGTTGTATATACCGCATCTTGTTTCATACGCGGCTGTACCTGATTCTGGCCCCCCTTTGGTATTCTGCTCTCTTGTCTTTTTATCAAGATTGTATAAAGATTTAGTCGTGCATTAAATTGTTCCGGTCGTCGAAGCTATCCACCATGGTCGCATCCAGAGGCCCATTTGCCGGCAACCTGTGCCGGGGGTGGGAAGTGGGAGAGACCGAAGACTTGATTGTGTGTGGGTGGGTGGGCGGATTCTTCGCAACGCGCTGCTGCTCCTCCTCTCACGTTGCAGAACAAGGGTGTGTCGGATGAAGAGGGAGGGGGGGCGTTGAACATGGCAATAGCCCGAATCCAATAGCCCGAATTGGCCGACAGGTCACTTTTCCCAGCATTTGTACGCAGTCCAAAGTTCAGCCGTGGCTGCCAATGGCGTCAAGGAAGTGATTCCGCAGGGTTGTCGTTTCAAGGATGGAGGGCCAGGTTCATTCTCTGCAGGGCCCCAAAGGACACGGAACGGAACTGCACGCAGGTCGACCCTGGCTCTCACGATGATTCAATGCCAGACAGTCTTTTACTTCAGTCGGGGTTTATAATGCTGAGAGGAAGGACTCGGTGAGTGGATACGGGCAACCACCACAGCGCTCGCCACCAACCACGACCCGGCGAAGCACCACCACCATCTCACCCTCTGCCATCCGTTGTGCTAGCTAGGAAGAGGGGGGAGGGGGCCAGCGGTCGGCGGCGGTGCCTTCTACAGGCAATCCAGAAGCTCTGGAGCACAAGGACGAAAAGGAAAGAAAAGAGAG
Source organism: Lecanicillium sp. G3 (assembly GCA_037575805.1). Classification (NCBI taxonomy): domain Eukaryota; kingdom Fungi; phylum Ascomycota; class Sordariomycetes; order Hypocreales; family Cordycipitaceae; genus Lecanicillium; species Lecanicillium sp. G3. Next base: position 750,797 of record JAZHPD010000004.1, on the reverse strand, counting down.
GCCCAGGGCCCTGGTGGACCGCCGGGTCCCGCGCACACGCGCAAGACAAGCCAGATTTCCGGCCTCCTCCCTCTTCCCCCCCCCCCCCCCCCCCAATCCACTAACCGATGCGCTGGAGGTCTGGGTCCAAACGCCTCTGCCAGCATTAAATCCAGTTTGCGGCTCTGCGTGGGTTGGTCCCCCCGAATCCACAGTCAACTTCATGTGTTGAGAGGGGAAGGGCTTTGGTGGGCATCTCGTGTTGGAGCTTGGGGTGGCTATCACGAAGCGGCCGTCCCACGGAAAAGAAAACAAGGAATGCAGACAGCGTGCTCCCGCAAGTGGCAATGGGAGATGTTGCCGAGAAGCGTGTGCATGTGATTGCAAAGGAAAAGGGTGTGTGTGCGCTCGTTTTCACTGCTGTAGAGAGCAGCCGGAATCGGCGTTTGAAATTGGGCAACAGCCGAGAAGAGAAAAGGAGGCCGCCGCCAGCAGTGAGAGGCGTACTTGGTAAAGCCAGTGCGAGTGAGATGACGGGAGGATGCCTGAAAAGGGAAAAGAGTGAATTTACCCGGCGGCAGAATGCGGAAGAATGCTCGTGTCAACCAACCGGTGCAACTAACTACTGACTGAAAATAAAAGCAACCAGCACGGAACCTGCCACTGCCTCTTGGAGTGATTGTCAAGTCTTACGCGAAATGGTAAAACTACTTTACAATTAGAATGGAAATTGACACAAAAAGAAACAAAAAGGGCAGGCAAGGGGAAGATGAACATGGGCTGGCAACGGGCATTCGCGGTCGAATAACTGCCGAGGGCCGCGAGACGAATGCCTCAGGTGCAAAAGAAACAGTCCAAGTACGAGTCCATACCGTCAGTCAACTAACGTACTTGGTGCCTCGTATGTGCCGCATTCAGTTCAGCTCCGGGGCGCCGCCACCAGCTCCCGTTCTTGATTGATGGAGAGGCAAGAAAAGACAGATTACACACGGACGAGACTATTAAAAGAAAATTCTTGTTGGGAAGAAGAAAAAAAAAGAAGAGAAAAAAAAAGTTTACGCCTGTGCATGCGCATGCGTGTGTGTGTGTGTCTGTAATGGTGTGCAGCGCCGCCCTTGACAATTGCATCATGGTTTTGTCCTGATACTACGGAGCACAGGTAGAGTACCAGCACCAGCACCAGCACCAGCACCAGCACCACCAGCGGCATTCTGCCAGCAGCACAGTCTCTTTCAGGTGCCAATGTCTCTCGGTGCTCCGGCTAACCCTGTTTCTTTTTAATTCTCAATAGCCTGCCGGCCAGGGCAAGGGGTGTATTCTCCCAGCACCGAGTTTTCCCCGACCCAAGCTGAGAATTTGGGGGGGTTTGCCGGCCTGGCCGCCAATCAGCGACGGGGATCTGTGTCGCGAAACTCACCGCCTGACACGCTGGGTTTTTTTGCGCGCATCGCTTTCTACGTTGAATGTTGATACAATTATGTTAATTTTGTAGAAAAAGCCTCTAGTTGATGGGTATTTGTGTTGTAAATCTATTGTCATCATTTCAGTCTTGTTATTCTCTCACATGTTGTCTGTCAGTTGCGAAGCATCTAGGAAAAAGCAAAGTTGCGGAAACTCCAAGCGAGGCGCGTTCTGCAAGAGGGGGGGCGTGTAATAACAAAGAGAGAGCAGAAGAAATGTATCGAGTACCAGTACTAGCTATGTATGTAGCCTGCCCATGCAACATGGACTGATACGGTGAGATGTGTGTGTGTGTGTGTGCATGCGTGTGTGTCTGCTTCTCTCTGTGTGTGCCACGGAGGTGCAACGCCGCCCGTACTGCACGCGAGTCAATGGCTGGCATTAGTACCGATACATGGTCAAGAAAAGAGTCGGAACAAGCAAGGCGGAAAGGAACACTGCAATCACACTACGACCTGCCAACTAGCTACGCTGGTTAGCCCAGGTAATTGCTCTTCGTACTCGGACGGCATATCCCGTCAGCCTGCTGAGTGCGTCTTCTCCTACCAACAGTTTGCTGCTTATCGGTACATGGTAAAAGATAGTAAAAGACACCACTGACTAATGGCAACACACAGCAAGAAATCACAAGTCTCGCACAGTCCTCTAGTCCGGACTAGGTAACTCATGTCCGTTTTCACCCAGCTCGAGGGGGTGTGCGCCGTTCCGGTTCTTGTTGTACCTGTACCAGCGCTCAGCAACAGCGCTCAACATTATACCGATATTCAGTACGGAGTGTTGGCGCTTCCATTAGTTTTACTGCTCCTCCTTTCATTTTCAACTGGGTTGATTTGCTTTGTGGCGCGTCTCGACAAAACCCTGGCATTGACACGCTAGTTTCCTCCCCCCCTCCTACTACAGGCCAAGCGCAGTTGGCCGAACCAGACAGCGTCCGTCAGCGACATGCCGGCCCGGCCATTGGGAGGTGCGTCGTGGTCGAAAACGAGAAGACGAAGCACACGGTGCGCCCTGCAGAAACGGTGGTTGCGGGCGGCGGTGGCAGTGGTGGCAGTGGTGGTGGTGGTGCATTGGCACAGCTGTCCGTGATACCACTCGCTGTACGGAAGTACCATTCAGTAGTTACGGTAATTGCTCGACTTGGCTGGTGGCTGCAATAGTGCGTAATACTACTGATACTACTGACTTGATAGCTGAATCTTTCTTCGACCACCTGCGTCGCATTGGTCATCCATTCGTCTTGCGTGTTCCTTGCTCGATGATGATGACAATGCATTTGGTGCCGTCAACCATGTACTTCCTGACTGGTTCATTGGCGGGTTCAACGGCCAACTCGTATTTCGCCGCCGGCACCTCGCTCGTCTACGCGTCTTGTCCGTTTCGCTTACAGCCTTCCCTTTCCCCTCCTCCCCTTGATCTTCTATTTCTGGTCTCAATCAATTTCACTGGGTACCTGGATCTCGCTCACATGCTGTAACCAGTACACAGACACGCCAGCAACGTTGGGAAACACCCCTGCCAGCATACCAAGACTCTTGTTCCAAAACTTGGCTTACCCAAGTCAACTTTGCTCCGGGAACGGCTGAGAACAGCATACCAAGCTTTACCCCTCTTTCTCAGTCAGCTCAACTGTAACTGTCACATTCTACGCCGCACCCTTTCACAAGTTCATCGGCTTGTTCTTCGTCGTTTTCCCTATTCAGCTCCTCCCGGTTCCGGCGGTCTTATTGCCGGTTAACACAACGGACCCCCCTCGAGGATTGATTGTCACCCTGCTGGAGTGGCTGGCTCCAATCAACTTTGCTCGCAAGGGGGTGAGGAGGAGGGTGTCGGATGCGTGCTCCGCTCCAGTGCATAATCGGAATTGCCAGGAAGATCCTAGGCCTGCGAGTGAGCGCCATGCTTTCTGCTGGTCTTTACGAGCGGGCGCGCGGGCGCTTTGTACATGCACATTTCTTTCCTTTTTCGTGACCAAGCTGTCAGCCTGCTGCGCCTTGTAATTGTCGCAATCCAGCCACTCAGTTACAGAAGATCAAGGGACAGGCTGGCGCGTCACTTTTCAATTGCCCTCGTAGCAATATGCATGTCTACACGAGCCAACCTCTGCAAGTCTGGCCGTTGCTGCCGCTCCCCTTCTCAACTCTCGCTCTCAACATCTGATAACCCGCCTCCGTCTTATATCAAAAATCCAGCTCCATGGCGCACACAGCGCCCACGCGGTGCCTGACAGAATGCGGGCCTGCCGTAGAGAGAGGAGCCCAGCCCGTTCCCACTGGTGGAGAGCCGGTACCCAGAAACAAGCGGTGCCCGAAGAAAAAACAAGAACTCCATCAGCCCCGTTGCACCAGATCTCACACTATCTACTGGGGGCATGCGTGTTGCGTGCGGCCCTGCTACAGACAGTTTCTACACGGGCCAATGTACCCAACTGTACATACAGCGGTTCGTGTGGATGCGTTGCCACACGGCAAAACGGAGTCGCAGCGTGGCAAAGAAAGGATAGATCTATGGAACTCCATTGTTTATCTCCAAAAAGAACGAGATCAGAAAAATAAAATAAAAAGAAGGCTAATTGGAGGCGAGTGCCTGAACGGCAAGTCATGTCATACTGAATCAAAAATCGCCATTCCTCGTCTCAATAGCCGACAGAACCTCATTTTCCCATGCGTCGTGCCGCTTTCCGACGGAACGACAACTCGAAATGAAATAAAGGCACGATTCGCGTCACGAGCCATAAAGGTTGCGCGCCCTAGTCAGAATCAAAAAGGAAATTTTGCGAGGATCCGAGCTCCCGGGACATGAGCAAAAGAAAAAGTACGCGAGTCAAAATAAACAAGAAGGGGTGGAAAAAATTGCAGGGCAAAACCGAACCTCGGCGTTTAGCGACCAGAGATCGGTCATTGACCTCGGTCGAGATCCGAGTTATTTTCTTGCCTACACCCCCCAAGAGTTGCTCTTTTCGGGGGTGGGCGAGCTCGGTCACTACTCTCGTGTAATACCATGCACAGGGCGTCAAGCACCTTCTATTATCGGCCATGTGCCTGGAGATTGTAATCAGGCGAGCTTGACGTGAGACTAGTTCGTAATGAAAATTCTACCGGTCAGGCGCGTGGGCGAAAAGAGATTGAGGTCCCTTGCGAATTGAGCCGACCCTGTACCAGTATGACGATGGCTCTTCTGCTGCTCTTCCTTGTCTGCTTGCTCCCAACCATTGCGTCTCTACTCCATACTCCGTACTCTGCCGGAGCACTGTCCACTCTCTGTCTGGGGACCCCTTGTCTTGGGCCTGTTGAATGCTGACCGGCGAGTGACCAACCTGGGCAGTGGCTCGACGCCGATTCGCAGAGCCCTCCAGCCATCGCGAACCCACACCACACTGCAGGCTGCTGTAGTGTGGGATTTCAGCAACGCGATGTCACGCAGAGCCAGTAGCTTAAAACACCTTGGCCGAGATGAGGACGGCCTTGAAATGCTGTTGCGTGGAAGATAGTGTGTACCCAGAGAGAGCCGCAACAATCAGATGCAGCTAGCATCCCCCCCTTTTTTTTACTCCAATGGACGGAGATCCCTTGATCCTGGAAACGCGCGATTGCCTCATGATCGCGTTACACGGGAATACACGTAGAGCATAAATATATTGTCCACAGCTGGATTTGCACTGACGCCGTGTCCGGCCAAGACTGGTCCACGGCGAACATGGCGGACATGGACCTGATCAGGCTACAGTCGGCCAATTGTTCGTGCAAAAGACGCCTTCCGCACAGCGAGCAGAAAGGCGTTCGACGTCTGCGACCAATGGATTGGAAAGTTCCGCTGAGCGCTTCCGCTTGCCCTCGACGATCATCTCATCGCACGTACTCGCCCTTGCGTGTCGCTGAGCAGGTTTAATAAATCTAGCGCCGGGAGTAATTGACAAAACAGGACTAAAACTAATATTTTCTCGTTCTCGAAAGGGGGGCGTGCGAGGGGAGATATCATCCTTCTGCGCCTCTTCAATTCGTACGATGAGGGTATGAAAGATTTGCTAATGAGAACTCCCTTTGTCTGCGGAGTTCGCTCCGTTCCCTCTCTCCATCTCCCAGGCGACATTTGTTATCCGCGTAACAAATACGCTACAAGTACTAAAATTCTCATGTGGCGGTTTTTACTTTGATTATCGCGTCTCCCCGGAGGCCCTGCGGAATGATGTTCCTGCGCGAGGCAGAGGGGGGTTGGATATCGGTCTTATTCCTGCTTTCATTACGTGCCGATTCCTATTGGCAAGCTTCACATGTAGCATTCCGTCATCATGGGACAAGGCCGGAAACTCTAAACCGAGCGAGAGCGAGAGTGTAAAATACAGCGAGAAGAGGCTCTCGCGCGGGCAGAGTATGAATAATAACCTTCTGTCAATATCCGTCTCTCTATTTTTCATTTACCCTGTCATCGCTTGGGCCGCCGCAGGGTAGCAGTACATAGTTCCCAGCCCTCTCACCAGAGAAAGAACCTATTGCTGATTCTTTTGGCTACTCTTGCCTCCCACCACAGCTGCAGCTTTGCGCCGCTGGTGTGCAGGCCAGCAGCTAGTTATGTAATTGTTAGTGCTCACGGCGATAGTTTTGGCCACCGACACAGAGCCATTCGGCCTAGCGCAGTTGCGATCAGGCTTAAGACAAGACTAATTCGCAAGCTACCAGTAACTTAGCTGGCTGTGCATCAGTAGTTGCTCCAAGTATTGGCATTGATACGGGCATGTCAATGACATGGCGGCGCAGGCCTAGTACTGTAAGCTCGTGTCGAGTTGTGCACACACACACGCACGTACGCACGTACGCACAACTCGTTCTGTATAAGTGCATGTTCCAAGATGGTGTGCGAGTGCGGTCGTTCCTCATTCAGCATTTGGCAACCGACGTCGCACATCACTGCACATCCTTCACTCGGCTGCGAGCAAGCCCCCCCGGCAAAACATTTCCCGATGTTGCGCCCTGCTTCTCATCCGGCCGCGGTCCGGCTCAACGGATTTGCCATGTACGTGTACATGTAGTGAGAAAAGGCGCAAATCCGCCATGGCTGCGACAGAGGGCGCGCGCGGGCAGACACGCCGCCCATAGACAGACACACCGCAGCCGTGGGAAGGCAGGAATACTGCTCTGCACTGCTTTGCCACAATAGCTGGCACACACACCTGGGAGTGACACACGGCATGACACCACCGTCGCGCAAGTCAAGAACATCAGACTGGCCACACTGAGCTGATTTTGACAAGCTGGCGTGGTAGTGCGCCAGCAACCTTTTTTCACCCTTCACCCCCAAGGTGCTATATGTACATGTACGAGCATGCGTGTGCATATATGCACACATGCCCGTTTCGACTGGTACTGGTACGAATTGCGCCCAGGAGCCTGTGCCAATGTCGCCTGAACGCTGTGCTTCCGGGCGGCTGCTGGAGGGCGCTATGTCGTCCCTGGCTCTCGCTGGCACCGAACTCACACAGCACACGCAATCATGGCGATTACGTACATGTGCTCCGTACTTTGCCTTGCTCGGGCCGCAGTGCCGTCTTCCTGCTGCTGCTTGCATGAAGAAACGCCAAGTTATTTTGTATATCTGCTCCATGTCGTTTGTGTTGGGCGGCGGGATCCCTTTCGGTCTCGTCTTTTCATTTGATAGCCATCTCGCATGACGCCAATGCAGCCGGGCATCACCTCTCGACGCCATTGGATGCCACAGCTCGTACACGCGGCACGGAAAGCAAACTTGTAGATGAGCTGTAACTTATTTTCTTTTCCCTTCTTTCTGTTTAACCTGTTCGTTCTTGTTGCCTCTTTCCATTATGAGGGCGTATTTTAGAGAAGGATTTTTCATAATCATGATAATAAATGCCAGGGTATTATGCCGCAACCCCCCCGGTCAGAGGCTTTGATCCGACGTTCTTGCCGACGCCGCCAAAAAAAAAAAAAAAAAAAAAAATACATTGTGGTAAGAAGAACCCTGCACCATCCGCCGAACGCGTGACGTGAAAAAAAAAAAAAAATCGAGCATGGATGACGCCAATTGAATAAAACGGCGCGCCGTCGGTTCGGAGATGGCAGGGGGGTATTGCGACGAGGAGTCGTCCAGGTTACACTGCATTTACATCTTTTGTGTTGTAGGGTGCCTTTCGGCTTCCGATATGGGCGGTAAAGAGCTGTTTATCAAGTAATACTAAAGTAGCTGTCCCCGACGTCGATGATGGCAGCCTGGCAGCGCTGATACATGTCGTATGCATACACACACACTTCACAGTCACTCATGCCACATCACACACCACCTTCAAGTACACTCTACGCACGTACTCCAGTAACACAAGTACCGTGCCAGCTAGCCGCTCCCACGCCATGCATCTATGATGTTGGACTATCTGGCAGGTCCGTAGGAGCGCCCAAACCGCTAGTGAATGCAGCAGCTGCATCCGCGGGCGTGTCCCCTGTATATATCAGGCTAGGCGGTCATGGCCATAAGCCTCGTTGTCTCCCCTTGTCTGCCTGTTCCCATCGGCAAGCATTGACAAGAGGGGACAAAAAGGATGGAGGCTCGAATGGGGTCGCGCCCATCTCAGTCTTTGGCTCTCTCTTTTTTTTTTTTTTTTCGACAGCGAGAAAACGCGCCCCTTGTTGAGACAGAACCCGCGGTCCGGCCTGGGAGGAGATTAGGACGGAGGGGGGCAAGATGGCGTGGCATGGATCACTCTCTGGTGGCAGGGCCAAAAGCATGCCCGCAGAGCCGACTGCAGCGGCCGCATGGTACAGGGCGAAGTCCGATCATCCATGTAACCACAGGTACACGTTGGACGTGGTAATTAAAATGGCCAGCTAACAAGGACGAAGCAGCGTCAAGATAAAACACGCTTTCCTCGGAGTCCGTCGTTTGATCAGAGGGCAGGTACATGACTAAAGGAACGTGGTATTTCGTGCCGAACAATGTATAGATACACGCCTTTGGTTTCCTGCATGTCACTGTCTTGCATTTCTTATTCAGTCTCTCTCATTAGCCTGTAAGTCTAAGCTTCGAGGAGCCCGAGAGTGATGAAGCCAGAGAGAGAGTCCCCTGCCTCCCTTGCGCTCCCCCGTCAGTGCGCGCCACCGCGCGGTATACACCAGCCAAGAGAACAAGGGAAGTGAGCAGAAAAAGGAGGCTGCAGCTGCTACTGCTTCTGCTGCTCGGCTCTGCGCATGGCGAAAATATACGACATCGCCGCCTGTCACACAAGGTATTCCGCGTTGACGTGTGCGCATCGCTCTGTATTATTGGCTTCATGGGAGGGGGGCGTGCATGTGCCGCGCTGAGCAGGCTGGTACTCGATCACTGTCACACCCTGTTCAATTTTGCCTTTTCTCCTGTCAGATTGTTTCCCCGTGGCGGACGCCCAAAACAAAAAGCTGAACGAGGCTGCGATGGCGCCCGCGAGCAACCACCTCACCCCGGCTTTCAGGCTGCATGTACGTACATGTAATCCTATGTACTGTATGGAGTACACGTACGTATCGCAATGTACAGTACATCCAGAGGAGTTTTACTGAATGTGACGTGTTACTTGTGCAACGCGGCATGCGCGCATCGACATGAAAAAAAAAAAAATTACTTGCAAAACAATACCGCATTAGGGGTGCGACGGGTGCAAAACTACCCGGATAGAGACAAAGGCCAACAAAAGACCAAAAGAAGCTCGTGAGTTCGAGCAGTGAAATCCAAGATCAACTAACAGCCCGGTAATAATTACCGAGATCGTTGCGCTCGAACGAAAAGCAGATCTCAGCTCGTCGGGGCAGCATTGCTTTATTCGCTGTAGATAATGGCCCCAACCGCTCTTTAGTTTTAAGCCTCGCTGCCATCGTGTGTCGCATCGACACGGCATCGTGCGGTGAGGGGGGATGAAGAGGCAGGCACTCCGGCAAGTTATCCCGTGGCATGAACTACTTGAACCATTGGCACGCCTTGGTTTTTTCACCCTCGGTGTGCAGATCGCTGCGCCGACGAATATAAGTAGAGTATAATTTTACGTCAACGAGTCAACTGAGACCGCGTAATCTGGTATGGTAGTCCCGTGATGGTCTTGCCGCAAATGCCGCCGACTGCGACAAGGCTCGCCCAAGTCGAACGAAGATTACCCCAGATGAAACGCTTTGTCTAGCGTGCTGGCCGAGTCGGTGAGTTAACAAGATTACAGTTCGTCGTCGATGTAGAAACCCTTCCGCGGGCATTGCCTATCCTTGGAATTTCAGTCTACTTGTGGTGTTTCTTTATACGGAAATATATAGCCGCCTCGAGATCTCTGGCATTTCACTGGTGCGGCGGCGATCTGACGCAGCAAAGTGGACGTCGCATCTGCGAGTCCCCATATTGCAGTTATGGGGTAAAACAGGAAAGCTTCAAAAGTACATCTGGTTCCGTCTTATAATATTTTTGCGTCCAAAAAAGTATTCATCCATCCACCTCGAGCCACTTTACAGACCCCATCGCAACGGCTCCAAGCGCCAGCGAACGGCGGGGAACACCATGGAGCACCTTCACCACAAAAAAAAGGAGGACGTGAGATCTAAGTTCATGTACATGGAGACACAGGAGCCCACAAGGCTGTTGGGAGTCCATCAACGAACGTCCCACGTCCCACGTCCCCCCGCCAGGAAGAGGGACGGGACTCTTGCGACTCCAGAGGGGGGGCTGGCCCCCCCCCATCTTGTGCTTTAACAATGGAACCGCGAGGACTAAACGGTTTATTGTAACAGTGACACAGTTTTGCGGAATAATGGAGATGTAGGTTTAAGCTTCGATCGAACCCCAGCAGCGGAAGCAAGTTAAATCAAGAAAAAGAATTACAGAGAAAAAATGGGTGCCGTGTAGAACTCATGGGATATATCTGTGCCCGTTGCCCGATTAGGAAAGTTGTCGCGATACAGCACCGAGTCGTCTTACATTTTCTCTCGGGCAGTTTTCTACGCCAGCGATATAAAAAACGGCAGAGGAATATCGACAGTTACTTTCATTATTTCTATGCAGGAGCAAATCGCCCTTTGATCCACTCAGACAGTGGCAAACTGGTTGGGGGCTAGGTTTCTCTCCAGCCCCATCTCGCCGAGCAATAGTATGAAGAGGGGCGGCGCCGATGCGCAAGTGCGAGTCTGCGTGCGTGTGTGTGTGCGTGTGGATATTCATCGTGCACTGGCAGAGGCCAGCTGCATCGACAATCTGGGATGACGCCGTGAAACGGTGACGGGCCCAGCGGTCTGCATCTGATAGATCTATGTATCCCGCGTAGGTGGAGTGAATGTCTCGCGAAGATATTCATGCCTCGTCTCAGCAGTTTGCTACAGACGCCATGGTGACACAGTTTTTGAACGTAAGCCTGTCGTAAATTGTCGGTGACGATTGCAGATTTAGATTTTTTTGCCATTCATATGGCAAATACAAGCAATTGACAGGCCTTGGCGTGGACGATATTGCGACGGTGCTATATGAGCGCTGCTGTTGGATGCTCATGGTACGATTACTCCGCCTGCTTGTCAGCTACTTGGGCTTGTACATTCTCCGTGATAAGCGCCCCAGTCCTGCCAAGGAGATGGTATTAAATTCAAGCAAAAATCCAAGCTTATGCACAGCATGAGCCTGCCGCGCATATCGCAACATCAAACACTTGGGGCGTAGTTGTCAGCAGCTGGAAGCAGAGGGATTGTACCAGTATGAGTTATGAGCTTGGTTATATGTGCATATGAACCGTTTTCATGCTCATTGGACCTGCGAAAATGTTCTATTTGTTGTCGGACTTGGTGCGTCTATACGGGGGTTTCGCAATCCACAGAAAAGTGTAGGGCAGGACCAGCATTCAGAACATTTGTTCACTTTCTGCAGAGATATTGTAGTGCAGTGATACCAACTGCCGTCGATTAGCCAAGTACCGTTTGTATCATACGAATTTGCCTCGACTGTTGTATCCATCTTGTGCTGGTTTTGCGACCCCGCTTCCGAGCTCACACGATCAAGCTCTGTAGACCGGTTATTTTACAAAGCCAGACGGGAACAGTACATGGATAAACCAGTTATATGGGTTCGTTTGAATTAGTTGAAAGATCAATGCTGGCCTCGTTTAATCGTCGGCCAAACACTGACAGTATCGCCCCTGCCCGACCTGCACAGATTCGTACGCAAAGATTTCTGTACGGAAAACATATGCTGCCGACTATCATGATATGGACCCTCGAGTAGCACATTGAAATGTATTTGTTCCTGCGATATGAGCTTGATGGCTTCTTTCCTCGCCCGTCCTGACCGCACGCTTAGTTGCTGTAAAGTGTCATCCACACAGCTTGTGACACTGGTCAAGCCTACTGCGTTAGTAGCTTCTATGTAACTCATTTGTTTCACTATCCTACCATATGCGATTTCTGTCCTTTTCTTAATCACCACCTCTACGATGTCGCGAAGTGCCGCGCATTCTCGCGCCCAGGTCGCGTGTCTTGAGATGAGCTAGATGGTGACGATAGTGTCAGCCACCTCTTACCTATCGTGTTACTATGGTGCTGTTGCTTATTGAGTTATCAGACTATTGTCTGCTTATTTGCTTTTCGCTGTGTTGTTTTGGTTTTCAACCACCTGTTGTAGCTGACAAGTACATTTCGATGCCAAGTTATCCTCACGCAAAGCCCCGATACAGTCGTTCGGAGTTTTGTATGCCAACCAGACAACCAGAGACTCCCGTACCCCCCAACACAATTTCCATGCAATGTGAAGCTTCGAGCGGGGAATTGAGTGAAAATAATAACCTTCGTTTATTTCGCGGCACTCGTCGCGTTGCACTTTTCCGGAAAGTTGCCAGACGATGTATAGGGTAGGTGTGGATCCGAAGCCTGCCCCTATTGGCTGGCGCCACTCCATCCCAAAATTTGAGTAGCCAGCATCCAGTTCTCCCAATTCAGGGACATCAGACCTTCAAAACCCGCGACACATTCGAATCTACCACCAATGTCGGGCGCACAGAGACTACGACCGACAGTGAGCTGCGCCATGCGGCTGGGAAGCCTGTCGAGCGCCTCCCTGCTCGCGCAGGCACCGATGGCCAGCTCCCACGCGGCCGCCGCGCCGTTCTCGACGACGGCGCACCTGTGCAAGCGCAAGACGAGGGACAGCAACAAGAAGCGCGGTGTCAGCAGCCTGTACCGGTCGGGGCCCCGTGAGAGCCTCTCGGTGTCGGGCGAGCCGCTGCCCAAGCCGCGCGCGGGCTACCGGCCGACGGTCAACGTGGACGACAGCCACGGCCTCTGGGGCTTCTTCCCGGCGCCCAACAAGCTGATGTGGACGCCCAAGGAGATGGAGCAGCACGGGCGGGCGTGGACCGTCGAGGAGCTCCGCCGCAAGTCGTGGGAGGACCTGCACGCGCTGTGGTGGGCGTGCTGTCGCGAGCGCAACATGCTGGCGACGAGCAAGGCGGAGCTGGCGAGGTCGAAGCTGGGTTTCGGCGAGCGAGAGATTGACATGCGCGATCTCGAGGTACGTTTCTTTTCGAAGTGATGCTTGATTGACTACGGTGGCTGACCAATTGGTTTTTTCTTTTACAGGTTAAGCGAACGATGAAGGCCATCAAGCACACGTTGACGGAACGACACTACACGTGGGAAGACGCCAACGAGGTGGCCAAGACGGATCCCGAGATTGACCTGGAGGCGGAGGATGGCGAGCTCTACAAGCCGTCTGCGTACGAGGAGGATCAGCACGCCGTACCGGATGCCTGGGCCGCCGAGCCGACAGAGACCAAGGAGTCGAGCAAGAGCGAGCCGGCCAAGGTGCCGAGCTAAGGCATTCTTCATCGATCTTGGGGACCGAAGAATTGAAGTCGTGACAAAAGACGGCGTACGAGAAGAAAATAAGTAGAGAAAGCAGAGGACCTAGAGCATCTCCAGCATATGAGGATTTCCCGCCCAAGATGGACAAGGGCTGTATGTACACACTGTAACTGTCAAAATAGGCTACTGCTCAGTAGAGAGCAAAACTGTAAGATAATGGGACAAGGGCAAATTCGGCTTTTAATTGCAGCAATCTTAAGCGAATGCGTATACGACGGGGGGCCTGGTTAGAACGCGGGGGAAAGACAGGTTGGCCTCTTGTGACCCCGGGTTATTGCGAGAAAACCGGGCACGAGGGCAGGAAGACGAGTCACAAAAAGGAAAGACAGGTCTGTCGATGCTAGCCAGGGTCTGCAATCTGGCAATACAGGAAGTTGGGAGGTGTTTGTAGAATTAGATTGCGAGCCGTTCGGGGGAGCTTGTTAGTGTAGAAGCTAGCGCGGGCGCTTGATGGCGGTGTCACGGAGAGAGAGAGAGGGCATGTGGAGTTGGGGTATCGGGTTGATTGTCGAGGATTGGGTTGTTTCGAGGGAGAGGAAGAACGGAAGATATGGTATCTGATGAAGTGATGTAGTAGAGAAGTCGTCGAATCGTCCGTGATTGCCGTCGTTGAGGTGTCGAGAGTCGAAGGGGTCGGGTCTGGTCTGGTGAAGCTGGGCTGGGCTGGCCAGGTCCCTGGCAAGTGGATGATGAAATGGTCTGAATTGGGAAATTTGATGGGTTTTGGACGCACGGGTGCAATTCCAGGCATGGGGCGATGTCGATGACATTTTTGCTGCTGTGATTAGATTAATTAGCCGAGAGGGAGAGGGAGAGGGAGATGAAAATCAAAACAATGCTGCGTTTGGTCGTGGTTGCATGTGTACATGTATCAACTCGGAAGCTTCACCGATACAAGAAAGTCTGCGGCCCAGTTTAAAAAAGGCAGCCATCCATTGGACTTGGACACCCCCCTCCCCTCCTCTCCTCTTCCCCTCCTGACATTCACCCACTGTACCAGCATCTGCAGCTAAGCTCAACCAAGTACTCCGTACGGAGGTACAAGCAAGTACATCCGCTGGCCACTCAACCACCGCCCGAGTCGAGGTAACCCCGCCAGACCCAAGCAACCCGGCCAGCTTTCCCCTCGAAACCCTCCCACGCCGTTTTCCGGTCAACCTCCTGACTTGATCCTCTTCATCACACATCGAGTCTCTTTTTTTTCTTCTCTCTTCCCTTCTACAGATCAACAACCATCCACCATGGACGAGATTGCCAAGGAATACGACGTTATCGTCCTCGGCACCGGTACGTTTTGCCCACTGACTGCTTCCCCTCACACGCCGCCGCCGCCGCCGCCGCCGCTCTGCATTGTTGGGGTCGTGCAAGCAAGCAAGCTTTCGCCGCCTTTTTGCCCCTCATGCACGACCCGGAAGCTTGACGCGCAACAAAGCAGCCGCGAATCTCCTTCCCCTCTATACTACCCAGCTTGCTGCAAGACACAATCATTTCTGTCTCGAATCAAATCCGCTAATGGTCCTCCTCCGCAGGCCTCACCGAGTGCATCCTCTCTGGGTACGCCACTCCCGACTCCCACCGCCCAATGCCATGCCCCCCGCCTTTTCGATCGACCATCCTATACGGCCTTTGCTAACGCTGCCTCTCTCTACAGTGTATTCAGTGTCAAGGGCAAGAAGGTCCTGCACATTGACAAGAACGACCACTACGGAGGGTGAGTCTCTAACCTCCCCACCCCGGCTTCTGCTGTCCACCATGCCACTAACCAGCTCTCCCTCCTTGCAGTGAAGCCGCCTCTGTCAACCTCGAGACTGTAAGTCGTGTTCGCCCATCTTGACCACAGGTTCACATGCTAACCCTCCTCTCAGCTCTTCAAAAAGTACGGCAACGCCACCGGCGAGCCCTGGAAAAAGTACGGTCGTCTCAATGACTGGAACATCGACCTCGTCCCCAAGCTGCTCATGTCCTCGGGCGAGCTGACCAACATTCTCGTCTCCACCGACGTCACCCGCTACCTCGAGTTCAAGCAGGTTGCTGGCAGCTTCGTCCAGCAGGGCGCGGGCGCCAAGGCCACCGTCGCCAAGGTCCCCTCAGATGCCGCCGAGGCTCTCAAGTCGCCTCTCATGGGTATTTTCGAGAAGCGCCGCATGAAGTCTTTCATCGAGTGGGTTGGTACCTTCGACCCCAAGGACCCTGCCACTCACAAGGGTAAGGAAGCTATCCTTCAAAAGAGAACAGCGAGCTTCTTGACTAACACACCCTCCAGGCCTTAACATGAACACCTGTACCATGAACGAGGTTTACGACAAGTTCGGCCTCGAGGCTGGTACCAAGGACTTCATTGGCCACGCCATGGCTCTCTACCTCACCGACGACTACCTCACTGCCGCCGGCGAGGCTCCCACTGCCATCGAGCGTATCCGCCTCTACGGTAACTCGGTAGCCCGCTACGGAAAGTCGCCTTACATCTACCCTCTGTACGGTCTCGGCGAGCTTCCCCAGGGTTTCGCCCGTCTCTCCGCCATCTACGGTGGTACCTACATGCTCAACACCAACGTCGACGAGTTCCTCACCGAGGGCGGCAAGACCGTCGGTATCAAGGCCACCATGACTGGTGTTGAGGAGATGAAGTTTGAGACCAGGGCCAAGATGATCCTCGGTGACCCCTCTTACTTCCCTGGCAAGACCAAGGTTGTCGGTCACGTTCTCCGTGCCATCTGCATCCTGAAGCACCCTCTCGCTGGCACCAACGACAGCGACTCGTGCCAGCTCATCATTCCCCAGTCCCAGGTCGGCCGCAAGAACGGTATGTATCAACTTGCCCCCGTATAATAAATGTCGTCCTAACTATTGCAGACATCTACATTGCTTGCGTCTCCTCCGCCCACAACGTCTGCCCCAAGGGCTACTGGGTCGCCATCGTCTCCACCATTGCTGAGACCGAGGCCAACCACCACCTCGAGCTCCAGCCTGGTCTGGACCGCCTCGGCGCCATCGAGGAGCAGTTTATGGTAAGCAGCTGTCTTGATTCATCTATGGACCCAAAGACTAAGAATTTTCAGGGCAAACCCATCCCCATGTACGAGCCCCTCGAGGACGGCACCAAGGACAACGTCTTCATCTCCAAGAGCTACGACGCCACCAGCCACTTCGAGACCACCACCGACGACGTCAGGGATATCTACCGCCGCGCCGCCGGCGAGGAGCTCAAGGTCGAGGGCCTGAGAGAGGGCATCACCGTCGCCAGCGACGAGCAATAAACGCGGGGACATGTAAATTCGTACTTGGTTAACAGCGGAAAGCGATGAATTCGATGGCCATGGCAGACTTTTTGATGGTGATGGTGTAAAAGGACAAAGCTTTAAGAAATTTAATCAACAGAGGGATCTGCCGGGCAGTTTTGATTCATTTTGGAACTTAGTTAGTTTCCAAATCTTGTTCGTAGCAAAAAAAGAACAAAACAGATACAAGACATACCGTGTCCCAGTGAGATTATAGAGAATAACAGCATATTGCCCCCATCACTGTGCAACAAGTCATGTATTCTACCTCGAAATCTACTATATATTGACCTTGGTATTTCGCAAAGTCGTTACTATCTCTCCCAAAATCTTGTTTGCAGGTGGCCCAAAACGGATACTTTCTGATGTGAATCTGATTCACGGTGGGTTGTGGGATTACGGCATGAGCAAGCGACCAAGTCTCTCTAAAGCGAGGCGCTTACCCTCTCGCCTTTCTACATTGAACTAGAACACTATCTTGGCCTCCCACGCTCGACAAGGGCGACAATGGCTCCTGACACACAAAACCCTCTACATCTGCCGGAGCTGCTCACCCTCCTGATCCAGCATCTCCAACCGTGCGCGCCGGGATTCTCGGGTGAAGATTTTGAAGACGTCAATATCCAGCTTCGCAGACATGCAGGAACCGGTATTTGAAGTTCTGCGCGGGGATATCAGACGCGGCGGTCGCGGCGGTCGCGAAGCACTGCCCGCAGCTGGAATATTACGATACGAACCGTGCGAAGATACAGAATGGTTAGACATGAGTCAAGATAACTTTATTACTTTAAATATCGAGAAAAAAAGTACAAGGAAAATACTATATGAAAAAGATTACAATGCTCTTATCAGACTCCGCCTGCGACCCTAGAACTACATGGCCAGCAATGTTCTTGAGAATAGACATGCCCATTGGATTCTAAAAGTCCCTCTATTATCGCGTCCGAGTACGCATCGTACTCATCCAAATATACTCCGGCCAACCGGGGCATGTGCTGCTGCAAGAGCGGGAGAATTTCCACTGGCGAACCCATCTCGAACCCGGCCGGAGTTCTAAATCCGCCCAAAGCGAGCGTATGCAGTCGCGGAAACATTACACCCACACAGCGGCCGAGGCCAAGTGCCTCCAAATCCACCTTGTGAAGCGCGTGATACTCCAGCAGCTGAGAGCAGTGCCTGCCTAGGGCCTTAAGCGAGCCTGTTGAAATGTTGCACTGCACCGCGAACTCGAGGCGCCTGAGGCAGGCAAGACCGGAGACGAGACTATCGAAGTCGGCGTCGGAGAAACCGTCCGCCTCGATGGAATACGTCGAATGGATGAACAGGTCGGTGAGGTTGACGAGAGCTTTGAGCGCAAGGAGCTCGGCCCTGGCCACTTTGATGGGGGAGCGACCATTGTATGTGAGGGAGAGGAACCGCAGCCCCGTGAGGCCCGCGACGTGCCGTATGCCGGCTGTTGACCCCTCAACTGATAGAGTGAGGCGAGTGAGGTGCGTGATCGGAAGCAGGTCTGTGAGTGGCTGCATGGCGGAAGCCTCGAGATTGATATCCAGCCGCTCGAGCCGTTGGAATGGGCTAGCCACTGCTGCCGCGATGCGCTTGAACACCGGCGCGCCCAGCCGGCGATCGATGCACAGGGAGGTGAGATTCGATCGGCCCGCCAGGTGCACGACCAAGTCGTCTGACACGAATCCGTCCATACCCAAGAGGAGCTGAGCGACCTCGACGGTCGGGCAACCCTCCAGGAGCCGGTAAACCCCCGCCGCGCTGGCGCGAACGCGCGAGCCGCCCACCACGCAGCCCTCCGTGTCGAAGCGCAGCCGCCGCAGCCTCCGACACCCCCGCTGGAGAGCCCCCAGCAGGGCGTCGTCGAGCTCGCCGACGTAAAACTGAAACGACTCCAGCACGGGGCTGAAGTACTGCTGCACGGGGTACGGTTTCGCCCGTGCCGAGGGGCGGTAGATGTCGAGCGAGAGCTCGCGGAGGCGGTCGAAGCGCAGGTCGCGGAACTGGACGTGCGTCCGCGCGTCCGCCTCGCCGCAGAAGTAGAGGGCCGCCACGCGCGAGGCGTAGAGCTGCCGGCGCGGCCCCCTCTCGACGGCGGCGATGCCGCAGTCGAACCACAGGCTGTTGACGCGGACGGCGGCGGGGAGGCTTCTCTGGTCGAGGTCCGCGAGGACGAGGGTGAGGAGCTCGGGTATCTCGAGAGGCTTTGCTCGGAGAGGCAGCATTTTGGAATAGTACCTATTGAGGGCATTGATTAGAGTGAATTGGAAACCATTAGAAAAGGTAGAATCAAGAACCGCAAGGAAGCAGAGCTCTCTATAGTCTCAAGCCATTTCTCTCTGCTGTTTCTTGCCATCTCTTATTATTTCTTGACATTCATTTCTTATTACTCTTTATTACAATAGTATGGCCACAAGAAAAGAACAGCGGGAAGTACAATAAGTAAATAAGTAAATAAATTAAAACACAATGGAGAAAGAAACGCACCGTGATGACAGGAATAGACGCGGCGAATGAGGCGCAGAGCCGTCAAAACGACGGTGGCGGGTGTGAAGAGAGGGAGTTTACGCCTCAAGCGCGCCGGCGACGCACCCAAACCACAGCCGAAACGGACTTGAGATAGATGGAGGGGTGACTTGTCCGGCGACGCGATATGACGTTTCCGTTGTAGGAAAAGCTTCAATAGACAGACACAAGGCAATGTAGACCTAGAGGAGAGAGAGCAAAGCGGGGAGCGAGGAAGTTGGAGGAGGACAAGCAAACGCTGCCAAGCAGGAGACAGAAGGAAGCAGAGCGAGGGAGCGACGCCATGCAGATCGCTGAAAACAAACAGCTGCAGAAAAAGTCAGCGTAGAGAGAATAATGATTATGGCATGCACTTCCACGCCGCTGAATCGCCCGGGAGGGAATTTCGGCGGTGTCGAGTGTTTAGAGAGAAGCGCAAGCGCCGCGTCGACCGGCGGGAAGCCTGGTTATTATCCCTTTCTGGCGGACAGCGGCAGAATCACGCTGGAGCATCACGCCGCATCGAAAAGGGACGTTCCTCACACATCGGAAAGCTCTTATTCATAATCATCAATTTTGGGTTGCAACCTAGCATCTAGAATAGAAGCAACTTTCAATGACAAAAGAAGCTTTATCTCTATATATAGACATGTTTTCTTTTTCAACTTTTCTCTCCCCGTGCCTCCTCGTTCATGTATATCCTTCGTTTTTTGTACCACAAGACTTTCCAATCCCCTGCTCTGGATCAAAGAAAACTTACAACAGGCGTTGCATTAACAAGGCATAAAAACAAGAACTCCAGAAACGCCAGCGAGAACCACAAAAGTGTAAAGGACTGTGGCTCTCCCAAACCCGAGCCACATGACTGAATGAAAGAACTTGTCAAGAGACGATGCAAAAATACACACGAGCAGAAAACGGCCAACATGTGATGCAAGTGTACTGAGACTGTCTTCTCGTAACATAAAGCGCGGCCCTCCATGTACAAAAAGTTGTCCAAACAACCGAGGACAAGGCTGTATAAACTGTGTGTTGATTTATTTCCAGTCGGTCTTGCCGATACCGCGCTTGCCGGAGAACAGGTACTTGGGCATCTTGGTACCGATGTGCCTATCGGCCTCACCCTGTCGGGCCATTCTGTTCATTCTGCGCTGGTTCAGCTTGGTGATGCGATCAGCCTTGCTGAGCTTAGCCTCATCCTCCACACCAGCATCTCTGCGGCTCGTCATAGGAGCACGGCTGGCAGGTCTGCTCTTGGAGCGAAGACGGACACGGGGGTCGTCGACCTCCATGGCGTCGGCGTCCTCGGTGCCAGCGCGGCTGCGGGTCACGGAGCGGCCACGTGGGCGGGACTTGGCGCGGGCGCGCTCAGTGATGTCAGTCGTGTCGATACCGAGGGCGTCGAGAGCGTCATCAAACTCGGCGAGCGACTTCTTGGCCATCTTGCGGGGAATGATGGCCTGGTTCTTGAGTCTCTTCTTCATCCTGGCCTCGTTGCGGATCAGCTGCTGCTTCTCGCGGATGAGCTCCGCCTTGCGCAGAACTTCGGCCTCCTCCTCATCCTCAATATCTTCGTCCGATTCGTAGTAGCCCTCCTGCTCGAGTTTCTCCTCCTCTTCCTCGAGAGCAGCCAGCTTGGCATCGATATCAGGGTCGACAAAGTCGAAGACATTCTGGCCGTCGAAGATTTCGGGGACCTTGTCGTACTTCCACTCGGGGTTCTTGAGGAGGTAGTCGGCGCGCATGTCGACGCTGAAGACACCAGCACCACCGTTCTCAGCCTCAACATCCTTGGCGAGCTTGCGGCGCTCGGGGTCCGTCTTGTCGTATTTCTTGAGATCCTTGACGGCGTCGGGAATGAAAGTCTCGAGAGTCTGGCCGCCCATGGGCTGGGCAACGTGGATACGGGCCATGACATCAGCCAGACGGCCACCAACGTTGCCACTGTTCATGGTACCAGCCTTCAGCTTCTGGTTGACACGCTCGGCAATAAGGCGCTCGCAAGCAGCGTTTTTGACCTCCTGGACACCCTCCATGGTGTTGCAGGAGAGCTGAAGCATCTCAACTTCACCAGCCTTGAGGATACTTTCCAGATCAGCCTTCAGCTCGGGCTCAAGGTCCTCTGGGCGAGTGACATCGATCTTGTTGACAACGACGAAAACGAGCTTGTTGGAGAAAAGAGGCTTGATACTTTTGAAAAGCTGAATCTGAGCGGAAACAGAGTAGCCACACTGCTCGGACAAGTCCATGAAGTAGAGAATAGCGGATCGCAGATGGGCAATGGCGGTAATACTCTGCATTTCAATGGTGTTCATCTCTTCGAGAGGGTGGTCGAGGATACCAGGCGTGTCGATGGCCTGGAACCGAAGGTATTTATAGTCAAAGTGTCCAACAAAGAGACTCTTGGTGGTGAAGGCATATGGCTGAACATCGACGTCGGCGCGAGTGACACTGCGCAAGAAACTCGACTTGCCGACGTTGGGGTAACCGCAGATGAGCAGAGTGCGGGTATTGGGGTCGATGGACGGAAGACGACCAAGATGCTGGCGGACCTGGTCAAGGTACAGCAGAGGGTCCTTGAGACGCTTGACGAGCGTGGCCATGCGACCGAGCGCGGCTCTCTTGAGCTGCTTGCACTGGAAGAGAGACTGGCCATACTTGAGAAGACGGACGTAATCTCTGGAGATGGTCTCGATCAGGTGCTTGGCAGTGGACAGCTGACCAAGGGCGATACGGAAATGGTCGGCATCGTAGAGGGTATTGAGAAGATCCTTGTGGAACGGGTGGATGTCCTGGAGGCGAGGGAAACTCTCGAGGATGGAAGCGAACTTTTCGGAAAACGTCTCTTGGGTGAACTTGACTTTACGGGTATAGAAAGCTGCGAAGAAGAAAGAAGAACCAGTCAGTATATCGTGCGATTACAGAGCGCTGCGTCAAAAGTCAGGGCCTTTTCGTACCTCGAATTCTGCCAATTTTGAAACCCGCACGAATCTGCGTGGGCAACTTGCGCTGAGTTCTGCTCAGCGCAATGTCCAGAAACTCCTGCTGAGTCGGGACGGGAGGAATATCCTTCCAAGTGGTCTTCATGATGGGCGATCTGGTCGTGGACGCAAGATATCGAAATGCCCTGTGGTGGTGGTTGGGAGATGGAAGAATATTTCCGAATGGGCGTCCCCGAGCGGCAAGGCGGTCAATTTTTTTTCTCTTCACCAGAGCGAAAAAAAAAGTTGGGCAGGAAGGTGGGCCAAGTGCTTATCGATACACCTATCAAAGACTAGTATTGGCTGCTGAGGTACCTTTTCGCACAAAGTATGTGGAAAAATACCTCTAGCAGCACCCCGCTCGGCCAGCCCCGCCCACCTCTATCACGACAGAAGGGTGCAAAACGGCAAAAAGAGTTTTCTGAGAAACTGGACATTCTATTCTTCTAGGTTTTCAATTCGATCTTTACTAGTTATCAATCTTTGAAACTTACGTTTATTTCCGGAATTTATACTGCATTTTTGCGGCCGCTGTACCGACCTTCCAACCTCTTCGCCTCCATTCACCAATAAGCCTTCATCCCACCACCAAAAAACCTACAACCACCATGTCTCAGCTCGCTCAGTACAAGAAGGACTTCCTCAAGTCTTGCCATGATGGTGGCATCCTCAAGTTTGGCAGCTTCGAGCTCAAATCCAAGAGAATCTCGCCCTACTTCTTCAACGCTGGTGACTTTCACTCTGCTCGCCTCGCTGGTGCCATCGCCAAGGCCTTTGCCCTGACCATCATTGAGGCCCAGCAGAACGGCCTCGAGTTCGACATTGTCTTTGGCCCCGCCTACAAGGGCATCCCTTTGGCTACTGCCGTCACCATCAAGATTGGCGAGCTTGCCGAGTCCAACCTTGACAAGATCTCCTACTCGTTCGACCGCAAAGAGGCCAAGGACCATGGTGAGGGCGGCAACATTGTTGGTGCCAGCCTTAAGGGCAAGCGCGTCCTGATTGTCGACGATGTCGTCACCGCCGGTACTGCCAAGAGAGAGGCCATTGAGAAGATCAGGAAGGAGGGTGGTGTTGTTGCCGGTATTGTCGTTGCCCTGGACCGCATGGAGAAGCTCCCCGCGGCCGACGGCGATGACTCCAAGCCTGGCCCCAGTGCCATTGGCGAGATGAAGAAGGAGTACAATATTCCGATCTTCTCCATCCTTACCCTCGACGATGTCATTGATGGCATGCGCGGTCTTATCTCCGACGAGAACATCAAGAAGACGGAGGAGTACCGTGCCAAGTACAAGGCCAGCGACTAAGCGTCGGGATACCCATGTTAGGAAAGAGAAATAGATCACTGCAAGTGATGGAAGAAGAAGAAAAAGCATATAGATAGCAGTTATCGAGTCTTCAACTCTTACACATATTTGCTAAATTTGGCTTGTGCAGTTAAGCACAGATTATCAGTTTATTATTAGGTTATGGGAAACGTCAGCGTGGTGTTTGGCGTACTTGGTTTAATTGAATATATATTTCGGTCAATTACGTACCTGTATATACGTGTATGTGTGTGTAGGTGTATGCGTATGCATGGGCGTACATGTCTGGTAATGTGTGTATATGTGTGTATAATTGGATACGCACATGTTTGCAGGTAATGTTTCACAGCTGCCCGCACTGTAGTGAACAAGTCACATCTGGCAAAATTGCTGCCTGATACATGGTTTTTGGTAAACCACATGTTCGTACACCCATGCCACAGAGCGCATGCCACTCTGCCTCTGCCATCAGGTTGAAACAGAGTCGTGGAGGACAAAGGGCTCATTGTGTCCCAAGTATCCACTCGGTGAGGACTCGCATGAGGTGACGGCGGGGAAGCGGCTCTGAGATGTCGTGCCTCCGAAGATGCGTTGGCATGCATTATACACTTGGTTGGGCATAGTTGAAGGTGAAGGTGCGGGTTGAAACCCCCCTTTTTGTTACTTTGTGTTTGGTGTTGGGATCGTCTCAGCATGTTCCTTGGGGCGATTGCGGTAAGATCGACGGGTGCTCGATTCCCGTAAGTCGGTGTTTATGGATATATAATAACTCGTATACTGGGCAGTAGAAAGGACACGGATTTCGTTGGACTGCATCGATTATAAGCCATCAGGCATTTCCCATCGCGACCTTCCCATCTCTTAGCGCCAAGTAAATAGCATCACTGCCACCAGCTTTCCACCAAGTCGTCAGAAATCACAAAAAAAAAAAGCCTCACCCCTTGAGACGCCACCGTTCTCAGAAGTGAGGTGGCTGGCTGTGATTGCCTGCTTGTGCATTGATTAAAAGACACGACTAGACTCAGGTGGCAAGGCGAGGCTAACAATAAAGAGCTACCCCAAGCTCCAGTGTTGCGTTGTGGCCCACTTCGCAACTTGGCTTCTGGTTACCAGGCTGCTGACAGTGACGACTAATTTCGACTCTGTTCCATTTCACTCTTCCGGCGTCATCTTCGAAGCTGCACATCACCAATCCCGGATTTTGGATTTGCTGTTACCATTGCCGACTTTACTTGTGTTGGGTGCAGCTGATACCCTCGCAGTCGCTCTCGATTCCTTACTTCCCTGCTCGATTCGACTTGCTCGCCCCGCCTCGACAGCTCGACCAACCACTTGCTGACCTTTGACGTCGTCTCCGTTTGCCACCATGTACGCATTCACAATCCGGATCCCAAGAGGTATTTGGCGTTGGAAAACTAGAGCTAATCAAGTTCTTCTTCTTCTTGCAGGCGCATCACTCTCAACATATGGGACCGCAAGGCGGGGGACCAGGACACCCTGCTGACGCTCGAGATCTTCCCCGACATGACGCTATCAACGCTGCGCGAGTCGATCCAGGCCGAGGCCAAGGTGCCACCCGAAGCTCAACAAATCTACCACAATGGCCGAGTCGTCACCGAGGACGCCAAGACGATGGAGCAGCTGGGCATCGCCGACGGCGAGATGTTGGCGGTCCACGTGCGCGAGAAGCGCCCAAACCCCAACCCGCAGTCCCAGGCCTCCCGACCGGCGCCACCCCAGCCCCAGCCCCAGGCCGGCGGCGCGGGTGACCCAGAGCTCATCCGGCTGCAGGTGCTTGGCGATCCGGCGCTGAGGCAGCAGCTCCAGAGCCAGCACCCGGCGCTGGCGGCTGCCGTCGACAACCCGGCGCAGTTTGCCGCCATCCTGCGCGAGAGCCAGGACCGCGAGAAGAGAGAGCGCATCGAGAGGCAGCGACAGATTGAGCAGCTCAACGATGACCCCTTCAATATTGAGAACCAGCGCAAGATTGAGGAGATGATTCGACAGGAGCGCGTCATGGAGAATCTGCAGAATGCCATGGAGCACAACCCCGAAGGTAAGCAAAAGAGTGTGGCTAGCTGTCATGCTAATGACCACGTCACTTGAGTAAATATCTAACCCATCCTTCCCGCTCAGTGTTTGGACGTGTTCACATGCTCTACGTCGATGTCGAAGTCAACGGCCACAAAGTCAAGGCATTCGTGGACTCGGGCGCGCAAGCCACCATCATGTCACCGTCCTGCGCCGAGGCATGTGGCATCATGCGCCTCGTTGACACGCGCTTTGCTGGTGTTGCCCGAGGCGTGGGTACCGCAAACATCATTGGTCGCGTTCACTCTGCTCAGATCAAGATTGGCGCCATGCACCTGCCCTGTAGCTTCACTGTTATGGAGGGCAAGGGCATGGACCTTCTGCTTGGCCTGGACATGCTCAAGCGCTATCAGGCCACAATCGACCTTGCCAAGGACAAACTCATCATTCATGGCGAGGAGATTCCCTTCCTCGGCGAGGCCGAGATCCCCAAAGAGGAGGATGGCAATCAGAACGAGCCCACCATCCCCGGTCCCGCGGGCACTACTATCGGCCAGAAGTCTGGCGCCATCGAGCCCGCTGGCGGCGAGTCCGCTCAGCAGTCGTCGGGCGCTGCGGTTGCTGGCCCCTCGTCGGCTGCGGCGACAACGTCGGTGCCTACGCCAGCTACGGCTCCGGCTCCGGCTTCTGCCCCGCCGCAGACCCAGCCAGCGGCCGCCGAGACTGCCATCTCGCCTCAGCATGTCGAGACTCTGATGGGCATGGGAGCCACGAGAGAGCAGGCCATCCAGGCACTGCAGGCTGCTGATGGAAACGTGGATGTGGCTGCTGGCCTTATTTTCTTCTAGGTGCAATGGCAACGAGTATAGAACCACTACGTCGAACCTTGAGGGAAAAGAAGGGCGGGAAAGGACAACACAACATCTTACACAGGCGTCGGGAGTTTCTCATTTTTACGCATTATGACGGGCGTCCGGATTCATACGATGGTATACAGGCAAGCCATCGGGCAAGGAGGACAAAGTGAAACGACAATTATGATATATCGATATAAAAATACCAAATAGATGACAAAAAAATTGCGTTCTGTTTATAGTATCTACCTGCACGGAAATCTCTAATTTGGGCTAATGCTTTTATTCTTTTCCCCTAAACGCCAGTCCGTATTATTCTAAGCGAGCACATTTACCGAATTTTGTACACACAGGGCTTCAAGATTCCTGACTCGTCGACCTCGTTCTCTCCATCGTCCTCTCCCACCTTGGGCGCAAACGACGGCTTCCTGCCACGGCCCGGCTCGGGAGCCTTCGCGGCGCGGCCCTTGGTAGGCGTAGCGCCCTTGATGAAACGCATCTTGACAAACATCTTGTTGGAGAGGTCAATAGCCTCGGAGCGCTCGCCGTTCAACACAAAGCCCCGCTTCTGCAGTGCCTCGACAAAGGCGGAGACGTCCGTCTCCTTACGGTGATCCTCGGCGCCGTCCACCTCGACGGCCAAATCGGTCGAGTCGACGGCCTCCCCGGCACCGCCGCCCTTGCCCTTCTTGCCCATCTTCCTGCGGTTGCCGACGCTGTGCTCCACAGGGGCATGCTTGTTGCGTACGGGACCGAAGCGGCTCTTGATCTCGGCCACCCACAGCTCGCCCTTCCAGTGCAGGACGCGGAACGCCTCCTCGATGAAGTCTATCCAGTTGGTGCCCATGAGGGCCAGGCAGAAGATGGCAACGTTGACGGAGCCCTCCTCGAGGGGCAGGTTGGCAATGTCGGCCTTTGTGACGAGGGGGTGGGGACTCTGCAGGTCGTAACTCTTGACGTCGATGCGCAGCTTGCCTTTGTCGGTCTGCAGGGACTGCGCGAGCGCGGCATCACCGCAGCCCAGGTCCGCGATTGTGCAGGTGCCACCTGTGCGAGGAAGAGGCGAAGTGGCGAGAGAAGAGGGCCGGCCGCTCGGCTTGCCCTTGAAGGACTGGCGGACCTTGCCACGGGTGCGGATGTCGTTGAGGAAGCTGTCGACGGGGTTCGCGGGCCAGACCTTGACCTGGCGGCGGAAGCCTTCATGGTACTCGTCAAACATCTCCGGCGAGTCCTGGAATAACGTGAAGGACTCCTCGGACGGTCTGGTGTATAGTGTCTCATTTAGGTGACGGAAGCGAGCTGAGATGAGCTTTTCTCTCATGGCAGCCTGCAGAGGCGTGAGCTTGGGCGGCGCAGGTGGGAGAGGCGTGGGCTGAACTGCCACGGCCTGCTCCTTGGTAACCGCTTGTGAGCCCTCATCTTCGTCTTGCTTTCCGTGCCTGCCGTCCTTGCCCTTCTTCTTCTTATCTTTCTTGTCCTTCTTGTCCTTGTTGCCCTTTTTGTCACCCTTTACCCGCTCTTCTTGCTCGAGCTCAGGCTCAGGCTCAGCAGGGTCTTCCTTGTCTCGGGTGCCGGTAGGTTTCTCATCCTGTGCAGCACTGTTTTTCTTCTGGCGTTTGGCCGCCTTGACTGGCTTGGGAGCATTGGGGTTCTTTCCCTCCACGACAGACTCGTAGAGCTGTGTGACGTTGTCGGCGGTGACGTCCTCATCGCGAGGCCGGCCAGGTCTCTTGCGCTTCTTGGCCCCAGCGGCGCCCGGGCCGGACTTCTCAGCCTTGAGGCTGTCTGCGGACACGGACCAGCCTGGTACAGCAAACATTTCACTCGTTGGCTCTTTTCGGGCTGTTGGGTAATTTTTTCCCCCTTCTTCTGCAGAGTCGTTTGAGATGCCGTAAAAGTTAAGCTGGGCGAGTCGGAAGAGGTTGCACAGATTCAATTTTTTAGTGGGGCTTTCGGGCCTCTTTTTGGTGCAGCGCCAGACTCCACTGCCGTGACGAGAAAGAGGTGCTACTACGTACCTCAGAGCGCTCCAGTCTATGCACTTCCTCCTACATGTACATGATACATTAAGAGACATCTATCAACCTATTATCCGGAATACAGCGCGGCTATCTGCATTTATGGATTCCTGTATGTATTTGGGTCACTCGCGTCAGATACCAAAAACGCCTTAGAGCTGATAATGAATGACAAATTGCACCTACAAGAAGTGGTGCGAGAGCGACAAGGGGGAAGTATTGCACACTTACACTCTCGTTTGACTGAAGTATCCTGGATGTTTGATAGATGCATCGCGCATGGGCCAGCAGAGTCCCCTCGCGCATCGAGCTTTGACTATCGAAATGATGCCGCATTTCAAGACTACAAACACCAATTTCGGCATTCTCGGCCCATTCGCAATAGTTGAGTCTCCCGATGACACTGCGCTCTGATATTTGCGCCGATATCTTATGGCAGCTATACAACATGGCGTACTACCTGGAATGACACGGCACAGCGCATCAAACATGGTCGCAGCCTGCTCACTTGTCCGCCGAATACGATAGGATTTACATGGGTTGTTGGGCGGCGCTGGGGTATAGCGCCAGTCACACAAAGACCGGGGGCCGTCGCCGGACAACATGACTTAAAAAGGCAGAGTATGCGATGGACTGCAATCTTGAGTGGGAATGGCTACTCAGTCGGCTGGCTGGGCTCCTAGTACCACGGAAGAATTGCTGGGACCCCACGCGCGCGTCATACGGCAATATAACAGAACCTAGTACGACGGATGGATGTGCAGGGCATGTGCTGTGGCACTGCTCGTGATTTGTGATGGTACGGTTGCCGTGTCATGGCAAGCAGAGGCTGGCTGGCTGCGTTGGGGTCGCGCAAGCTGTACTCGAGCAAGATGCGGCAGGAAGCCGCTGCGACTGTCGTGAAACTACATTGAGCTGGCTGCCGTGTCTTGTCTGTCCCTCGCAGCAGTTTGTGACTGACTGCACAGGAGACTGGAGGACTGGAGTACCCAACAAGTGGCTGGGCATGGCGACGCCATTCGTCCGGGTCCGAGGTGGCCTGGGGGCTTGACACGATGGATCCATGATGCTGGAAACGTTGTGGCGAGACGGGCAGGGTGGTGTACAGATATAACAACGCCGATGGGGAGGCTGAGGCTGAGGCTGAGGCTTTGATGGAGTAAAGTGGACTTGTTTTCCGAATCGGCGGGAGAGGTTGATACGGTGGCCATCGCGGAGTTCGGTTGAGGGCAAAGTGAGGAGGTGGCGCCCAACGAGGGCAAACGTGGCAGCTGATGAGGTGAGGTGCGGCTTTGGCCAACCTGGTAGCGATACCCTCGTAGATGTTAGTACATGTAGATGGCTATGGCTGGCACTGCAGGCATTGCAGGCATTGCAACCTGCAGCCCTTTCGTCTCGTCTCGGTAGGTTCACTGCATTGCGAAATGCGCCGAGTAATTGCGAGTGGCATGCGTCGTCTCTGTTTGTAGTGAGAAGCTGCATCAACAAGGGTGCAGCCACTTCCACAGCCACAGCTGCAAGCCGTGGGCGCTACGTTGTACTGGAGGCAACTCTGCTGGTCTGCACTGCAACTCTGCACCTCGTCGTGGCGGACAGGTACCCAGGTACAAAATAGATACACCCACCCTTAGCGTTGTCAGTAGCGCAACGGTTAGCGCGGCAGTGGAGTTTGTTCAAGACAATCCGCAGAGTCCATCGTCAAAGGAGCCTAGAACGTGGAGGGCACTGGGGCCTGACAGGTGGAATCACTCGCTGGGACTGGTACCTTGCTTGTACCCGCTACTTGGCCCAGGTATAACGGCAGCCTCTCTTTCAAGTCTCTTTCAGTCTCCTTCACAATCTGTCCGGGCTCCTCCTCCTGCTCAGTGGAGGGGCAATCTTCCATCTCACTATCCGCTGCCAGCCCGCCGTCCAGAGTCCAACGTCCAACGTCCAACGTCCGCCTTCCCACCGTCCTTGGTGCTCCTTGCAGCTCTTCATTTATCCGTTAGGCTAGCCTGCAACCCACGCCTCTTTCAACTTCTTCACCACTGCCACTGCCGCAACCCTCCGCTTCCACCATCTTCCGCCACTCCCCGCTTGCAAACATCACGAGAGCTCAGTCCGCAACTCGCCTCGGCCATATTTCGCTGTCGATCCTCACATTCAGCAAACAATTTCTCTTCCCGGCCTCCTTCTCGCGTGTGGCAAGGCTGCCCCAACCACCACTGACACTTGCATGCTTTCGATTGCTGCCCACAGCTAGCTCGGTGCGTCTTGACAAATGCCTTCTGCGGCAGGAGCCTCGCCCTTCCGCCCTGCTAACTTGACCAGACCAGCTGCAGAGGAGACGAGGACACCCAGTTTCCACCTACAGCTTCCCCGGTACAAGGCTGAAGAACTCGGAAAGACCAAGATCGATCCAGGCTCTGGGGAACAGCACTCCGTCCAGAGGTAGGCGCCGACCTCCAGACTTGCCCTGTATCTCCTCTCTCCCTTTTCTTCGACAGGCTTACTACATCGACCCCTGCCTGGATCTTCGAGTTACACTGTTGCCGTTTCACATCAGTCCTGCCGTGTCTGTCCATTACCAACCCCGAGAGTCGGACAACGGCGTCCTTCCTCATGCATCCGCCCTTGGCTTGGCTATCGCCCTTTGCGTCTTCTCCACAGCTTGTAACCCGGCATCATTCTCGGTCCTCGGCCGCTCCTGTTTCTCTGCGATCCTAGCCCTGAACTCGTTCTCTCGAGCTCGGCCATTTACTATTTATGACCTCGCCATCTCCCCGATTACGAACACCATGATCCTCGCCAAGTGACACAAGACCATATAGATCACATACATCACGCAGTTCCGAGTTATCTTCTCTTCTACATCATCATTGCTTTCTTCTCTTTAACAATCCACACATCATCATTATGGAAGCTGTATCGAGACAGCATGCATCCGACGCTGCGGAGAGGCAGGGCAACGATCAGAATGATCCCAACAAGAAGCCAAATGTTCGCAAGCGAACAAAAACAGGCTGCCTCAGTACGTTCAACTCCAATGCTAACACAATATGGCTCGTTACATGCTCAGTTACTGACATAAACTGCAGCATGCCGCAAGAGACGCATCAAGTGCGATGAAGGTCGACCTACCTGCGCCAACTGCATCAAGTCCAAGCGTATATGTGAGGGCTACAACCCACGGGTGGTTTTCAGAGAACCCCTGGGATCTGCCCAAGGACAGTTCCAGTCCGCAGGATTCGGAGGAGGCTTTGAGGGCGGCATGCATCCTCAGCTGGCTCGACCAACTCTTGCACCCCTAGCTCCACGACCCCCTAATCACCATGGCCATTCGACACACCCGAGTATGGCATTTTCTGAGGACGTATTCTTCCCGCGGCAGCCCGGTATGCCGTCTGCGGACCCCCAGCAATTCGATTTCAACTCCTACAATGCGGCGGGAATGATGGGATCGCAGCAGATGATCCCGAATCCTCTCGTGGCATCCAGCTATCCTCCTACCGCGGCCTTCGCTTCAAGTCTGGGTGGAGTACAGTCAAACTGGCACGATCAAGGCAGAGTCTCTTCCAACCCAGGAATTTCGGCCTCCTCATATGGATATGGACGACATCACGCCGCCGCATACGACGACGACGACGATGACGACGCCATGTCGATAGCTGACGACGAGGCGCCGGTCGCCAACGACTCTGAAGCCTTGCAAACGTTGTCCAGGGCCTGGAATGGATCTCGGGTTGATCCCCGGAAATTTGGCTTCTTTGCTCACAGCGGAGCATTGTTTTCGTACATGGATTTTCCAGCGAACTCGGAGCTGAGGAATCAAGGCGAGATGACAATATTCTCGTACTTCCTCAACGTCACGAGCCCTACGATATCCATGTACGAGCGCCATCCTTGCGACCCTATAGAAAAGCAAGAGTTCCACAGCAAGGGGCATAACCTGTGGAGCTGTAAGTGTCCTAAGTCTCTATAAGCGCGACGCATCTAACCGACCTACCACAGATACGCTACCCGTCATTGCCTTCCACCACCCAGGCTTATTGCACGCTATGCTGGCTCTAGCAAGTTTCCAGCTTGCTAAAATACAGGGACAGATCCCCATCGCAGCCATTCGACATTACTCCAGAGCCATCCGTCGTGTGGCGAGAAACGTTAATGCACCATCTCGAAGAACGCATCTAGCGACTCTCGCTGCTACTCTGCTGCTGGGCTACTTTGAAGTCTGGATGGCTGACCATAAGAACTGGTGCAAGCACTTAAACGGAGCCAGCATCTTGCTCAAGGAAATACCTCTACGAGCCCAAGCGTGCCGGTGTCTACCGAAACGCCGACGGATGGAGCAACAGCGTTGCTTAAGTGACCCGACGTTCATGCCCAAAGAGCAAGAGAAGCTGGATTTTGAGCTTCTGCGTACAATCACAGGTCGCCCGGTTAATGCTGAGGATTATGGACTGGATGATGACGGAACGGATGTGGCAAAGCTGCTGGACGTCTCGGAGCAGGACATTGAAAAGTTTGAGAATCTTTCCGACTTGTACTGGTGGTTCTGCAAAATGGACGTATACCAGAGCGTGCTCGGTGGTACGAAGCTCTTGTAAGTTTTTCCGCAGTATAGCGACTGCGGTACATGCACTAACACGAGGCAGTATGGACTACCGAGAATGGACACAGATTCCACCTAGAGCGCCCATGGCAAGATTCGGTCTCATGTATGTTTAAAATGGATATTTTGCACATGATATCTACTTACCAATCTATCTCTAGCTTCGGAACGTATGACCACTTGATCCTGTTACTTGGCCGAGTCGCGAGCTTTGCAGCAAGCGACTTGAATAGAAAGCGCAAGTCTTTCAAAGCACCGCCAAGCACATCATCTGGAAATACGCCGCCCCCATTTCCTGGAATTATACCTGTTCAAGGGGCCTTTCAAACTCCTCTTGGCTTCAGTCCACCCCGTCACGTCTCTCCACTGAGCGAGCAGTCTGACGACCTGGACCCGCGCGCCAGACTGGATGCCGCGATTGAGGAGTGGGGGAATATAAGAAAGGCCTTCGAGGCCCTGAAGAATAGCTTCGGTCCTGATTTTCGACCGCTGAGCCCCGAGTACGCTGATAGGCGAGACTCACCCTTTGGCCTCGCAGTACAGTATCGAACATACTCCATCGCTGGCGTATGGATGAACTACTACATGGGGCTAATTCATCTCTATCGGGCTCATCCGAACATGCCGCCGGCAGCGATGCAGGCCGCAGGAATGGCGGCCAACGAAACATCAACATACGCCAATCAAGTCGGTCGTATCGCCTCTGGTCTTTGGGCTGACAACCCCAAGGCCACTCCCGATCCGCTACTCGTCGCAGCGCTCATCGAGTGCTCATTCTGTTTGTTTGTAGCCGGTGTACAGGTAAGCTGAACGATAGCTGCCATTTCCGGCACAGTGTTATTGACGCGCTAACCAATACTGCTAGTATCAAATGGATGATCAACGGCACTGGCTCATTCAAAGAATGTCCGATGTTGCGCAGTATACTGGATGGCAATCGGCAAAACAGATTGCGACGGGATGCGAGGCTGTGTGGAGGAAGGCGGCCCAGATGGGCCGAGGACCGGTATACGAGAGCAGAACGTGTGTGGTTGAAGAGCATACGCAGTCAGTATGGCGATCCGCACGACGCTTGGACGAAGTCTTCGAGAAGGAAGGCGACAAACGCATCGTGCTGGCGAGGGCCGACAGGGCTCAGTACGCGCTCGGGTTATTGGCCGCAGAGGAAGACCTGGCGCGACTGGAGCTGCGTGATGACCGCACGTAGCGGGCATGGACGGTTTGAATTTTGGGAATCGAAAAAAAGGTGACACGATAACAGGCAAGGCAGATTATGTGACAATCTGTAGCTGGGTGTCCACAAGGAAAGGGGTGTACGGCTTCCAATGGAGGTGGGAAAATACAAAGTTTCAAAGCATATTGTCGTTAATTTGCATATATTTTGTTGGGGGATTATCGGTAGCCATCTAGAAGCGTCGCATGTGGACGCAGATTAATGACGATACATGCCACAGCCGAGGGAGTTTTTGGGTTTCATTTGCTTGAGCAAGCGATCTTGATATCAGAGCTAGCTCTAATCCTATAAATACAGCGCCATTTCGTTTAGTTGGCTGGTAGTCGCTCGACGACAGCGGCCATTTCCTCATCTGTGTATATTCTGAAGCCCTTTTCCTTGGTGACGCTTGCGAGCTGGACGTTTTTGGAGTCGAGCTTCTCCTCCATGACCTGCTTAAGTGTTTTGAGGACGAGAGTCTCGGCGTCGACAATTGTTAGAGACTAAGTCGTGTGCAGTTAGTATTCTGTCGTAAAGCACCAGAAAGTAGCAGGCACACTCGGCACCTCGACGCACTTACCTTGTGATATTCGTTCTGCAGCTCAGCCTGTGCGCCCTCCGAGCCAGAGCCAATGGCCTTGGCGTCGTATCGGTAAAAGGTGCCACTAGGCTCGGCGTGGAACAGCTGAGGGCCGTTCTCGTCATAGCCAGCGACCAGCAAGGCAACACCAAAAGGTCTGCTCATGATGGTCTCCTCTCCCTCAGCACCCTCGCCGAAGCGCAGGGCGAGGTCGCAGATGGCCTGGGTGGTGCTCTCGACGCCGAGGGGCTCGTTGTAGTTGAAGCCGTGGCTCTGGCATTCGACGCGGGCGTGCTCGATCATGGAGCGGGCGTCGGCCTGGAGGCCGGACATGGCGCAGCCAATGTGGCGGTCAATCTCGACAATCTTCTCGACCGAGGACGTCTCGAGGAGGGTGGAAGTGACGCGCTTCTCGACGCCGAGGATGACGCCCTCCGAGGTGGCGACGCCGATGGCCGTGGAGCCGAGCTTGATGGCTTCGAGGGAGTATTCGACTTGGAAGAGACGACCTTCGGGCGA
This sequence comes from Lecanicillium sp. G3, assembly GCA_037575805.1. Lineage (NCBI taxonomy): Eukaryota > Fungi > Ascomycota > Sordariomycetes > Hypocreales > Cordycipitaceae > Lecanicillium > Lecanicillium sp. G3. The sequence continues at coordinate 715,619 of JAZHPD010000004.1, read as the reverse complement.
GAAGGTGTTGATGCCTCGGTCTGTAATTCGGAGAGGATACTGTTAGTAGATAGGTCCAGCTGTGCTGTAGCTATGCGCCGGTGTTTGTAGAGGGAATCATCGACGGGAGGGATGGAGGGAGCTTGCCGTATTCTGATCTTGACATGAACATGTTGGGCGATGTTTGGTATCTATCTCCACGCTAGAAGGGGTGCTTTGGATGTGTCGAGAGGAAATCGTCTCCAGGAGAGGAATCGGACGCGCGTCGACTGGATACAGCTGCGGCCGCGAGTTGTGAGAGAGACGCTGATGGTTTGCTGCCTGGATGAATGTCGCGGGAGTGGGCGGCTGAAGCTCTGTGACCGCAGCGACGACAGTGGTAAGCTAGGCAATTGAGCCTACGCAGCCTCTGGTTGCTCAGGCTACTTTTGGTTAGTGCGAGTGCTGCTGTAAGTCTGTGTGACGAGCAACGAGAACTGGATGTGGGCTGTACATTGAATAAACAAAATACACTACAGGAAAAAGCTGACAAGTTCCTATGGAGACCTTATGGAATTTGCTTGAAGGGGATTTATTCTACCAGTATATGTAGAAAACGCTACCATGGGAGCACCCTCCACCAAGCACAGCTTGTTACGATGCAAAAGCGGCGTGAACCCAGGCACCGGGACGAGGTTAATCCGCCGAACCGCGTTGACATGGTGGGAGGAGCAGCTGCCACAGCTAAAGCAACCCCACCAACAACGCCCGCCGCAGCCAGCTTCAGGTAGGCACATGTACCTTGCTAGGCGCGTCTCTCTTGGTGGGACGTGATGCTCACATACACTTTCAACGCCAAATCGTGACCGCGGAACCACCAATTCTTCGCCTTTGAATCAGATAACCCCCCCGGGCGTGCGTTCATGTGCATCGCAACGAGATCCTGCGGTGCCTCACACGCAGCCCGCCTACCACAACAAATTAATACAACGGCAAACGCGCGCGCGCGCACACAGCTTACACACACACGATGTCGGGTGTGCCCAGATCCTCGAGTCGCGCAAACGGCCACGACGAGGAACGGCCACGCATGAGTAGCAGCAACAGCAAGCACGAGTGGCCAGAGGGTGCCAGAGGCGGCGGCGGCCCGCCCCCGTCGCTGTCGGGCAGTTTCCAGGCGAGCCTGGGGCATAAGCGCTCCGCCTCTGGGAACCCGCGGCCCATCAGCATGGCCGCCGCCGAGGAGCGGCGCTACGAGGAGCGCAAGGTGACGGAGCGCACGTACGAGGCGCAGGTCGAGAGGATCGTGCCGCGCAACGCGAGCCCGGAGAAGATGCAGCGCCGCACGGGGCCGGGAGACCGCAAGCCCGCAGACGCTCCTAGGCAGAAGTCGGCGGAGTGGCGGCCAAGAGATTCGCGCTCCGACGTGGCCCAAGGTGAGCTTTACCCAGGGTTAAACGTGCGGGCGCCCTGCAGATGTCTAACATGATGCGATTTTACAGCACCGTGGCAGCCCGAAGTTACATTACGCCCTCACACATCAGCGCCGCTGGCGTCGAGAGTATCGATTCCCCCTCTAGCGTCGACGGTACCCAATGCCCCGCAACCGACCCCTCTGGCCGAACTGTCGCTCGACGTCCAAGAGGCCGCGATAGTAGAAGACTTACTGTTCGCTTTCATGGGGTACGAGGGGCAGTACATACGATTCGCAAAAGGATACGACCCCGCGGAGGAGAGAGACCGGCTCTCTGGACCAGGCTTCCGCCTGCTGCCCGGCCTCGACCCAAGCTTACACGACCTGGCGACTTCAATGCTGAAGATGGCCACATATTATTCCGCTCTCGAGGCCTTTGTGGATGTACAGAGCCGAGACGAATTCGGAGCCGTTAATCATGCGCTGTGCGCTGCGGTCCGAAAGTATCTGCAAGACTACATCGTCATGATTGCAGAGCTCGAGACACAATTTCTCACAAACGATACCTTTACAGTTCATGTGCTCAATATCCATACCCTACGGACGAACCATATGATGCTACAACTATATTCCCTAGCCCAGCAGCTGCTACAGAAGAACGGCCTGCTGGATGACGAAAGCGACGACGAGGACGACGACAGTGTTGAAGACTATGACAAGGTCATAGAACGACTTACAGAAGGCGGCGATCTCATGCCTGGCAACATGGCAGCCAAGAAGCTTTGCAAGGGCGGTGTTGTCCTGGGACTGATCACGAAGCGCCTAGAGTCCATGGCAGGTGACCCAGCGGCTCGCGACCTGCTCACATCCCTGCTGCGCGACGCCAGCAAACCATACATGAGCATGCTCAACGAGTGGCTGCATCACGGCGCCATTAAGGACCCGCACTCCGAATTCCTTATCAAGGAGCAGAAGAGCATCAAACGCGAGCGGCTCGAGCAAGACTACACGGACGAGTACTGGGAGCGCCGCTACACCATCCGCGACAAGGACGTGCCGCCGCAGCTCGAGAGCGTCAAGGAGAAAGTCCTGCTGGCGGGCAAGTACCTCAACGTCGTGCGCGAGTGCGGCGGCGTCGATGTCAGCAAGGTCGTGCCCGACGTGCCGACCACCTTCGACGACAGCCGCTTCCTCGAAAACGTCAACAACGCCTACGCGCACGCCAACGAGTCGCTCATGCAGCTGCTCCTCACCACGCACGCGCTCCCCGCGCGCCTGCGCTCCCTCAAGCACTACTTCTTCCTCAATCCCTCCGACTACTTCTCGCACTTCATGGAGCTCGGCAACCCGGAGCTGCGCAAGCCCGTCAAGGCCGTCAACACGGGCAAGCTGCAGTACCTGCTGGACCTGATCCTGCGGCAGCCCGGCAGCGTCGTCTCGCTCGACCCTTTCAAGGAGGACGTCAAGGTCGAGATGAACGAGATCACGCTCATCAAGTCGCTGCAGCGCGTCGTCAACATCACGGGCATCGAGCAGGGCGAGGCCCTGCAGCCGCTCTCCAACCAACCCGTCGAGACGGACAAGAACGCCACGGGCTACACGTCGCTGCAGTTCGACTACGCCGTGCCCTTCCCCGTTTCGCTCGTCATCAGCCGCAAGACGGTGTGGCGCTACCAGGCGCTCTTCCGTTACCTCTTCTCCCTGCGCTACCTCGAGTCGCAGCTGTCGTCGGCGTGGCACGTCCACATGCGCGGCGTGAGCTGGGCGCACAAGGGGTCGAACCGCGAGCTGGAGCGCTGGAAGAGGCGCGTGTGGACGCTGCGCGCGCGCATGCTCACGTGGGTGCAGCAGCTGCTGTACTTTTGCACGGCCGAGGTGATTGAGCCCAATTGGTCCAAGTTCATGTCGCGGCTCAACGAGGGCGGCGAGAACGGCGAGGAGTCGTCTGGCTCCAGCAGGACGGTCGACGAGCTCATGCAGGACCATGTCGATTTCCTCGACACCTGCCTCAAAGAGTGCATGTTGACCAACAGCAAGCTTCTCAAGGTATGCAGTACCTCCAGGCTAATCATCGATATTACAGATAATCCAGAAAAGCTGACACGCTCTTGCAGATCCACGCCAAGCTCATGCTGACATGCACCATGTTCGCCTCCTACACCAACTTCCTCACCCGCGAGCTCGACAAGATCGAACCCGACCTCGCCGGCGGCGACAAGCCCCGCGGCATGACGCAGTCCCAGTGGCGCCGCTTCCAGGCCGACAAGGCCGCGGCCTCGCGGAGCAACAGCAAAGACCCAGACGCCTCCGTCCTCTCCGCCGACGACGTGGAGGCGCGCTTCCGCAACCTCAACGACCTCATCCGCAAGTGGGAGTTCAACTTCGGCCGGCACCTGCAGATCCTGCTCGACGCGCTCAACCACTACGCGGCGACGGAGACGGTGGTGCTGCTCAGCCTGTGCGCGCGGCTGAGCACCGTCAACCAGGGCACCGAGTTTACGGGGCTGAAGGCGGACGAGGATTCCATGGCTGCTCTGTAGTTGGGGGTAGGGCGGAGTTGACAGGATGTTAAAAAGAAAAAAGGACATGGCATTTTTAACACGGCAAAGTGGCATGGTCGTTATTACTGGCGCTGAATTATTCCCCTGGTTGGCTGTATGCGCCGAGTATAGCTGGGAGATTAGATGAATGACTAAATGAATGAATGTAAACCCAATATCCGCCACATCAACTTCGCTTCACGTAGCCTAGAAATATGTGATAACTGTGTATTGAATACCAAGTCGTGAAACTAAGCTATCACCTCTGTCCAAATGCCAGTCCCCTTTTGTCGTAGATATCGTAATAACAGAAAAAGAAAAAAAAAGTTCCTCCTTGCAGAGATAGATGCGTGGGCATATATAAATGTGTACCAGGCAGTCCAACAATAAGGAAAAAAGCGAAGGATACTCAGAAAATCGACGCAATAATAAAGCAGATGAGGGGCATAAAATAAAGACGAGACGAAACGTCTTTCTCGTGAGAGTTGGGTATAAAAGCTGATGTTTTATCGTTTGAAAAGTGGCGTGAAAATTAGAAAAGAAAGCGAAATAAAGAAAACGAGTCGCGAATAACCAATACGCTCCAAACGTCCAGTCCCAGCCTGCAGATACGCAGATAACAATGTTCGATAGTTTCTCCTAAGTTGTCAATAAAACAAATAGATTTGCCATGTCGTAGATCGATAGGAATGTTTGAGCTGTGCTAGCACAGAATCATTTGAAGAGACTGCGAATATCCATGAGCTTCTGTCGCGCCGATTCAGCTTTGTCCGTCGACCGGCTCTGGTTGTCCATGCTCAAGCTAGCAAGCTTCGTCTTCTTCTCTTGGAGCTCGACCATCTTTTCCTCGAAGCTGTTGCGCATAATGTAGCGGACAGTGCGGACAGGTCGCTTCTGACCGAGGCGATGAACGCGGTCGATTGCCTGTGCCTCTGCCGCCGGGTTGAATTGTGGTTCCATGACGTACACCTTGTCTCCAGAGGTCAGGTTCAGGCCCAATCCGCCGGCCATGATGGAGACGAGGATAACATGGATGTTCGGATCGTCGCGGAATTTGTCCATTGCTGTGCTTCTGGCCGTACGAGACATTGTTCCGTCCAAACGTGTGAATGAAATGCCGGCTGATTTCAGCGCGAGCTCGATCAGATCAAGATGCGATGTCCAGCCCGAAAAGACAACTGACTTGTATGGTGGTTCTTCCGGGTTTGCCTTGGTCACCTCTTCAGATCGCATTAGATCTTCCACGAGTGCCTTTGTCTTAGTATGGGGCCCGGCGTAGCCATCTGTCTTTTTATGACCAGACTTGGAGTTGAGATCCGACCCGTCATGCTCTCCTTCCACGTCATCGCGGCGCAGTTTAGCAAAGTCAAAGCGAACCTGGCTATTGCATACCGGGCAAGGGCCGGCAGTAAAACCAGGAGGCAAGGTGGCCTTGAAGCGATTTTTAAAGTTGGTAATGCAATTGCGGCAAATGACATGAAAACAAGGCGTCATGTAGCCAAGGGTATCTCCTTGCGTGTCACTATCCATAGAGTCATCGCTAGCCACGAGCTTTTTGCCACACTCAATACAGCCATCGTTATTGGTATCTTGCATGAGTGAGAACATTTCGTGGGCTTTCTGGCGGGACAGTGCTGGGCCGTCTTCGTCCTCATCATCAATAGTGATGGCCATTTCCGCAGACATACCGGCAAGGGCGGCCAGATCGGACTCATTCAACAAATCCTTGCCATGGGCACAAAGAAGCCGTAAGCGAAGGATAGCCTTGAGAATGTGGATGTAAGTGTTTCCACCTAGACCCTTGTCACGCGTGCCAGCCAGAACCTTGACTCGGTCCTGAGCATTCTGCGCAAACATGTCGTAAACACGTTTTTCTTCCTGCGAAAAGTCGAGTTTGACAACAAGATCCTGTCTAGGCGGCAGATCAATCTTATCCTTCAGCCGCCTGAGAGTAATAGTATCAACGAGAAGACGCAATTTCGGTACAATGTCAGGGTCGCAAACTTTGAAGGGCTCGACAATGAAGCGCTGAAACTTGCTTCGCTCGTGGAAGGGATGTAAACGCAGAAAGGCCAGCAGAGCAGCGAGGTCATCGAGGCGGTTCTGCACTGGTGTGCCGGTGACAGCCCATTTGCGTTCAGATTGCAGGCGGCAGATTGCCTTGAATTGGACTGTGCTCTGCTCGCGAATCATGTGAGCTTCATCCAAGACAATGCGGAACCAGCCGATTTCTTCCAGTGGGTGTAGGCCGTCTTTTCCTTTCTTCCGAGAGCTCAGTTCATTCGAGACAGAGCCATATGTCGTTAAAACTATGTCAAAATTTGCGAGCTTTGCTGGATCTCTGATGCGACTAGGACCATGGTAGATATGCACAGTCGTGCTTCCAGGCTTGACATGTTGCTTGATTTGCTCCTCCCAATTGGCGATAGTGCTTAGAGGACACACGATCAAGGTTGCTCGAGAGTTTCTGTTGACAGTTGTCAAACCCAGGGCTGGCTGCTGCATGCCGAGGATATCGTTTCTGGACACAGATCTCGATTCCACCACAGAAGGCTGAAGTGGTGTCTTGATCTCCCAGTGGTGAGCTTCATCTCTCGTCGTTGCGGAAAGAGACAAGATGCTGAGAGTTTTGCCGAGCCCCATCATATCAGCCAGGATTCCACCTTTTGTTTCAGGCGGTGGTGCCTTTTGGTTATGGCCGGTAATGACATTCAAATAGTACTTTTGCCCATTGGGTCCAAGCTTTGTCTGCCAGAAAGAAACCTGTCCCTGCTTGTCTTCTATTTGATCTTGAGTCTTTTCGCGAGTCGTCATAAAATAGAGACCTTGCTTCTGATGCTTCAGCAGCGGCGTGGTGATAATGCTGCTGGGCTCCATGGTGGGCAGGTCCTCGCTTTTGGTCATGGAGTCGAAGACACCGAGAACCTCGGAACGAACCTCTTCTACAGTCCGCGTGGAGAGGCTGCTAGAAGCCATCTGAGTATTGGAGCTTGAAGAAGAGTAGGTTCGCGGCACGGGTGGCCTATATTCGCTGACGTGTGGGTTTTGTACGCGAATGCCCTTCTGAACCATGTGCGGTGCAACAAGCTGCTGGTTATGCCTTTTGAGATGGACGCCAATATTTCTTGCATACTTTGCTGGGCCGTACAGTACAATCTCGAAGTGGTATGCTCGCGAGGTGGGAGCACCGGATTGTTCGCCTGGCTTGCGAGGCTGCGACGGGATGCGACATTCGGTACGCAGTTGGATGTTGGTGTCGAGTAGCGGACTGAGAGCACTGGCAGTAGTATGAACGACGTGGCCGATGATTTCTCGAGTGAAGTCGGACGCAGGGATCTTGAGCGACTGGTCGCCAACAGCTCTTTTGAGGTTGACCTTTATAGGCGGGAAGTAGGTGGGACCGAATAGGCTCTGGGTGCCCGGCTTGGCCGATGGGACTATCGTGCAGTTCAGATAGGTCTTGACCATGCCATAGCAGACTTCCTCATCCTTGGGGTCCTCGACTACCTGGACCTCGTCGTCGGTACCTAGAGAGGAAGTATTGGTAAGTGTGGCTACAACAGCAGGTGAGTAGCACTTGAGGCACGTACTTGAAGTCAAATCGACCATCATGGCCTGGGTTCCCAGTGCACCATTGGATTGTTTCTGCTGATCCCTTACATAGTCTCCCAGCCCGCCGCCGCCATTTCGCGTCGGCATGTTGGTGGTCGTTGCATCATTGCCAAACTCGTCTACTTTTCTCCTCTTGGGGTTGGGAACGGCTGAGCGAGCCTGGACATTGTTGACGCGCTCTACCCAAGATCCTACGCCGGCGGAAACGGGCGTTATGCTGCCGGGAGTGGACGGGCCACTTGGAACATCCGAAAGGCTGTCCGATGCCGTTGCGAATTGGAAGACGGCGTTGCTATAGCTAGAGTCCGAATCCGCGCGATCTTGCAGGACCGAAGGCCGTGGCGAAGCAGGGTTTGAAGTGGGTGTTCCCAGGCGACTATTGTTGGAGTGGCGGCGGCCAGGCTGAAGCAATGCAGCGGGATTCCAGGACTGCATGGTTCCTGGCCGGGGCGGCGGGTTGCCTATGATGTAGCGTCAGAAGTGATTCAGTGGGAGGGTAAGAGAGAAGAAGAGGAAAGGCTGAGGCAAGGCATCGTGAAGAGTGCGACGAACTTGAACGTACCGTTTGAAGTATGAGAAAGTGATGATTAACGCAAACGAGCCCGGAGAGCGAGTCGAGTAGAGACTTTATGACGCCAACGAGGCGAAAAAGGCAGCTGTCATGGCAAACCCAAGTGCAAACAAGCGAAAGAGGCTGTATTCTTAAAAGGCTGCCACTGCCACGGCGATTGCCGGGTTGAAGCCCGTGGTGGCGTGGCGTATAGCACAGAGAATAGGCGAGAGTGGTTAGAGTGGCACTGCAGGGCGCGAGAAAAACAGTGCACAGTTGTGAGACGCGGCAAAACCGTGTGCCGGAGATGGACTCGCGACGGCCAAAAAATAAAAAGGAGGGTGAGGCCTACGAAAGGCAGGCGAGAGAGCGGTTGCTAGAAGAAAGAAAGAGAGAAAAATAGAGGATGAGCGGAATGAAGGTAAAGATGGAAAACGAGGGAAAAGAGTCACATTGACAGGATAAGTCAGCAGGTGCTGTGCAGTTCGCGAGAGGTTCTCCAGGCTACTCCGTACAGGCGCACAGTACAGCGCAGGTACAAAGTGCAGTAGGTACAGACTGCAGTGCTAGGTGGTACCTCAACTCAGTACTGGTACTTGGGTACGGCTCTACCAATAATGATCTGGGCGGATAGGGCGGTGCAGGGTATAGAAGTGGTACTTGGCGCTTCCACCACTTATCAGCAACGAGAAAAGTACCTCGTGCTTCTTCTACCATCAGTACGGAGTTGGGAGTACGGCGCTCTTTCCTCAACTGAGGCTCTGGCTCGCTCTTTCCCAGTTGGCAGTTGGCAGATTGGCAGAACAAGAGGTCACCTGCACATCTTCGTTTTGCAGAGCACGCTAGGCTGCCTGGCCCGTGCGCCACCCAAGGCACCCAAAGGGCCCGCCGACATCTCGACGCCAACCTGGAGAGCCGCTTTCGATAGCACGCTGAGAGTTTGGCAGCGGCACGTGAGCCATTCGTCGTGCCGCTAATCCTACCCGCGCATGAATCTATGTGAAACTGCCCGCCGTCTAGTCTGCGGTATGTGTCTGCAGCGAGTTTCTGACTGGCTGTACTCGAGATGGCCCTATGCCGGGTGGGTGGTTGATGGGATGGGGATGTATGGGGAAATGGGCCGCTGGTGCCGGTGCTGGTGCCGGTGCTGGTGCTACTGTGCTGATGCCATGACACGTCTCTGATCGACAACATGGATGGCTTCCTCGCTCACTGTTCATTGTTTCCTGCACGCTTGCCCGATCATGAAAGATTTTCTGGTCACGCCGACATTGACGCCCGTAGCTGTTCCATTCACGGCTTACACCGGGTTTAACTGCCACTCTACTGCTGTGATGTATTCCCAATAACCTCGCAAAAAGAACTAACAAAAACGAAAAATAATCAACTATTATCCATCGACCAAATAATCATGCAAAATCTTGAATTCTACTTTTAAACCAAGTATATAGTCACACACTTTTGTCCCCCGATTTCCTCCTCCCCCCTCACCATCCCCGGATTACATAACCATCCACACAACAGCTCACGCCAGCTGCCACCTGGCTTGCTGGCGCACACAATTTTTGCCCCGCCATGAAAGGCGCCCCCACCAGAAATCAATCGAAACCTCGACCATAGCCAATTCAGGTCCCAACCCGGCGTTCGACCCTGGGCCTGGCCACGCATTAGCAAACCATGGACATCACCAGCTTTGTCCTCGAGGGACGCGACAAGGCCCTTCTCTATGGCGACTACTCCACCTACCACAGCCTGCTCTCCAAGCGCCTGCTGAGCTCGCGCAAGAAGCTGGGCATCGCCTCGAAAAACCGTGGCAAGTTTCACAAGGTCGAGACGGTAACCTCGGAGAACATTTCAGAAAACCACGAGTACGGCAATCTCGACATCTCTGCTGCAAAAATTGACACCCATGCGCTAACCATGTACCCAGATATGTCCACCTGTTGCTGCTCACGAGCGAGCGCGCCTGGGCGCAAGCCATGTCCATAAAAGCTGCTCATGAGACGGGACGCAAAGGAATCGCCGGCCGCACCAAATCGCACATTGTCTCTCGACTGACGCGAGCTGCCCATACCGCCCACAACCTCGTCGAAGCCCTCTCAGAGACCGCCGTCTCCGGCGCCTCGACCCGCGATATCCTCGAAGCCAAAGCCTACGAAGCCCTCGTTGTTGGTGCCATGCAGTTTGAGAAGCAGGCCTGGCAGCCGTGTCTCCAGAGCTATGCCGTGTCCAGAGTCGTCTATACCGCATTAACAACTTCTGGCAAGGGTGACACCTACAAGGATCTGCTTGCCGACACCATCGACCCCTCCATCCGATATGCCGCGTACCAGCTCAAGACACCCCGTACCATCCCAATTCCGACCATCGCGCACAAGGCCTTTCCCAGCTCCGACGCCGTGCTTGTTCAGCAAGTAAACGAGATTGACCCCGGCGCGCTGTCGGGCGAATCAGATGCCAAGACGAGCCTCGGAAACCCCGACAAGGCGCCTAGCACCATCACCTGGCGATCCCGCGAAGTGCGCATCGAAGACGCACAGATTGCTCTTGCTTGGGCCTCTGTCGCCGCCGCGAAACAAAACCTCGCCGAGAACCTCACCAAGGCGAAAACCAAGTCGGCACGCGACGCTGCGGCTGCTTACGACGAGATCCTGACAGCTACCCAGGACGCCGTCGACGCCACCAAGCAGGCGATTGACGAGCTGCGCGGAGAGGGCGTGGCCCAGAGCGACCCTCGCATGCAGAGGCTTCAGATTACCCGCACCGCCGTCAACTACGAAATGATTAGCTGGAGAATCGGCCGTAACAGAGTGCTGACGGGCGACCGTGACGGTGCGATTGAAGAGCACGGCCGATCAAAGGCCATCAAGAAGGCCGAGACCGACGAGAAGGACGAAGAATCAGGACCTACGGAACTGCCCATTTCGCGCAAGCTGACCAAGCTCAAGGAGAAGGCTGCGCTATATGACGGAACTCTACAGAATCTGGAGTCTATCAAGGAGCTGCCTGGTGTGGCCGCCGACGAGGCCTTGTCTACCAAGCTCAGTGCTTTCGTGAGCTACTTTGCTGCCCTCAAGTACGATACTCTGCCACAGACCTACGGCTCTACATGCGAATTCTGCTAACAATACTACCAGGGCCCTCTCCATCGCCCGCTCGCACGCCATCATCGGCAACGTCGCCAACGCCCTCGCCCTCATCCAGCATGCTTTTGACCGCTGCCAGTTCGCCGTGAAACAGCTGCCCTCCGCGTCCCCCGCCTCCGCCGGCGCGCCGCCCAACATCGACGTCTCCAACGAGGACGTCAAGTCCCTCTTCGACCTCGTCAACGGCGAGCTCCGCCGCCACCAGGCCATCGTGCACGTCGACAACCTGCGCAAGGAGGAGGTGGAGAAGAGCACGGCGGCGCCGGCCCCCCTCGTCGAGCGCCTGCACCAGTACCCCGCGGGCGGCGTCGACCTCGGCAACATTGTCGAGTTCCCGCCCAAGAAGGCCCTCATCCCCGTCAAGCCCATCTTCCTCGACGTGGCGTGGAATTACATCAGCTACCCGGGCAAGACCCCCGTGGCCGCAACCGTCAGCCCGGCTGCCGCGGCCGAGATGGGAAGCGAGCCCGCAAAGCCTCAGAAGAAGGGGTGGTTCAGTTTCGGACGGTAGGAACTGGCTGCAGAGAAAATAGTTTGAGGGGTAAATGGTGGATGGTGGAATCATGTCTATAGTAGCATACAAAAGCATGGGCTGTGCATAGCTTGTATCGCTTGATACCTCGAAGAAAAAAGGTTAAAGCAGAAAGCATATATATACATGCACATTTATCACGAGAGCCTACCTCACTTCTCTGTACCGTGCCATTTTTACTTTTGTTCCTGTGCCTGTTTGTTCCTGAGTATCATACAGAAAAGACCTCGAACACAGTTAATCATCGCCTATAGACTTTGGCCGCCCTGGGTTTCGGTCGTCGATATAGTTTCTACTAGTCCGCCCGACCCTTTACTGTCTCACCAGCAAACTTCCCACCGTGAATAGCTCGTCATGTGTCCCACGGAGCTACCTGTGTTTAAAAAAAAAAACGCGGCATGTCTCACCTCCAACGTTCCAAGGCAGACCTGGGAACACCATCATATTCCCTCTCCCTGGAATGGATTTATCGAGCGGGGGGGTCCAGGAGGAGGCGTCGGCTGGAAGAGAACCGAAAGAAAGATAGCCCCCAAAAAAATTTCGATTCATTCTTCAAAGCTGCCCTTTCCTAGTTGCCTTTTCTTTTATCGTAAAGTAGGAACGAACACCAAAAGTAAAAAAGAGAGTTGTGAGAGAAGAGAGAAAGAAAGTACTGGTGGACGCATTCGGTCGGAAACGCAACGCTTCGTACTCTTAACCTATATACACGCATCTCTTTTACTTCAACCTAATAAATCCTTTCTACCTTTTGCGACGCAAGACGAACGAATTTCGATCGAAACTTCATCTTTTCTACAACATTCTTCCAATACATCGGAAACGAGAAGGAGAAAAAAAAGAACCCACGAGAGAGAGCCGGTGGTGCGAGGTTCGACGCCGATACACCCTCACTCACTACACGCATGCATCAGACGAACCTCGTACGACTACCACATCAGCCTGCGCACCGGGGCCGCCTATTGCACCCGATCCGCTCACCATGGCGCCGATCCCAGCAACCGCAACGACGACGAGCACACAAACCCACGTCGCGCGGCAGGAGCAGCATACATGGGGCGCCTTCATGGCGGAAAACGAGCAGCCCACGACCGCCATGTGCCTGACCTTCACCTTCGTCACGCTCCTCGTCCTCGGCCTGCTCATGTACACCGGCCGCCACTGGGAGGAGTGCAACGGCAGCAGCTCGTTCAGGTGCCGCATCTGCCAGCGGTGCCGCGACAATGCCAGCGCCGAGGCGGCCAGGCTGCGGCACGCCGCCTCTTCTTCCTCACCGGGGGAGATCCAGCTCAAGGCCGTGTCGACGGCAAACGAGCTCGAGGGCCGGGTGACATGGCACGGGTCCAACATGCTCAACACATCGTGGGGATGGATGAATTGACGCACTCACTCTCTTGGGAGGAAAGTTCTTTATAAAGTACGACATCCACTTGCAGAGTACATTCACTTGTAACGATACTTTTTCCTTCTCAGAAATATCAACTTCTTTTTTATTCGCCAAAAATACATTTCCGGCTCTCCATAGATCTAGAGGGGGGAGGTGCTATTATATCATCTAAACTAACACAGATTGTTTTACATTCAAACCAAAACTAAAAACACAAGGCCCCCCTTTTGCGTCCATGAAATCATCCGTAACGGTCATCTCTGAATCGAGATTTTATGCTCCAACGCCGGTTCCGCAAACCATGATAGTAAAAGACATGGGTGAAGTGTTTTGAGTGGATAGCAGCCAAAGGCTAAGACGGGGATATGAGTACAATGAAAAAAAATTACAACAAGAAAAAAGAGCTATGCCACTCGCCACGCTTCTCTAACATCGGAACGGCTTGCTATTTTCCTTTTTTTGGGGTGTTTTTGTAACAAGAGGTGCAAGCATCAGAGTGAGGCCATTTAAGGCTTGTTCTCATCCTTCTTCTCGCCCTCGGTCGACTGCTGCTGCTCGCCGGAAGCCTGCTCGCCAGAGGCCTCGCCACGGGCCTTGTGCATCTTGTCGAAGAGGTTCAAGCTGGCAACCTGGAGCTCGTCGGTCTTCTCCTTGATCTCGGCAGCGGTGGCCTCGCCCTCGCCAGACTGGCTCTTGGCGATGTACTCGCGGAGAGAAGTGATCTTCTCCTTGATGCCGTCGGCCTCAGCCTTGTCGAGCTTGTCGGCGTACTCGTTCAGGGCACGCTCGGTGTCGTTGAGGACACTGTCAGCACGGTTGGCAGCCTCAATGGCGAGCTTGCGCTCCTTGTCGGCCTCGGCGTACTTCTCGGAGTCCTCAACCATCTGCTGGATCTCGTTCTCAGAGAGACCAGAGCCAGAGGCAATGGTGATGGACTGGTCCTTGTTGGTGGACTTGTCCTTGGCGTGGACGTGGACAATGGAGTCGGCGTCAATGTCGAAGGTGACCTCAACCTGGGGAACACCGCGGTGGGCAGGGGGAATACCGACGAGCTGGAAGTTGCCGAGGAGCTTGTTGTCCTTGACGAGCTCACGCTCACCCTGGTAGACCTTGATCTCAACAGCAGTCTGGAAGTCGGCAGCGGTGGAGAAGACCTGGGACTTCTTGGTGGGGATGGTGGTGTTGCGGTTGATCAGGCGGGTGAAGACACCACCAAGGGTCTCGATACCGAGAGAGAGGGGAGTGACATCGAGGAGGAGGAGATCCTTGACCTCACCAGAGAGAACGGCACCCTGGATAGCGGCACCGATGGCGACAGCCTCATCGGGGTTGACCGACTTGGCGGGCTCACGGCCGAAGATGCCCTTGACGGACTCAGTGACCTTGGGCATACGGGTCATACCACCGACGAGGATGACCTCCTGGATGTCCTTGGCCTGGAGGTTGGCGTCCTTGAGAGCCTTGCGGACGGGCTCAATGGTGCGGGAGATGAGGGGGTCGACCATCTTCTCAAGCTGAGCACGGGTAAGCTTCATGTTGATGTGCTTGGGGCCGGAGGCATCAGCGGTGATGAAGGGCAGGTTGATGTCGGTCTGCAGCGAAGAAGAAAGCTCGATCTTGGCCTTTTCAGCGGCCTCACGGATACGCTGGATAGCCATGCGGTCATTGGAGAGATCAAGGCCAGAGGTCTTCTTGAAGTCGGCAACCATGTGGCGGACCAGGTGGATATCGAAATCCTCACCACCAAGGTGGGTGTCACCGTTGGTTGACTTGACCTCGAAGACACCGTTCTGGATCTCGAGGATGGAGATATCGAAGGTACCACCACCAAGATCGTAGACGGCGACAACGCGGTCGGCCTCCTTCTCGAGACCGTAGGCGAGAGCGGCAGCGGTGGGCTCGTTGACGACACGGAGGACGTTGAGGCCAGCAATCTGACCAGCGTCCTTGGTGCTCTGACGCTGAGCATCGTTGAAGTAAGCAGGGACAGTGACGACGGCGTTCTTGATGGGCTTGGAGAGGTAAGCCTCAGCGGTCTCCTTCATCTTGTTGAGAACGAAACCACCGATCTGAGAAGGAGAGTACTTCTGGTCACGGGCAGAGACCCAGGCATCGCCGTTGCTGTGCTGGACGATCTTGTAGGGGACCTCCTTGATATCGCGCTGAACCTCAGCGTCGGTGAACTTGCGACCGATCAAACGCTTGGTGGCGAAGAGGGTGTTCTCGGGGTTGACGACAGCCTGGCGCTTGGCGGCGACACCGACAAGACGCTCGCCATCCTCAGCGAAAGCGACAACGGAGGGAGTTGTGCGGGCACCTTGATCAATTGATTAGCGACATGTGCTGAGCAATGGTTAAATTCAATGGCGAGCTTACCCTCGGAGTTCTCGATGATGCGAGGGACCTTGCCCTCCATGATGGCGACAGCCGAGTTGGTGGTACCCAGATCGATACCAATGACAGAGCCCTGAACCTTCTGCTCACCCTCGGCGGCAGTCGACTCGAAGCGAGCGAATCTCGAGGCCAAAGGGGCTCTGAAGGCAGCCTGGCGGGCAGCCAAGGGGGTAGCTCGGGGAAGCTACGAGGAAAAAAATTAGTAACCATGCGCGACGGGAGCTGGCGAAAAAGTCTTAACTTACAGCTCGGGAAAGACGCGAGGCGAGCATCTTGAATATTATTTGAGGGTATTAAAAAGGAAAAGAAAGAATACAGCTCGCGCGACAAACAACGGCGCAAGAAAAGGGTGATGAGGAATGGAGGATGAAAGAGGATGATGGAGACGGAATGGGAGAAGGGGAAGAAAGGCGAAATTTTCTGGCGCAGAAAAAAGAGTCAACCCCCCGGTCGGTCATAGAAGCCGACAGAAAGAGGCAATGAAAGGGCCGGCCCCACCCGTTACTGGGGCCAGCTGGGCGAGGCCAGCAGCGAGAGGAGCGGAAAATTATTAGTTCCGCCTTTGTACCTTGGGAGCTTGCTGGCGGCGCAAAAGGAGAGCCGCAATCAGCCGGATGGGCACGTGATCGGAATGGGAGGACTGTTTACGGCATGAAATGAAGGGGATGCAAGACACTTTGACATGATTATGTCTTGTTATCGATAGACGTGAAAATTCAAAGTATTCTGGGCTCGTATACAGGTTTCGTACTCCGTACACCAAGCAGCCTTGCATTGATTTTATTTGTGCGACGTCGAGGCCCCTGTGTCAACCAACTCGCAGCTCTGATGCAGCCACGTACGGAGTACAAGGAAACCACATCACATTATCGCATCCTCGTTCAATTCTGCCGTTAGTTAGTACCGCGATTTACATGTCCATTTCGCCTGGCGCAATCCATTCACCCCAAAATAGATGTCACTTACGTTTAGCTACTGCAAGCCAGAGCCGTGACTGCTGGGTCTTCTGGCCTGTTTAGGTAGGTGAGCGAACTGATACCTGTGACGTGGTACTGATTACTAAGGCATGTCAGTGTGCAAGCCCAATAACTGAACAGTGAGTGCAGCGCGAGGCCCGCAAATTGGCCCGCTAGCAGCGTATCTCGCAGCCTACCCAGTACTGTTGCAGCCTGGCAGCCACTGCACGTCGCTGTGGCTTAACTTCCGCAGCGGGCTCATAGCGGCATCCAGTACCAGTCTTAGGCGGGAGCCTTGCATCCGTAGCGGTGCAGTGCTCACTGCGGCCCCAAAGTTACCTGGCACTAGTCTAGTACCAGGTCCTCTGGCTCGTTGCTCCCCCGGGGCCCTCCACACGCGCACTGTCTCCTCCCCCATTTTGGCTTTGCCCAAATCCGAGGGACGTCATTTACTCTTCCCGTCGCACGACATCTCTGCAGACTCTCATCACCCTCTCCGCATCACCCGTTGTTCTCCTGCCGTACCCAGGCCATTTTCAACTCCATCGTCGACCGTCCGGACTCTGCATCCTCATCTTCGCCCACCCTGTTTCGTCCTGCGTGTTTGCGCCCGTCTAACCGCCCGCCTTCGGTAAGCAGCGGCCGTCCATATCTCACCTTGGCGGCTCGCGATCTCGAGTTTTGGCTTTCGCCACTTGGTGGCACAGCACTACTGCTGGAAAATTGTCGCCCTTAGGCTCGCCTAGCCACCATGACTGCGAAAGATGATGCCGAGTTAGTACTCGTGTGCTCATCTTCTGCCGAACGGCATCACTAAACAACCGCGTTTCTAGGTACTGCCACACCGAGGCCATGATCTCGCAAAAGAGACGGAAGCACTATCGGGTTCCTGTCCGCTCACAGTACGTCGACATGCAGCATCAACACCTCTCTTCATCGTCGCCTTGGCTAACAGCGAACCACACAGGCATTGGCAACTCCGGTCCTTAATCTCAGCCGAAAAGCGACACCTTATATACTTTCCCGGTGGCAACGGCAGTAATCATGTCCAACGCCTAAATACATCAACGCAGGAGTGTGAAACAATAAAGCTGCTCACATTTGCCCCTCGTTGTCTTGTTGCGGCGAATGGCTGGTTGTGCTGTGGAAGCGAGAATGGTGACTTCGTCGCCATCCGCCTCGACGAAGCAGGCGACAGCGGCAACCCCAACACGCCCCTAAACCTCGACCCCGACGCTCGCTTACCTCTGAATCTTGAAGCCTCTCGTGAGGAGTCGCTGCTTTCTCTCATTACACAAGCCCGCCGATCAAACAAGAGCCTCATCGCCAAAAGCGTCAAGCTTGCCACTGATCGGGTCAACTGCATCACCATGTGGTTTCCCAATCACCTTGCGCCCGCCGTCCCTGGATCATATACAGAACCCGTCGCTATTCTCGCCAACAACGATTCCACCGTGACGTTCATCAGTCTGCGGGACTTCGATCAAAGCGACAAGACGACACCGCTTGATGTTGTTACCTACCCCGACTTCGTCAACCGCGCAACAGTTTCTCCCGATGGGCGCATCATGGTTGCCATTCTCGACGACCCATATCTCTACGTGCATGTTCGCGTGGAAAAGCCGCGCGAACCAGGGCGACCACAGGAATATGAGTGGGAGCACCGCCAACGACTGATGCTCAAGAGCCAGAAGAAAGGCGACAGAACCGACAGCCGTGGAAGCTTTGCTGCCTGTTTCTCAAACTCTGGGTCATATCTAGCTGTTGGAACTCAACACGGGACAATTTCGATATTCGATGCCGATTTGCTTTTGGACATCGACGCACAGCCTCTCATTACGACGTTCGAATCGTCACGGCCAAGGAGCGGACCAGGTGCTATACGCGATATGGCTTTCTGTCCCGGACCGTTTGATATACTGGCATGGACAGAGGATCGTGGTCATATCGGCATTGCTGACGTGCGGGCAAACTTTGTCGTGCGTCAGATTGTGGATATCAATGCAGACGCCGACTTTGAGCACGTCAACATCTTCGATCGTAATACGATTGACCCCAGGCTTCTGGATGGCCAGAATGCCTCAAGAAGAGACAGTGTGGCCAGACGAGATAACATCTCCAGACGAGATACACCGCCGTTGGCAGTAAGTGCCGTCAGGCGCACTGGATCAACGGGAGACCGACCGCCTCTTGCGGCAGATTCTGTGAGACGCTCAGGATCGGGAGAAAGCCGCGTTGATCCATTGAATCCGCCCCTCACACCAAGTGAAACGATGGTGCTCGAGGCCATCCAGGGAGAGTCTCGGAGACGAGATAGAACTGCACAACGGCCTGAAGAAAATGATGTCACCATGACAGACTCAACATGGTCATACTTGGCCAACGCGCGGTCCCCGTCTACAGAAGCGGAAGGTTCTCGGCTGCGTCAGTCCAGCGCTAGTACCACTCGTGGAATCCCAGAGTCGCTCCGAGATCGAGATCGGGTTCCAGATAGGGTCAGAAACATTAGGCAGCTTGCACGAGAGCCAAGCGATAGGCTTGCTGCCGGCCGCCGCGACCAACGATGGATAGACCGGCTAGGCGAAACCGTCGCAGCTCTTCGAGAGCAGCGTGACCGTGACGCCTCGGAACGCTCTGATGCATCCTATCTCAATGTTCTTGACATACTCCAAGCGAGAGAGAGGAGCAGCTCGGCGGGAGCCGGAGCTGGGACTAGAGCGGGAGCAGCGGCCTCGCCGTCAGGCAACGCCGATGCTGAACAAGAACCATCTGTCTTGGTACCATTGGTAAACCAGGTCGTTAGCAGATGGGAGGAGAGTGCGATTCGAGGCACTCTGGTCCCAGACCATGGTGTCTTCGAAGTGCCACCCTCCCCAGATAATACTGCCGGCCTCGCCTGGAGTGACGATGGTCGTACTTTGTAAGTGACTTTGCTGTGTAATTGATTTCAGACCGTACTAACCAAAACGTGTAGATTCGTTGGCGCTCAAAACGGCATTTACGAATTTCAAATCAACGCGCAAAACCGACTGTTTTATCCGAGCATGCAGATGCGCTAGGCGCAGTATTGTTGTGTTTGCCTACGAATTCTCTTGTTGATAATTTTTTCGTACCACATTAGCATACGCTCTTTACGCGGACACGGAGTTGAATTCTTGGACTTTTTTTTTCTTTTCTTTCAATGGCACGGTAGCCATCTACCATGACATGGTGACGATTACGGAGGAGGAAGCGCTTTTCAGGGCAGTGCTGCCAGTCTAGGGACGGACGGCGAGCACTTGTGGATTTTGCCGCAATTTGATATGCAGAGACGAGGGCGATGGTAAGGACGGTGGGACTTTGGATGAGTAGCGATGTATGTTTGGCGCGAGTGCTTTTGTGAGCCATAGTGACAGAAGATAGCTGTTTAAATACCCACGCGAGTGCCGTTGATTTGATGTTCAAAGTTGCAAAGTGATAAGTCCATCTGCCCTGTGATTCCAGTCGTATGTACAAATGGCACATGTGCCGTATCTATCATGTAAACCCTACGATATTCCAAGCAATCCGCTCCTCCAGTTAGTCGCCTCAACTGGCGTTCCCGTACAGCATCTCCTCAACCCTCTCCGCAATTGCCAACGAGCTCGTCAGCCCAGGGCTTTCTATTCCCAGCAGGTTCACCCATCCGCGGAACCCATCTTCCTCGCGGATCTCGAAGTCCACAAAGCCCTTGTGGTCCCTGCCCCGCAGCTTCGGCCGCATCCCTGCGTAGTCGGGCTCCAGGCTCGCCGCGTCGACGCCCGGAAGGTACTTCTTGATCTCTGCCGCCGCCTCGGCCAGCCGTGCTGCACCGCGCGGCGTGTCTTTGCTGTATGCGGCCAGGTCCTCGGGGTTGTTCACCCACTCGACATCCGGACCGAAGCGCATGCGCCCGCCGAGGTCGAGCGTGAGGTGCGTGCCGAGGCCGCCGAGGCCGGGCTCCGGCACTGGGTAGATGAGCCGTGAGACGGAGGGCCGCGAGGCCGAGTAGGAGAAGTAGTTGCCCTTGGCGTAGTGCAACTCCATCTGCGGCGCACCTGTGGTAGCGGCGATCATGTTGTGTACTTGCGCGGCGCCTAGGCCAGCCGAATTGATGACCGTGTCTGCTGTGATGGTGGAGGTCTCCCCCGTCGCGGCGTCACGAACATCAATCGCCCAGCCACTGCTCCCCGGCGCGCCACCACCGCCATCCTCCGGCCTTACATTCATCACCGGTGAGTTCAGCGCCACGATGCCGCCCTCGTCCTCAAACAGGCCCGCCAGACACGTCATCAGCCCATGCGAGTCGACGATGCCCGTCGTCGGGCTCTCCAGAGCGCCCTGCGCCGCGACGACGCCCTCCCCGTCCCTCTCCACCTCCTCGCTCGACACCCACCGTGTCGGGACACCTAAATCGTCTCTGCACACGGCGTGGAAGCGCTCCAGGGACTCGCGCTGAGAGGGCGTCTGCGCGACGATCCACTTCCCGGTGCGGCGATGGTCGACGGCGTGGCGCGCGCAGAGGGCGTACAGCAGCGCCTTGCCGCGGATGCACATGCGCGCCTTGAGGCTGTCGGCGCCGTAGTAGATGCCCGCGTGGATGACCTCGCTGTTGCGGGAGCTCGTCTCCGTGCCGAGGGCCGTGTGCCGCTCGATGAGCACCGTCGACCCACCGGAGCGCCGCGCGAGCTGCCGGGCGACGGCTATGCCGACCACGCCGCCGCCTATGACCTGTTTAGGTGTTAGCCGTACATGTCGGTGTATATGGCGTAAGTGCCGCCAATGCTGCAAACGTAAAGTGGTGTCTGCTTTGAATCATGCAGTTTCGAGCAAGGATAAATCGGGAGGCTGCAGAAGGCGTGTGTATAGCCGTGATTCGCCATGTCTTTGCAGTTGACAGGTCCGTGAAACAGACCGCAGATGACAGTCGCAATATATCAGGCGAAACGCATCTTGAGACACGAACGCATGGGGGATATTCGTACACCATCTTGGTATGCATGCACTTCCCGGACCGCCTTCACGTTTCAACCAGCTTGTCCTACACCCCGCTCCTTAATTCGAAACAGCAGCCAAATGAGATGGCATATGCATGCGGTGTAAAGAAGGCCCCAAATCACCATATAAACACACGGGTTTTGAGGAGGCTGAAACATGAGACGGCAGAATAACTTACTGCATGTGCGAAATCGGCGCGAGGTGCTGCAGTCGCGCTGAATTGCGCGCAGAGCGTCGCGGGACGCGGTCTTGATGGCAGAGAGAGCCGGGGAGCCTTCGTCCACCGGGACAGCATCTGTTCGGCTGCGTTGCTGCCCTGTTGCAGGAATTGAGACAATTGGTGGTGAGGTGTAAGTTGACAGAGATGGGTTTCGATGATGGCTGGAAACCAAAGCGACGTCGCTAGTGGCCGATGGCTGGTGGAGATAGCACGGGCACGGCAAGTTTGACTGATGACGGTTACGTGTTTGAATAGATTGTCGGCACATATCCGATAAGTGAAAAGTAGAGAATATAGCCTTCATTCAAAGCTGAACATGACTTAAAGCATATTACAATTGCCGCGTGAAATAGCACCGTCGCCGATATCGCCTCGTCGGGACATGTCCGAGCCGGCTTGCTTCGCTGCGGCCGGAACACCGATGTGGCTGAACCAAGCAGAGTAAATCTTTGAAATAAATCTAATTCAATATGCGATGTATTTTGAAAGTGCGTCGATGCTTGACACGCCGGTTCTGTGGACGGAGGATATCTAGCAAAGCCATGGACTATGAATTATTCGACTTCGTTGCTATCGTACATTATTACTCGCCGAAACTCCAAATTATAAATATGCAACTGTATCAACCTATAACAGATACTTGCTGAATCTCGTACATAACTGTTAACTGCGCTTAGGCCTCTGCATCTGCTGGTTCAGCTGCGGCGTCGGCCGCCGAGCTTGAGCGACCAAGAGTCGACGACATCGGTGGCTCATTTGACCCTTGGCTGGCCGACAGTTCGGTAAGCTGTTTTTCTGCGATGGCATCAGCGCACACGATCACTTTTGATAAGAATGAGGGCACATACGCAAATCAGCGATACGATGTTTCAGCATCTGATTCTCTCTCGTGAGCATCTGTGCTTCGGCCTGGTAAAAGGCACTCTCGTCACGTCCGCCCAGTGCCCAGTCACCACTTTCGGCGCTAATCGAGGTAGATCGTAGTCGAGGTGAAGCACCGCGGCTGGGAGTTCTCGATCGGCGATGAAGATCTGCGCGCGCCATATCCAGAGACGACCTATGATGAACGACTGGCGAACGCGGATACGAGCCGATGGGCGGAGTCGGCATAGGAGCCTGGGAGGCACGATCGGAGATGGCACTACTATCTTCGGCGGATACACCGTGGCTGTTGTTTGGGTTGCTTGCTTGGAGACGTTGAAGCTCGAGCTGCTGTTGGCGTATCATGAGCAGCAATCGGTTCTGCAGGACAGTAGTTAGACAACAGTGATCAGGACTTTTTGAATGGCTAGCTTACGACGTGAGACTCTTGCTCCGCTTCGAGCTCCTGATGCAATTCTCCAAGACTTGGGGCTCTGTGATGTTGCGGTATGTTCATAAGCGGGGAGCCTGTTGGATGTTCGGACATCATTTCGCCTGGAGCTGGGACGGATGGATCGTTGAGCTGCAGGTTCATCAGGATCGTTGACCTGCGTCTGCCCGCATTTGACGAAGATCGGTGACCGCGGTTGAGGGAGCTTGTCGAAGAGCCTAGGTAGAAGTGGCATTAGAGAGTATTGCGTCATGCGTGGCGAGAAGTGATGCTTACGGGGCGAGAGCTCTCTGTTGAGGCCAGCATTCATGGTCGCGGCAGCCTGGAGAGAGGTCGTCGACGGTCTGCGCGGAGAGCCGGTGGGAGAACCAGAGCGCTGGACCGAAGATGAATCTACATTCGAAGCCATGGCGCAAGACTAGCCGTTGGAAACGCGTGGCTTGGTGGTATTCGGTTCGCCGGGACACTAGTCAGGTCGTTGAGAGGCGTGGCCGTTTGCTGTCGATGTGGCGGGGTCGCTGTATCGTATCGGACCGCTCGTAGACGTGTGTGGAAGAGGAATATAGTGCTTTTAAATCGATCAAGGGAGGCTGGCACGGACAGAGACGGCCATTGCGTGGATGGAAGAGAAATGAATCGCGTGTCAGGCAATAGGATAAATCGGCGTGTTGTCGGATGCCAGTCACCAGATTCGACGTCAATGGCGGGGCTCCAACGCAGCTCGTGATGTGGCGGAGCTGCTGCACCAGCCTCCGGTCGAGTTGCGCCAACGCCAGCCGCTGTTTTCTCCACCAAGTGACAAACTCCCCGAACTGGCCGCGACGAATTCGGACGAAACTTTGTACATTTATTTCCAACCTTTATGCATTTTTTGGCAAAATTCACGGCAGGAATCGAAATGATTGTTTAATTGACTGCTGACTCGGTTTGTAATATCATCTCGCAGCTCTCAGGCGCTCATTCTGTGTTCTTGTTTCTATGCGTTTCGCTTGTATGCCTCGTGCGAATACCTGAAAACGCAAACGACGTGTTCGTCTATGTAGCCAAGTCCTCACAGGCCAGAATGGCTCATTGTCTCCGCTACCATATCACTTGATCAACTCCTGCATGATATAGACGAGGTCCAGGTACCTCTAATGCGTCAGAGAACGAGCACTGATAGCCAGAAAGCTATAATCACACGGCATGTCGAGTGTAGCCCTGGGTATTGCTGAAGTCAGACCCGCTGATGGCAGCCGCAAGATCTATCTTGTCGCCCTCGGAATGAGTAGTGGATATTGTCGTTTGCACTGGAGCGCTGTACTCTATATGAAATGTCGTACACAGTATCAAATACCGACCATATGGTGCTGCCACTTGGGGTCATACGTGATGCTGCAGTTAAAATACCGGACAGCCCAGGCCAATTTCCATTTGCCCTCACTTTTGACAGTTTCGCGAATCACTCCCGCAATGTAATATGTGCTATCGGTGTCTGATAGGACCAGTTCAACATCATGCCATGGAGTGAAGTTCGTTTCTTCAGATGCCGGCGTAGCGAATTGATTCATATTTCAGAAAAGACCAAACTACAAGCGTCAAGCAGTCAAGTTACTATAAGTTGATCCCAGCTGCACCACCTCTCATGTTTCTTTCAAATATCACTGTAATTTAGCAATACAACAGACTACGTCTTTGAAAAGACGGTGTATAGTTTAGAGAGTGTAATTTCACTATATCATCAATCCGCTGCAGCCACAGCTTTCCTACGCCATCTACCCCCCCAGAGCCACATACCACACAATTAAGCAGCACACTATTGATATCTCGCAGCTGAACGATGACAAAATTCACTAAATCTACGAAGGAGTCTCCAGTGAGCTCAGCACTACCGGCACCTGGGAGCTTGGCGTGGGGAGTTGCGGTTCTACAACTGCTCGGAGTTGGACGACCCAAAGTCGTGCGGTGTCCCCGTATGATTCGCACGATATGGTGGACGATTGGGACTTTCATCTACAGTACTATTATCCTCTGAAGATAATCATTTTCACGACCCATGAGAACGGGAAGCAGCTAGGCATAGGGGCTGCAGGAGATGGCGGCAGCTGCAATGACAGATCCAACTTTCTATTTGGGATTGAAAAGGATACTGGACATGCCGCAGATTCTGTACCGAGGGCCGTCCTTTTAACCAATGCGCGCCTCTTGAGGCTCCAACTCCCACGCCGAAGCTTCGCCTGGTCAGCGTGAAGCAAGAAGATGCCTCTAGCATCTTGGCCAACACCACGCGCGCAGAATGTACGGCAGCGCAGACCACGCCAGCCGCTTCGTGTTCGTCGCCTACAAAGGAGAGCAGTGCAAGAGCTCTTGCGATCGAAGAGACGATTCACTGGACATTTGTCTTCGGGTCGATCACTATGCCAAATTGCAAGACGAGGGGCTGACTGTATGGAGCACTACATCAGCGAAGACATGCTTGAATGGAATTGTACTTTCGAGTTGTGGCTTTTGTACATATACACATACACAAACACATATTGAAGTGATTAGAGAACAATATGGAATATATCCGAGGGAATTCTCTATTTGAACTATGTCCACTCGAAGCAGTGTGACCAGCAGAGTGAAAGTTCCAAGTCAGCTTCCAACTGTCAACTGAACATGGTTAAATAATGGCTGCACTTCTTCCACTTTGTTCCTCGCATTTACACCAACTTAGAGAGCAGACAGAAGACGGCGACAGTACTACAGCCAACGTCTATACAGCGTCACGCAACGACGGAAAACAGGAAGTACTTGACATGTCCCCTTTACAAGTGCTACAACCATGTCATCCGACAAATCGCGTCACCAAGAGAACGAGACCGTCTTCGACAAGCTGTCACTGACTACGCCGCCAAGTCTGACAGATTGCAACGCCATTGGCACAAAAAAAAAAAAAAAAAAAAAAAAAAAAAAAAAAAAAAAAAAAGAGGAAAGAAAAGAAAAGAAAAGAAAAACGGCCACGGAAGAGTCCAAGATGCCGCGTCGGCCGCCCATTGGCCCTGGTACGACAAGACTCTGGCGCATGAAATAAAAGCCCGTTTTCGGTGGTGAAAAGCGCAGGTTTTCCCTCTTCCTCTTCTTTCTCTTCGCTATGTGTTTTACTGTTGTTTACGATGATTTTGTCTCCCTTGGCAACGGATATCGCATGCATTATTTCCATATACTTGATATAGTCGAAAGTCTCCAGAGGCCGCGGCGCATTTTCCAATGGCATTTTCCTCATCCCTCCAGTAAACGAAGAACAAGGAGCAAATATAGCTCATCTTTCCCCCGTCTATTAAGTGTTCCATATCCCGAGGCTTCGGGTGCAAGGCATTTCATATCCTCCGTCAGCAATTTTATTTCGCGTTGCCTCTTTTCTTTTCGCATTTCAGCTCTGCCTTGTTTCTGCCACTGTACATATAATCTCCGGCAATGTCACCGCAGCAGTCCGCCAAGGAGCTTTTCCCCTTGTTCTTCTGGCTGCCATCGCGGAGAATTGAAATAGACGGGCAAGGAAAAAAAAAGAAAAGAAAAGAAAACGTTACCTTTACTCTACGGGTTTGTGCTTCTTCTCCGGGGGTGCAGCAGCAGGGCGTGATGCTATTTCCGTTCGTCTCATCAACAGACCCGTTGCTGTGGCTGACCTGTAGGCGGAGGACGGCGGCGGCGGCGGCGGCGGCGGCGGCGGCGGCGGCCGGGCGCGCAACACGGACAGCGTTCCCATGACTCGTCGGCGGGCGCGCTGTGGCATGATCTGCAGCGCCCGTCGGCTCTCTCTACGCCACTTGGCTGTTGGGTTTCCTGTGTAAAATCTCGTGGACCCTGAAAGGGCGAGACAAAAGTCAGGACAAGACAGGCTGCCATCCGGTTTGCAAGGTCTCTCTGCCTCTACCGAGGTGACAGCATTACACGAAGGGAAAACGGCGGTTGTTTCTTCACAGTGACATCGTCTGCTCTTTCTTTGGTAACTCAGCGCAGTGCTATGTTATTATTATT
Organism: Lecanicillium sp. G3; assembly: GCA_037575805.1. Classification (NCBI taxonomy): domain Eukaryota; kingdom Fungi; phylum Ascomycota; class Sordariomycetes; order Hypocreales; family Cordycipitaceae; genus Lecanicillium; species Lecanicillium sp. G3. The sequence continues at coordinate 688,604 of JAZHPD010000004.1, read as the reverse complement.
CGGTCATTCTCCGTTAGCATGGTAAAAGAGTCATGGCAGCGTTGGATTGCCTCTTTGGCAGCAGCGCGCCAGAGACCAGCGCAAAGCATAAATATTAGTAAACCACTAAACCCCCAGCAGGGTTGGAAGAAAAAAAAACCAACTAACTAGTGCCCCCCCTTCCTAGGCAACGATCGTAAAAACTGGCAATAGCATAAACGTTATTGGAGTTTCCAGGGGGCGTGTGTTGTTTTTTACCCTGGAGCTACTGGCCGTCAGGCAAACAGACTTGCCGATCCGATGGGCAAAGTTTCTTTGTGACTTGCCTGCTGTCTTTTGGTCTGGTTTCGTATTGTTTGTTGTTTCTTTTATTTATTCGGAGGCCCATGAGCCTCTTCTCGGCGTCATGTTGCTTGCTACTGCAAGCGTACTACTGGTACTGCCAAAAAAAAAAAAAGATTTCAATCAACAGTGGCAATGCCTGTCGCCTGTTTGCTACCGACCGAACCTCGCAGTGGTGGGCTAGATAGATAGGTAGAAAGCAGGGATACCGGGGCGAGGCGGAAGGGCTGGTGATCTCAAACGGCTGGTTACAGGTTTGCCGGGCCGATTTCGATATGCGTTATATGTGCGCTGGCTTTGGCATCGGTGCATATCTTTCACCGGTGAGCGAGAAGAAGGAGAAAAGGACAAGCGGGCGGGCATCTTGCATGGTTTCCCCATGTATCTATCCATGTGTGCAACGGGCGTTTCTCCGCTGTAGGCCTGCATCGCACGATGGTGACCAAATGGAGGCTACTGATTCGACGGGATAACAACATTTGGCATGAATTTCAGGACGTCGCGGCTGTTTCCACTATTTCGACTCAATGTAACGGAAAGCTGCAGAGCCCATATCGGCTCAACGTTCGTTTCTCCCTTCCAGCCACCCCCTTCCCTATATCTCCAGAAAGCAGCAGCGTCACGTTGTCCCCAGTTTCGTCGTGACCCTCTCTCACTTACCGAGATACCAAGGCCGGCATCTGCAGTGACGCAGGGGAGCAAGATAAACAAGCTAGCAGTCGCAGTTTGCAGCCGTGCAGCGTGCGGGCGTGCAGTCGCAGCAACGCCGCCGCCGTATTGCAGCTTGCAGCGCGGGCGGGCGGCTGAGTTAAGCATCTGGTTTGCATGCATTGGCGAGCTAAACCAAGCAGTGCCCATTGCCCTGCGACAAGCTTGTTTGCTGGAGGTATGCCCATATCGTAGGGCAGCTTTGGTTGTTGCTCCGAGCACATACGTGCACGCCGTCTTGTTGCATCAGCCACTCCCGTAGCTCCAACAACGATATGATCGAGCTTGAACTTGAGCCTCGAAGGCGCAAGCCAGTCGTCCCGTCATCCACTTTAACCCCCCTGGCGGGTCTGTCCCTTGGAAGCAAAGGCCGTCTGTCCAGCAGAGACTATACATGGAACAATGACAGTTACCGGCCTGTACTCCGTACATAATGTACATAATACAATCTTTTACGGGAAGCCTTTTTTTGTTATTTTATCCCACAGCTTCAAAAAGGTCCGAGAGCCGCTATAGATGGCAGCGAAAAGCACCAGTGTGCTTTTATGGGCCGATGACAGGATTTGTGTGTCTTTTTCCCGGGGCCGAGCGCCCACGTTGTGCAGCAGCGAGCGTCACACCTTACACGCCCCCTCCCATCCGCCCTTGGCCATTGGCTGGCTGGTAAGGAGGCGTAGCTGAGCAGCGACAGTGGTACTGTAAATGGGGATTATTACATGAGGTGTGCGCGTGTGCACGAGCAACGGCCGCGGCAGATGAGCAGAGGGTTGGGACGAATCGGTGATGGGCGAAGCCGGTGTGTGCGTGTGTGTGTGAGTGTGTGCGACCATGGCGTGGGACGGTAGTAAGAGTGCCAGCAATAAAAACAGGTAAAAAAAAAAGAGTGAGAGGACAAGGGGAAATTAATATAGGCCAAAGCTGTGATGTTTATGCGGGATGCTGTCCGCTCGCTCGCTGGTACGACAAAGAAACAGCGGAACTGTGACGGGCGAACAAAATTCAAACAGAAATAACAGACACATGAGAGCAAGGAGAGAACAAAAAAGAATGTCCCTCTCAATCAATGTTGACTACTAGCTAAGACAACGCCAGATGGCAATGCAAGGTATACTGACAGACTGAGTCGTTACATACGCTCATCCTCCCACATGGCTCTATTTTTAATGTACGTCCCCATTCTCACCCAGTATGTGCCTTGTCCCAGGAAATTGCCGAAAGACAACGTCCAAGACAGAAAAAAAGGGTCCTGGCTTCTTTTTTTTCATAATACCCCCGCCCCAATTGGAAGTTTCTGTACATTCTGTCTCTCATAAAGCCGAGGGAGCTGTGTGTACGCTACGGAGTAGTTACACTTTTAACCTTGGCGCACGCCTCGCGGCGATCAGACTGTGGACGTGCACCCGTTGAGTTGTGTGTGTGTGGGACATCCACGCAAAAACAACGTGGTGCAAGCTCTGTGCTAGTTAACCTGTACTGGGTAGCTACACACAGCACTCTGCAAAAGAGCTCCTTGGTACAGTATGGTACTCTTTTACACGCACAGACCTGACCTTGTCCACAGCCAAGGCGCACGTCTATACTGCAGTAGACTTGACAGGCGAAACAAATGAGGAGCCCCCCCCCCCTTCCTTCTTTCTCCGGGTGCGGCCCTCGGCCAGTCTAGTTGACTAGCTGTATAGAGTTTATTTTTTCAATCCTTCCTTGGGACGGATAGATAGGAGAGGAAGAATGAGGATCAAGAAAGTCTCTTTTGCCTTGCTCGTGAAGAGTATATAGACTGAATAACCTTTTTTTTTCTCCGGCGGGATGAAGAGGGAGGGGCAAGGACGCTTCGGGGGCGTCGGGATAACTGTTGTATCGTGAATATATTCACACCATATATTAGGCGACGCGAAAGATGAATTACGTCGCCAGATTTCTCGTCGTGGTTGAAGTGAAGATGATGATGGCTTAGCAAACCTTGAATGATACTATGCCATTGCAAAGCAACGCAGAAGTACAGGGGAGACCATTGCGTCTGTCTTTTTGCCAGGTGCCGCTGCTGCTCGTACGTTTCTCCTCCTTTTTTTCTCGTCACCGTCACCGTCACGGGAGGACTCGCAGAAAGGAAGAAATCGGATTGGGTGAAGATCGTGACCTGTTTCTTACCTGCAGGACTTGCTCACCTAGCTCAGCTCATCACGGATGGATAGTCGTGTTTCATGCTCAGTTGACAGGGACAAGCACGTTTGTCGTCTCCCGCCCTGACAGGCAGCGGGATAATGGCAGCGCCAGACAGGACAGCGCAAGGGTAGGGCCGGCGCGCCGCGTGCAGGCACGCACAGCACAGCACATTGGAAAGGCACATGGCAGCGAGAGACTGCGAGAAAGGTGAGAGTGAGTGATGTGATGCGGATTCTGAAACGCCTTTCCCCTCGATACCGTCCCTGGATTGTCATGCGGGCCCTGTCACAAAGTGGCCGTTGCCCGCACCCCTGCCGGCGTCGGTGATCTGAGCGCGCAGCAGTTGCCCGTTGGGCGCCCGCATCTGCTGCAACGGTACTCCGTAGCTGTTGCCGTATGGCAGGGGGACAAGGTCAAGGTCATGGATGGAATGGATCTGTTGGTGTTTCTATACTTGGGCTGTTAACCGGGAAGGTGAGGGCATCGCAAAGACCGTTTAACCCCCCTGTGCTTGGTACCTGTAGTCGCATCACGGCCGCCCCGTTTAAGTCGGCAGCTGGGGGAGACTGGGGGTTGAGTGAACCTGGGGAGGTCAAGGCTGTGGTTGACGATCGACCTCATCCACAACCGAGGGTCACGGCATCAATGCGAGAAGATGAACGAAAATGAAGATAGCAGGGCTAGCCCGACAGGGCATTTGCAACTGCTGTTCCAATTTTTTCTCGGAGCTTGGACGGACAAGTTGGTGAGATTTCTATTTTCGGCGAAGTTGCCGCCAGAGCGCAATTTGCGGCCAACAGATGGCAGGTTGATGAAACAGGGGCGAGATTTATCGGACCATGGTGTAGATGTTGCGAGCAACGAATGGAGCTCGACTTTGGACGATTACTAGTTGGTTGTCTTTTTTCGTCTTTTTTTTCCTCGGCATCGTTAGAGTTCGACTCGTATAGCTCTCTAGTTGTGGCGTCAAGATTCCGGGACTAACAGGCCAAGCGCGAGAAAGGCACTAACCCGAGTGCCAGCTTTTGCATGAATTCTGCGTGCTCGAGAAGTTGAAAAGGTGTTAGCTGCTGTTAGTGAGCTGGGCTAGTGAGAGGGCCACGCGAGGCACGGAACCCAAACCAGGCTGATTTGGGACAAGTCGGATCAGGTCCAGGAGAGCGGCATTGTGAGCGGTTTTGTCGATCACCCATCTTCTCCTCCTTGTGGATGATGGGACCAGCCTGAGAGGGTAAGAGATACGAGCAAGGTGGTGCAAGAGACGGCCGAGAAGCGGGCTACAGGCCCGAAATCAAGATCTGGACTGATGGGAGGAAGAAGGTGTGCAGACTTTTTTTTTTGTTATTCTTCTTTTCCAGGGCAGACTTTTCAGGAACAGGAACAGGGAATTGAAGATTCTGCACAATGGGGCAGAAAAGAGGAAACATGTGAAGTATACTACACGGAAGTGGTTAGTCTTGAGATGGAGTACGTACTTGGTAGTTGTCAATAGTTGGTAGTTGGAAGTTGGCTGATGGGGGCGTCTGGGTAGAGTGAGAAACTGTTGGACTCCACCAAGTGGGAGTCGCAGCAATACGAAGCGGGCAGTGAGTGGTTGAGGCGAGACGCGACAAGGTAAAGTGAATTCGAATTTGCCGGCATTTCGAAGCAGTTGATGAACGGTAGTTGAGTACATGTAGTTTCTGTCGCAGTGCAGGTTTCCAAACACAGAGGTGTGACGTCTACTTCGTACAGAGCTGCATGCATCAAAATGTCGATTGCAATCATTTTTTGCTTTTTGACGAGGGCCGAGGTGACGCATGTTTGGAAACGCGTCAATCCAGGACCTAGGAACACGAGGAGACCGCGTTGGTACCCAATCGGAAGAGGATTGGTGAGGAGGGGAGGAGGAGAGAGGCGAGAACAATGGTTCAAATGGCTCATTCATGGCGGTTCCTGGTTTAGCGCAGTGATATGTTGGAGTGGAGCGGCCGACGCCTCCGGAAGAGAGCCCCGGAGTTGATTAGAGTGAAAAGTTGACCATGATTTTATTGTTGCGGGTGATCCCTGCTTGTTTTTCTGGGGCGGAGGGCATTGAAGTTGAAGTGAATACCCAGTAGTGAGCAGATGGGGTTGGCTCCTCGGAAGTCAATCTCGCGGCCGAGGGGAGAGTGCGGAAGATGGGGGAGAAGTTGTTTTCAACCCTGAGGGAAGAGGCGGGAAAAAAGGGTCTTGATAGTTGAGTGTGGGTGCAAGTGACATTCTGGTGGAAGGATAAGAGGATAAGAAAAGCAAAAAACAACCAGGGGAAATGAAGTTGATCAAGCCGCGACGTCGCCATGACTGTAGGGGGGGCGTTTTTTGGGGGGCGAGAAAGAGGAGGAGGAGGGCTTGCATAAGTTGAACAGCGACAGAGTGAGTGAGGAACAAAAGATACAAAGGTACAAAGTTACAATGGTACACAAAGTTACACAAGTACACAGCTAGCGGGCACTAAGGCAGGTACGACGGGTGCAACAGGAACGGAGCACGCTTGCCTTGGCTGTTGCATTGGCGTTGCATATCCAGGCAGGTACCAGCACACTGTAGTCTGGTGGAGAGGTACAATGTATTCGGCACATGGCTAATGCAAGCCTACTGCATAACTGGACCTGTATATGAGGCATGTGCATGCAATGTGCATGCAATGTACATGTGCATTTTTAAATAACAGCTGCACTCCTTGACTCCCTACAGATACATGTATATGCAGGTTCGCCGTTGTCGCGAATGAAACCGGAACCGCAGAGGAAATTGCATCCTTTCTCTACTGGTACTATCAGGTACTATCAGGACGTGACTTTTCTCGCATACCAGCATCAGCCGCGAGTTGAGCAGTCGCTTTTACCAGGCGTCGGTAGCGGCATAGCGGCAGTGACAGGGAAGAGCCCCCTGTAACCGGCAACTGTTCCAATCCTTGGTGACCCGCTGCATCGCCCACTACTGGTACCAGTACGAGCCACTGGGTACGGAGAACGGAGTACAAGTGGTTAACTAGTGCCGCTGCAGCAGCCTGCACCTCTGTCACGTCTAGCCCAGCCAACACCCCCCCGGGAAGCACTTGGACGCAGGGCAAGGCCAGGGCAAGGCAGGGCGGGCAGCCCATTTTGTAATAATCTCATACCATTTCTGCGGTTCAAATTAAAATGTTTTTCTTTTTTTTCTTTTCTTTTTACATTCACTTTTCAGTATTTTTCAGGTTCTCTTTTTTTTTCTTCTTGTCCGCATTTTGGGGACACAGTGGCCCCACGGTTGTGTGTGTTTGTGTGCACGCGCAGTGTGCCGGTGTGCCAGTGTGGTGTGCCCTGGAAATACAGCACCCTGATCCCCTGTAAAGATAGTGAAAGGGCCCAAGGGCCCGTCCGAAGCCGCCCAGCGCTGCGGTCCGGCAACCACCGCACCGCACTCAGCACAGGGCCCGACTCCACTAACAGCTGGTACTTTTTTCTTCCGTGCTTCACCCATATTAAAAACAAGTACCTTTCACCACAGCACCATAACTCATGCCACCCTCCTCCAGTGACTCCACGCCCACCCCATATCACCACCACCTCATTCACATCCACACCCTCATCCTCATCCTCACACCATTTACAGATTACACACACCCCCTTCTCACACAAAGCATCCGACTTGACCAAATCCCACGCCATGCAGCCCACTCACTCTAATCCACCCTCAAAACTCTGAATCCACGATTTGCCATTGCCCGGCTCTCCACGTCTCCAGCCTGCTTGATTGTTTCCTCTCCCCGTACCTGTACCGAGTACCGAGTACGCGTCGGCCCTTTCTTCCACCTTCCACCCGCCTGTCCACCTCCACTGTCTTGCCAGAAATCTTATTTACACCAAGCAACACCCCGACACCCATCGCACACTCCCGTTCGCTTGTTCCTCTTCTCACTCTATTACTCTACTCTACTCTCCGAGTATTCCTCGGTCACTTCCGTCTCCAGCCTGTCGCCGCGCTCTTCTCTTCCTCCTCCTCCTCCACCGCCGCCACTGCCGCGACAGCCTCGTCGGCAGCCTCGCCTCGAACTTTTCCCAAACCTCGACTCTTCTTTTCTTTTCCTACTGAATTGTACCAACACCAGACACCGCCACCGACTAATTCTCCGCCCCTCACTCGCATACTCTGCCGGAATTGCGGCGTTGCTTCGCATTGCTGTGTTGTCCCTCGCCTATATCTGAGTCACTGTCTTAAACTCTGGCCATTGCTCCCCCTTGGCTTGAGACCTGGGCGCTGGGCCTTTGCTTACTTTACCCTGCCATGGTCGCAACCGTCAACACCCGCACCCTCCCTCGTTGTTATTGCGCCGTTGCTTAATTCTTTGTGCTCGCTTTACTCCGTACTTCGCCTCACGTCGCCTCGCCTGGTCGAGCCTCTCTTTGCATCAGCATCTACACATACAGTCTCGTCGCCAATCGACACCACTACCAGCACCACCACACCGGCGATTTCTTATCCCGTTCTCGCATACAATTCGCACAACATAAGCAGCCATGCCTCCCGACGAGGTAGCCACCGGCACCGAAAGCCGTGTGCCCTCGCAGTTCCTCTCACTGAGATCACGACGTTCTCACCGACACCTCGCCGACGCTTACAAGCAGTCGGCTCCCCAAGAGCAGCCACCAGTGCCTCAGCTGCCACACAACCAGCTCCTCCAGTCCCAGCAGACGCTGGCGCCTAAATCCTCGAAACGCAGCCTCAGACACATCTTCAGCCGTTCAAAGCTCACAAAGGAAAAGCCCCAATTGCCAGATGCTCCTACGCCACCGCCGCCGGCCCCAGAGGCCAGCCCTCCGCCTCTGCCAACGGACAAGCGCACTGCCTCTACCGTCCACGTCCCTCTGCTCCGAGAGCCAGCGGACCCGATCTATTCCTCGGCATCATTGCGGGCGTCTTCGGCCCACCGGTCTCGCTCGATCAAGCATCAAAGCCAAGTCTTTCCGCTACCGCCTTCCGTCGGTCGCAAGGGTTCTATCCAGGACATGTCCCGCGAGTCTCTCGCCGCCTGGGAGATGCCTCAGCTCTTCAAAGCCTTCCCCCAGACAATCCGCCAGGCTACTCTCCCCGCTGTGACAATGGCAACCGACATTGTTCTTCGCCTCCATGAACGGAGCGTCACTGCTTCCGTAGAGTCCCTCAACTCCGAAGACAGCAACCCCAGGGAAAAGTCCAAGAAGAAGCATAGCAAGCACCCCTCGCTCTCCAACCTGCAGTGGACGACAAAGATCTATCTCCTCGTCACTTCGGGCTATCTACTACAATACTCTGGCTCTGGCAACTACGACCGTCTGCCAGAAAAGGTCCTCCGACTCAACCACACATCCGCTGCTTTCGTCACCGATTCCATTCCCGGCAAGCACTGGGTCCTCCAGGTCTCGTCCACCACCGAACCAGATGCCGCCGTCCCCACCAACGAGCCCAAGTCTTTCCTCTCCAAGTTGTCCATGCTTGCCGGTGACAAGCGGGACACCGCCAACATTCTCATGGTATTCGAGAGTCCGGGCGACATGGATAGCTGGATGGTAACCCTCCGCGGCGAGATCGAGAAGCTTGGGGGAAGACGCAAGATGTCCGAGACTGGCCTTCCTGAGCGACCACCGCCTCCTATGCCCTCTTCCACCCAGCTTCCCAGGACTCTTGTCATGCGCGAGTCCAGACGCTTCCCTCCCAGCACGTCTAGGAGCCCCCTCCGCCGAAAGGAAAGCCGCGACGACGGCGACTGCACCCTCAAGGTGGGCGAGTTCGACCACAGCCGCCAACAGAGCTTGGACGACGTCTCTACTACCAACAGCGTCGTGTCGCAGGACGGCAGACAACTCGACAACCTGCGGGACAGCAACGGAAACCGCCTCTCATTTGCTTCTGCCGACAGACGGACTGTTGTGACGTCCGCCGCCTCGTCTCCCGAACGCTCTCCCATTGCAGAGGCTTTCCCTCGCAGCTCATCCGAGACTTGCGATTCTGACGAGTCCTCGAACGCTGCCACAGGCGCCGACGCCATACCGAGACCCAACTCTTCCGTCATTGCCAGCCGACGCTCGGCCATGCAGAACGGTGGCCTCTTCATTGACGTGACTTCAACACTTGGGGAATCTCAACGGGAGGACGATTCTTCAGCCTCGCCAAACCCGAACGAGCCCCTCGAGTCCCCTTCAGGCCCCATCACGCCCAACTTTAGTGTACCGCAGTCTTCAAGCCGCCGATTCTCTCATGTTCGCGGCAACTCGGCCAGCTCGTTGTCTCCTCCGTCTCCCAACACGGGATCTTTCGCTGCCCCCGCCACCCACCGTCCCGTTCGATCCAAACCGCCTCCGGCACTTCGATCATCGCGCCCCCTGTCCATGGTCGTGGACCACCAGTCGCCAAGAACGGAGGTGCCTGCCAGACCACCCACTGCCGATGGCATGGGCCGAGACGCACTCTCACCTGTGCAAGAGAGCTATCCACACACGAGGCGACACAGCCCACGCAGCTCTGCTGGCAGCAAATCTGACCTCGTCTCTCCTCGAACCAGCGTTGCTGGGGACCGAGTCACGTCTCCCACCCCGAGCTACCGGATCAGCCCTCGCCGCAGTAGACCACCTATCGCCGGAATGCGAAGAGCCAGCCCAGACTTTGAGATGCGCTCCTCAATTCGCGTGCCCAAAAGACTGTCCGCTGTACCCCAAACCACAGGCGGGCCCGTCTTCAACTGGACCGAGGACAAGTCCAGACGCCGCTCTACCATGAGCCAAGTTCGCGATGATTCGCCCGCGCCTCAGACGGCTGAGAGGAGAGCAAGCCTGAGCCCGAGCTTTGCTCAGCTTGCCCACCGACGCCACTCGTCATCGGACGAGAAGCGCCCTGCCTCGATCCTTCCGCCGATGCCGCCGCCGCCGTGTGGACCACTTCCCGCCCTGCCAGCCGACGCACCCGCGTCCAAGACGGAGAAGCAGAGGCTGATGAACCGCCGCAGCATGCCACAGATGATGCCGCCCCCAGTCCCTCCGCCGCTGCGCGAGCTCCCCCCTCTTCCACCCATCGCATCCCTGCGGGTGTAATGCGATTTCACGATGCTAGAATTTCCCGCCACCGGTACACATCTCTACGTTCAAAGTTTACAGAAACATGTTGTTTTACTATTACTCTTTATGACTATTATTACGAACCCCCGAAGCGTCGCATATCGGTGCCGGCACCATATATATACGGAGACGAGCCATATTCCAATTTGGCAATCTTCTGATGCACCTACGATCATTGATGAAGACCAGTTCTTTTTTCCTTACATTGTCCTGCCCACGCGGCTTGAACCGAACACTTTCTGTTCCCTCTTCTTTTTTCCTTTTCTGTTTAATGACGCCCTGTCTCTGTAATTCACAGAGCAGTGGAATGACATATTATGAATTGTACAATTGCTTTTAGATATCACCTTGACTTTTTTGGACAGCGCAGTAGGCGCATTTGTGCGAAGGATAGATGCAGGTGGCGGAAGAGGAGGATACGAAGTCGGAAGAGAAACCGAATAAACTTTTTAACCTCAAAACGTGCTGCATTTGTGGATATGTATGTATATGTATGGAGACTTGTAAGCCAAGACGTGACGGAGACGGTACAGCAAGCGTAGTAGACTCTGCATGTGAATGCGCTGCATGCAGGCGGGAGCGGTCTGGCGGGACGGCCAAGCCCGGCCATTGCGACGGAAAAGGAAGAAAGGAAGAAAGGAAGACAAAAGGCGAGACTGGGATGGACAGTGCACATGAACCTGTACAATACATGCTATAGATGACGCAGGTGGGAGAGGCCTGTGTTTCTGCAGAATGGGTTGCAGTGGGAATTCACACCTGCCCAGACGGGATAAGAACTGCAGCGGCGCAAGCGTGGTTTCTACCCAGTACAGGATACATGGAGCATAGGGTGCGCGGCCTGGCTATTATTGGGTTAGAAATGCTGATAGAGTCGGACTTTTGGGTTCTTAGTTGCCGTATTTCATATGCGAGGCTAATTTAGCTCCATCATGGCCAGTTTTAGGTACAGTGTGCATGGCAGCGGGCTGCATTCTCCCCGCTCAGTAGTTACTACTATACTGACGGATTGTATGATCTGCTGTCCTTTTTTTGTCATCTATTTTTGTTTTGGGTTTTTTTTTTCCGGCCTCACCGTGCACTGGTATTCTGCATATTTACAGTTTTTTAAGGTATTAGACAACAAGTGACTCATGTCTCGCAGAAAAAGAAATCCTGGGGTAAGATATCGGAGTTGGAATGCTCCATGTCGTCATACCGTTTCGGAAGTCCGATCTTCCAATTCCCCGTGCTCCCCCCATCCCCCGGACCCGTGCCGCTGTGGGGAATTTGGGCAGGACAAGCAAGGGGGAAAGAGAGAGAGAGAAAGGAGAGAGAAAAGAGAAAAGAGGGAGACGAACAGGCGGAAAAGATGCAGAATACAAGACAGGAAAAGAGCAGAGCTGCCTGTTCATCTGTTTATTGTCCTGACCTTTTTGTGTGCATGGTGCAATATACAGAGTCCGTTACGTTGCGTTGGCGCCATGCGGGCTTACTTCTTGACAGGCCTCTTACCTTGCTTGCTCTAGTTAGTTAGTTACCCCGTACAGTGGGTGAACTTTTTGCTCGCTCCTCCCGCTAATCCCCGCGCCAATGATACCCATCCTCTACCCGGACGGTGTGCCACCGCATGCCTGTCGATTGGACGGGGGGGGAGGAGCAGCTGCCAGTAGTAGTTTGGCCACTGATTGGTGTGTAATGGTTTAGAGTCTGCATCAGCGTTGCAATATAAGGAATGTCCGGCCCTTTTTATGTATTAAAGAACCTATTTTAGGTTGAAACGTGACGGATGGACAGGATACGGCGGCGGGACCTTGGCAGGCGGGAGCGAGGGCATGACTTCTTTCCCCCTCCCAGTTCTGTTTTACCTTTTTTCCTGCGTCTGTCATTTGTTTCTTTCTTCTTCCTCCTTGGTGTATATACGTCTTCTTCATTCTTGTAGCTATAGGAATCGCCTTCCAATTGCTTCTTATATCTACTTTATAAACTACACGATACAACCACACCAGATCATGATGCTGTCGAGCATCTTGGCCGTTATATTCGCGGCCGCCGAGACGTCAAACAGCATGGCGTGCCCCGGACCGAAGCCAGACTCTAACCCGCAGGCAGCCAACGGCGTGGAGTGGAAGGTCCTCGCCAACGGGCTCCAGAGGCCGCGGGGCCTGATCCAGGACGCAAATGGCAACGTCCTCATGGCGGAGGGCAAGGGCGTGAGGCGGATTGAGCTGGATGACGCGGAGGGCATGGATCTCTGTGTCAAGGAGAGCAAGAAGATTATTGACGGTGGTTCGGTATGCTTTCCTTCTCCTCTCTTATTCCCCCATCTACACATCTACATATACACCTATAGGTGTACAAGTCCCCCCCACCACCCCGCGAACCGAAACTGACGAGCGCAGCTCAACCACGGCATCGCCCTCTCCCCCGACGGCAAGACGCTCTTTGCCTCGTCCCCCTCCGACGTCTTCGCCTACACCTACGACGCCGACACGGGCGCCGTGGGCCCGCGGCGCAGCGTCATCACGGGCATGGCGCAGCGGGGCCACTCGACCCGCACGCTGTACGTGCCGCCGGCGAACCCGGACCTGCTGCTCGTCACCCGCGGGTCCAACGCAAACATTGACGCCGACACGGCGAAGAAGGAATCGGGGCGCAGCCAGCTGCGCGTCTTCAAGCTCGCGGACCTTGTGAGCAGCGACAAGGCGGTGCAGTATACCGACGGAGACATCATGGGGTGGGGGCTCAGGAACAGTGTCGGCATTGCCCAGGATCCGACGACGGGCAATATTGTAAGCACAACAGGAGAGGGAGCTATTCCCTTGAGAGCTAGTTTCTGAAGACCTTGCAGATACTAACTGACCACAGTGGACCGTCGAAAACTCCATCGACAACATGAAGCGTTTCGGCGAGGACATCCACGACAGCAACCCCGGCGAGGAGCTGAACTTTCACGGCCGGCCCGACGACACGGCGGGCGACCACTACGGGCGCAACTTTGGCTACCCCGGCTGCGTGACCATCTTTGACACGAGCAACGTCGACGACTACCTCAACAACACGCAGGCCCCGATTGTCGGCGGGCCGATGGCGGGCGACCACATGCCAGAGTACGACGACGAGTGGTGCGTGAAGAAGACGACGCCGCCGCGCATCACGTTTGGGTCGCACCTCGCACCGCTGGACGTCAAGTTTCTGGATGACGGCAGCGCGGCACTGATTGCGTTTCACGGAAGCTGGTACGTATACTCACTCGCCGTCCCCTCACGGCGGCTACAGTCTTGTCTTTGGCCGTGGAGAGGGGGAAAGCTTTGCAAGTTCACTTGCTAACCGAAGTCGTTGGTCTAGGAACCGCCAGCCGCCGAACGGCTACCGCCTCAGCCGCGTCTCGTTTGACAACGGCGACCCGATCAAGGGCCCGCACGCGAACGACGCGGAGGAGAAGCTGCTGTGGAACGCGGACAACACCAACTGCGGATCCGGGCACTGCTTCCGGCCCGTAGGTCTGGCGCTGGACAAGAAGGGCAGGCTGCTGATGACGAGCGATCAGACGGGCGAGCTGTTTCTGGTGTCGGGTGTCGAGAACAAGGGCGAGACGGCAAAGCCGTGATTTCTGGGAATTTGTTGAATTGAGAGTAGCAGGTCATGAGTACCTTTTTTCAGTATATATGCATGGGTGCTCAGTTGTGTGAGTGATTTTGTATGAGTCTGGGTGGTGGTGTTGAGAATTGTGTAAGCACATGCAAGCACATGTAAGCAGATGACAAGATGCACGGGCGGAGGTTTTTGAGTAGTTGAGTAGTAAACCAATTTGAAGATTGAATTGAATATACGATTGATGGAATATCGTATTACCTGCAAGTGTATCAATTGTTTTTGTTTTCCTTTGTTTTTTTTTTTTTTTTTTTCCTTTTTTTTCTTTTTCCATTTCAGGGAAACGGCTCTAGCGGGAATAATGGTACATGCAATGCAAGGCATACGAGAGACATGCAGCAATAACAAACCCCCGTTGTGCCTTGGTGCGTGCGTCGTTCGATCGATTTGACAAGCGAGAGGGCACACCGGTACTCCGTAGTAAATTGCCAAATCCGAATCCCCCTGCCTCTTTTATTTCTTTTTTCTTTTACGGAGTACCTTGTCTACTACGTAATTTGCGAGAAATATAATCCATGACACCTCATATTCGCTTCGAAGCCCGCACGTGGTGGCTGGGGACCTTGGTTGAACAACAAGTGCCGGGCTGCCGAAAAAAAAGAGGTGGCTGGGAGAGGCGAGAAGCGAACAGACAGCCAAAGCTATACGGAGCAGTCAACTAACTGGTTAACTAACTAGTTAGTGAGAACCACGCAGGCGGTTTTTTGTCTTGGCCGAGGGAGGAAGGGGGGCATCGTTTTAAATAGCTTTTTATCGTTTCGCAGTCTTGGGGAAGAAGACGCGACAAAAGGAACGAGGCTTTGCGTCTGCATTGATTAATCAGAAAAAAATTACAAAACAACAGCCGCAAGAGAAGGGCTCTCAGAGATCTTTCTCTCTCTCTCTCTTTCTCCCACATATTCCCCTAACCCACAACTCCTCCTTCTCTTTGATATCTCGCTTCCCTTTTACAAAATAGCGAACGCGAGTTAACAATTGATTTGATATCGCTCACCACCCGCAACAACAGGGCGTCATCTACCTCGACAAAGGGCCCCCCTTCCCGCCACACAAAGCGCCAACGAAACTGATCTTGACATGACGAATCCGTGATGCGTATTTCCCTCTACGCCCGCCTCCCAATTTTCCCATAATTATCCTTGGTCTACCTCTCCGACCCCCATCCATCCGAATAATCACCCAGTTCGCACATTGAGTTCCTTTTGCAGTGTACAGTGTACGCCCCGTTTAATTCCTGTACGCGGCCGCTTTAACTGTCGCTCACTCTCTCTCTCTCTCTTTCTCGCTTTGCTCGCGCTCTTTTCCCTTTTTTTTTTTTTTTTTTTTTTGTCAGAGAGCTCGAGCTCGAGCTCTCGTCCCTGCCTTTTCTTCCTTTTTGTTCCTGGCACTAGCATTTCTTTTCTTTTCTTTTCTTCTTCTCTGTTTAAGGCCGTTGGCGGGATTACATCACTTTCTTCGGACCCCTCGAATTGCGCGAGCGCGGGATAAACATCAACACACACACACACACACACACACACACACACACGGAACAACAGCTATTGTGCAAGATCGCGCGCCGCATTGGGTCCAATTCAATTCGCCGAGAAGCTAGTTTGTTCTATTCAGCGAGCCTACATCAACACCGCGCGTCCGATGCCCGTGCTGCCGGCGCAGGCGGCCTCGTGGCCTGCCTCGCGACCACCGACCGACCCCTCCGCTTCCGCACCAACACCGACAACCACCGCCACCACCACCACAGCCACAGCTCCTCCAGACACCGCGCCCAGCGACACGGCCGACGACAACGCCCTCCTCCTCCTCCTCGCACCGCGCGCCTCCTCCCCCGACCAGGGCTTCACCGCCATCCCCACGACGTACAGCGGCCAGGACTCGTCCGGCCTCGCGCCCGCCGCCGTCGCGGGCATCGTCCTCGGCTCCGTCGGCGCCTTCATCCTGCTCGTCGCGCTGCTGTACTCTTGCATCGGCTGGCGTCCCGTCTTCGGACCGTGGGGCGGCGGCGGCGGCGCCCGCGACGACGACCGCAGCTACAGGCACTCTTCCAAACGGAGACGCTCGTCGCGGCGTCGCGGGCCCTCGCGGCGGCGCAGCGCGCGGGAGACGGAGATGTATGAGGTGCGGACGGGTTCGGCGCCGAGGAGGGCTTCGGTCCCGGCTGCGCCGCCGCCGCCGCCGGTGCCGGTGCCGGTTGCTGCCGCCGCGCCGCAGATGATGATGCCTGGTATGCGGGTCACGCAGACGACGACGCGGAACGGGAGCTCGGCGCGGCGGAGCGTGCGCGGCGGCGACACGGCGAGCGAGACGGACGACGAGGTCGTCGTCATCGAGGAGCACGATCCGCGGCGGCGCAGGTCCTCGGGGGCCGGCCGGAGGGTGTCGTCGGGCGGGCGCCGGAGCTATGATTCGCGGCGGGACAGCAGGCGGTACAGTCGGGGCTGAAGCTGAGGCTTGCCATCTCTCTTCCTTTTTTTTTCTTCCTTTTCTCCTTTTATATACATGGCCGACATTGTTGGGAGTGACTTTTTGCGTTGTTCTGATTGCAACTCTTTTTTTTTTCTTCTCCCTCTTAGATCTTTTTTCTTTTTTGGTAAAGCCTTGATTTAGGCCAGTTTTCTTTGGGTTGAGACAGCCACAGGACAATTTCACGATTGGTAAAGATGGATAACGACGAGGTACACGATCCTAATGCGACACAGCACGCGCTGCGTGACGATGATTATAGGTTTGGAAAATGATGTTGGGGAAAGAATATTTTATTCCGGAGTTTATATATATCCTCGAAGCTACACCAATACATGCAGTATTCCATTATATTTCCAGCCAGTAGTAAACTTATTTGCTTGGGTATATCTCGTCACATTCGACACATTCTTTACTATTCGTCACTATTCACATGTTCATGCCTCCCGACCCGTTCCCGTTATTCCCGGTATTGTTGTTGCCCGAGTTGGGCTGCCCTCCAAAGAAGAACGTGTCAAACGGGTTGATGTGCTGCCCGCCGTCGCTGAAATCGTTGTTCATGCCCTCCCAGTTGATGCCGAAGCCGAGGTCGAGCTGCGCCTGGTCCACGACCGAAAATTCCCCGTTCGGCGTCGCGCCCAAGGTCTGCAGGAACTCCATGGTCTGGCTGTCCGGGTAATCCATCGAGCCCTGCAGGCCAAACTGCTGGCCCATGAAGGTGCCAGTGCCGCCAGCGCCGCCGTGCGTCGTCATCCGCCGTGTCAGAGGCGGCGAGTCGAGCAGTGTCTGGTCGAGTGTGCTTCCCTCTTGGCTGATGGAGCCGTCTCCGGGACTGGGCCCGCTGCGTGCTCGGGGCTCCGACATGAGGGTGTCGCTGTCAAAGGTCTTGGATTTGCCGAGCGATGGCGTGTGTTGCGCTGAGCCGTCGCCGGCGGAGAGGCCTGGTGATGATAGGTTGTCTGGCATTGACAAGTCGAATGGGTAGCCTTGGCTTTCGGATGCTTGTGATCGGTGTCGCGAGGCAGCCTTCATTGTGGCGGCGTCTGGAGCCGGGGCAGAGATCCAAGTAGTCGTCTCTCTTCGCTGACGGCGCGGTCTGGGGTTTGTCGTGCCGAATCCGCCGCTAGAGCTGGCCATCTTTATCGTGGCCTTGGCCGTCCGGTCGAACGCGTCGCGGCAGGTTTCCGCCGGCGGGCACTTGTCAATCATGTCGGTAAAGATGGATTTGGCCGCTAGCACGGTGAAGTCCACCTCGTCCATTGACAAGCGACTCCGTACCAAAGGCGAGTGCCAGATGGCGTAAAGATAGGAAATGCCAGCCATGAACAGATGATGTGTGGACAGGTACGTGTAGCTGACCAGCCCGCTTAGATGCAGCTGCCTATAAATGCGCAAAATCTTTTGCCCTGCTTCTGCGACCTTGAGGTAGATACGGTCTTCGTCTTCGCGAAGCTCGGCTGTGAATGCAGTCGGGCTGTTTACCTCGTTTGACGTGTTGTATTCACCTTCAAACATGGCCGGGACACTAAGACTCTGACGATACAACATTATAATCGCTTGCCAGTAGTTGAGCTCCAAAAACTCGGTGGAGAATGCCACGCCGGTTTCTTGTCTCGTCGGTGCAGATGACTTCCAGTGGTATAATCGCTTATCAATGTCGCTGCGCCATGATCGGAACGAGTCAAACTTGACAAGAAATGGTGACGGGATATGATTTCGCATCTCAGGATAACACGGCACCTGGTTTCCCTGGCGCGCGATTTGCGCCTGGTTGTACTGCAGTACCTGCAAAATTTCGGACTGCAGCGTTCGGAGACGGAAGTAGTGGTGAGCAACATGCTTGTAACTTGGTCGCTCGTCATCAACCGGGGGGTCAACAAATCCGGTCGGGGTGACATAGTCGTCATCAAGCACAGATGGGAGCTCTGTCGTGATGACTTGGTCACTGACGCCAAAGGGTCTGCCGACGCATGTGCTCACCAGTCGGTCGAACGAATAAGTGCACCACCACAAGCGTCGTCGCATATCTCGTACGTATTGCCGTCGACCGCGCTCTCGGGAGCTACTATCTTGTTCGTCACTTGGCTGCTCTGGTCCAGAATTTTCCGCTTCGCCGCCTTCCTCGTAGTGCAAGCCGAGGTCGACAGCCAGTCGTACGGCTACACCAGTGATGTACCTAGGAAATTAGCACTGAATAGGGTTCGTGTGGGAGAGTGACTTACCATAGGCCTGGAGGAACGGGTCGGAGAAGAGCAAAATTGGCCAGTAACAGAACAGCTTGCAAAACTTCCAGACCGCCTCCGCTGAAGCTCAGGCAAGATTCGAGATGGACAATAGCGCTTGCGTGGTACTCTTCTGGCTCGCATTGACCACTCCCATGCTGCGTACCTATTTTGGTAGGATTTGAGGCTTCCGTTTTCACGGGTTCCCCTACAATAACGCCACAGCCAATTGCAAATACCATATTCAGCATGTACAGCTCTCTAGATGTCAGAGAATCGGGCGAATTGGCGTAGGCTTGCTCAAACATTTGCATAAATTCGCCCCTGTGGAGGATGGGGATTTGAGGGTTGGCGTGCTCAAAATAGAGCGTCACGAGCCTCATGCCGACGTCTCGATTAGGGAAACCGGCGCGTTGGATGGTTGGTTTCGTGTGGAGACCAAAGAATGAATCGCGCATCGAAGTCCCAGCACTGCCCTGCTGTCGTTCACTGGGGCCATTCTGATCTGAGACGGAGTACTGGACAGCGGCGAAGACCACTCTGGCGAACGAAACACCCGACGCCGAGGCAAGAGATTTTGGTTTGGAGCCTCCGACGAGGTTCATCATAGCGGGGCTCTGGCCTTCCTTTTTCGAAGCCAGCGACTCGCTGCGCGCATTGTTCAATGCATGATCTGAGGTAGCGCCGGCACTGGACCCAGGACCCGAATCTCGCGCATTTACTGCATCCGCGCTGGGGCGAGAACACAACTCCAGATTTTCGGCGGGCGGAAAGGGAATATTGTTTGTCGAGAGAATTTTTTCGAGCTGCTCAACGCGGGTCTCGAGATAGAAAACATAACTGATATAAGTGTCAGCCATCAGCACAGAACAAAGCATGGTTCAAACGCACCTGCGGGGAATCTCTTTCTTCGTAATTGGGTCGTAACCAACACAGGCGACACCGGCTTTGGCGCAACTTGCGCAACTCGGGAGTTTTTGGTCGCAGCGGTTTTTGCGCAGACGACATCTGTTGCATGCGCTCACATTGCGAAAATTGCTGCTTTGCGACGGCTTGCCACCAATGAGAGGGCCATTGGCTGTTGCGCCGAGCTCGGCGGCTGCGTCAGGGCTAACTCGGGTTGCTGGTGACGCGCCCTCCGAAGACGTCTTTCGCTGGCGCTTGGTATTCGGCTGGGAGCTCGGGGACGGAGCGACATGCGCGGGCATATTGACGAAGTAAAAGTAGGCTCTCACAGAGCGCTAATCCAGTCGTATGCGGCAAGCTGCAGAGGTTGGCGCTAAGTGGTGTCAGAACTGCTGCATGCTGCGGCGAAACTATTCTCGAATCGTTCTGTCCAGCCGGTCGCTGGAGGTGATGAAGTCGAGCTGTGAACCTACTTGTGGAAAGGCGTCGTCTGGTAGACAAAGCCACAGCCCATTCTCCGGGGCCAAGTACTGGCCGTGGTCTTGCTGGCAGGAAACAGGTAGCAGTCGGAAAACAACTTCTACAGATATTAAGACGTTGCGCACACGCAAGTAGAAGAAACGCACCGAGGCGCAACGACACCACCGCGTCGGCGACGCTAGAAGCTGGATAAAACTGGAGGGATGCCAGTGAGGAGGTTGCGCTGTCTCGGTTCTGTAACGGAGCTAGGGAACGGCTGCAGTTTGCGATTATGCCGGGTCGTTGTAATTGCTTCAACAGCAAGGCGAGGAGCGTTTGTCATCCAACGTTGGATTGCGCAAAGAGAGAAGCGGCTTCTGTGACGGATGAAAAGTGTGGGAGGAAACAGGCTGACGGGCGGAATTGGCAGGATAATAGCGGTGCTCTGGCAGGCAAGGGTAGTGGAGATAATGGCAGGCATGGATCGGGGCAGAACGCTGATAGAAGGGGAGCGGAGTCGGACGGAGCGCCGTGAAAGTCGCTGGAGTTGGTGAAGCCGCTGCGAGTTGCTGCGAGTTGCGAGTCGTTGCACACCTGTCCCCGCATCCACCACGCACCAGCCGTCGAGAGCTGGTGGGGAGACTGCCGTCCTGTGGATGTTTGTACCTGGTAGTGGTTGTTAGCGCGTACTGAAGCCTTGAAGCCAGCATGAGGTCTGTAAAGGGCGCGGGTCAACCTGTCGTCTGGAATACCTTCAACCCGCGACTTGGAGTCGCATCTCCACTGAAGCTGAGGCCAGGGTCGCCCCAAGACTCTCCAAACTGCCCCTCAGTGGCTCCCCAGAGTGTCCCAAATTGCCCCGACCTGCAGAAGCCATGCAGAACGCTAGTGCCCTCTGCCCACCAATCCCCAGCGCCCTAATTGCCTTGGGCCATGTCGTCTAGCGCAGCCACCTTGCTGCCACGCAAAGGGTCCGCGGCACCCGGCCAAAGCAGTCTGAAGTTGTCGTGGGTGGGCAGAGTGGCGATGGCGATGTTTCGAATAAGATGAAGATGATGAAGGAGAGAAAATCAAACGGTACACAATCTGGCAGCGTGCAAACAGGCATTCGGGTGTCTGCACAACGGCAAACAATATGCCAGCTGGCAGCCGTTTGTCCGCCGGTCGGTTACAGCTGGCAGCGGGTCAGTCGGTACTGGCCACGCCTACCAACATGACGGGGAATACCAACGATGCCTCAACACCACCATCGTATCACGACTTTACAAGTCCAGGTCATGGCTTGGTTTTCCGGTGACGATCATACATTGATCTCGTCACAATTAACCACAGCGCCCAGTCCAGCTCTTCCGACAACATCCGCCCTGATAACTCTCTGCCATCCTAGTCGCTGGTTCTGGCTGTTGACTCGATCAGAATACGTAACAATGTGTTTCTGCAAACCAACCCGCTCAGCCAAGCTGACTTTCTTTTGCCACGCGAGGATTCGCTCGCCCAAAATGGCAGCTAACTAGTGTCCAATACCCCGGATTCTCCTTGAATTCCCGACCGCCACGCCGACGCCGATTCATATCCCAGCCACAACCACCCAAACCGGTCGCCCAAACCGGTCGCATGCATTGCACGCGTCGATGCAACACTAAGCATACAGCTCTGAAGTCATCCAACTCGTATGGGCTATTGTCTGCCTAGTGATGATGACTGCTAACACAAGTTCTGCGTGGCGTTCTCCGCATTTCCTACGGCATCCCTGCCACACGCTGCAGCCACCTCCTGTCGCTGTTACGACCGCACCAGTGGGCTCTGCTCCGGAATAGATCAGCGGCCGCATCCATTTGGAAAGCCGAGAGGCATGTCAACTCTGGGCGGCGCACAGCAGCCATTGTCCGACGTTCAGCCAGCAGCCCCACGATGCCACGACGCGTCCAACTGCATGTTAGATCCCACTAGAGTTGAACTGCACTGCTCGCATCCTTCTATGTATCTTGCAGCGCATTCGATTCATGGCGAACGACTTCCCCGCAAGCGATCTAGACTACTGCGCCGTCCCGCGGGGAAATTCGTTTCAAAGTATTATGCCGATCGCGCTATAGTAGGTTTTCTGTTTATAGGGTCCGCTAATGAAGGAGAGGCGACTGATGACATGGAAATATAGACTGATGACATGGAAATATATTACTTTGCATGTCTCATGGGGCTCCTACTGCCATTGTGCGCAGGATCGCATCTGTACACGGTTAAGCAAAGCAACTAGGTACTCATGCGGTGTTGGTTCCATAGATGCCTTAACTAGCAGCTTGCTTATAAGGTCCCGAAGTTCCGGCAAGAGCTTTACAAGGCGCGCATTTAGATGAGATATATTGGAGTTGTTTTTTAAGGATTTTACAGATTCCGCTTGCTCTCTTGTTTCATTTTCACATTGTCCTTCCACCACAGCGCAAGGCTAACAATGCCATTAGACTGGCGGTTGCGGCCGCTACAGAGTGCAATTTTCTGAATGCAACCTCGCCGCCACCTCGACGCCACTGCAAAATTCCATTCCATTAAAAAAAAAAGCTTTTGTGTGGTTTTCGCTTGGAAGCCATTATGGCGCTCCTCTGTGCATTCTAAAGTGGTGGTGCGACGGCGTACCTGAATGTCTCACCCGCGGAACGCCATTCCGCATGCGGTTCAGTACACGGTTCTGCTCGCAAGAGTTTTCGTAGTTATCTCTAGATTAATTGTAATGGTAAAAGAATGCATACGAGAGCACTTTCGGCGGATTTGCTCTTTTTGTTGGCTATAAGGCGTAGCTGACAACCCGATAAACCTGTACCGGGAGGAATCCAAGGCTTTCAACTTATCAACCTCAGCCGCGCTGTTAGTTTCCCTTTCGTTTCGTTTCTTCTCCTTCATACTTTTTTTCAATTTGTTCATATTCTGTCCAGTTTTCTACCAAGTTTGGGCGGTGAAAATAATAATAATCGAATCTTTTCTTACGCTCATGTCTGCCCTCACCAAAACACCTCATCGAGCCACAACTCCATCGGCAAGGCTTCGTCTTTCTTCCACGTTCGACACCAGCTACAAGAACAAGTAAGACTGCCGCCGTGCTTCTCTTCTTTTCTGAATTTTTATTCTTGTCTGCTGTTTTGGAAGAAATACAGTTCAAAATAAGAACAACCCTCAAAAAAAGAAGAAGAAGACGAAGAACTGTCCCTAACAAAGACGACATCTCTACAAGCAAGTCTACAAACCAATACTGGCGAGGCCTAACGAACCGCAACAAATATTCCTCATACGAGGATGACTTCTCACATTCAACCTTAAAACATATCAATAATTCTTGCGGAGGGAGCCGCTTATACTCTCATACAAACAAAAGAAGCCCGTACCAAGCCTGCTTCGCGAAGCGGGTTTCCTCTACAACTCGACATTTCGATCCGTCATTCACAGGCAGCTGTCTTTGAAGCGCTATACAATAAACTACATGCACAACACGACACCTAAAAATACAATATGGGTATCGTCATTCGACTTCTCAAGTGGCGCTTCCGTGGCCATCTTGAGAGAATCCGCAGACTACGCAATCTTGAGGTATCTCCAGAGTGGCTGGACGACGACATTCATATTTTGACAGCCGCCGCGCGACTGGAGAGAAGAGTAGAGACTCTCCATGACAGTGGCGATGGCTACTCTAGGTTTACACACTCACGATGTTGGAACATGCTGGGATAAAGATAATGGCTGCAGAGATCTTCATCTCGAACGCAAGAAAAACCTTCAATCTACCTCAACTAACTGGGTGAGCCTGTATTTTGAGCCAGCGCGCGTTTCTATTTTTCTTTAGCATTTTGTACCGATATCATATACTACTTCATATCATATACTATTTCATTTCACTATAACTTGAGAATCAAGTTTCTGCACAAGCCAAGTCTATTTAATTTCGCATTTTTCACCTCAGAACATTGCTTTATTCACTAACTTTTGCCACTTTTGCCAATACCCTAGACCAACATCTCGCCGCTGCGGCCCTCGACTTCACGCTGCTACTCTTGATTCATGTTCCGTCAAAGAGCACAAAATAGTCGTACCTAATTCCTTTCCTATGTAGTAAAGTAAGCCCTGCTCCGTCCAAATTCCGGATCCGACATCGGGCTCAACAGCATCTATCGGCGTACTTCTATGTGGAACCTGTGGCCAATACCGGGCAGCTGTCCAAGCCACATCAAATTCCCAGCTGTGCAAAGGTACGACGAGAATAAGGCGAAATTGTGGGCTGGACCGAGATTTCTCCATTCAATATTCTCCGCATTAGGATCCGGAAGTTTCGCCTCACCGCGGAGCCCGGGTCTCTATGGCAAGTCGCCCGACGGCCCGGGCGTTGCACTACCGACGGATATGAAGCTGCTGCTGGTCACGCTGCGCAAAGCTGTTTAAAGCAAAATCATTTCATTGCGGGCAGTCTCAGGCTTGGGCCCGATTGAATCCCTCTCATGCTATATATCTGGTATCTCTTAATAACAGAAAAAACAAGCAACACCAACATCAAAATCAATGCCTGAGTTCGTTGGCCGAGGCTGCGTGTCTATTCCGAATGTCCAAATCCCATTCCGTCTCGCCCACCCAAACAGAGCCAAAAATCATAAAATCAGGGGGCATTAATAAAGGTATGTAAAAACGCCATTTATCCATCTCATCGGGGGTATTGTGTAAATACAAACAAGTGTAAGCAATAAAATTCCAGAGCAAGCACCATGCGTAAAGTAGTATAAAAGCGGTAGAAAGTAATTTGGTGTGGTTTGTCGAGAATCGAAAAGTTCGTCGTGATTGGTTTGGTTTTGCTCAGACGCTTTCGTCCTCATCGTATTCGTCCAGCGAGTCGAGACGTGGCTCTTCGTCTTCAGGTACAGCCGACTTGTAGCCGCCCTCTGTGATTTGCGAGCTGAGGTACGCGCCGACCAGCGTGGTCACGCCGCTAAACCACCATGCGAGACCCGAGTAGCCTGTCTGGAGGCCGAGGGCGTACAGAAACCCGGAGACCGTCGGGCCGAGAGCGCGGCAGAGACTAGCAGTCGAGGCGGCGATGCCGTTAATGGTGCCGAGAACCTCCTTGGACGGAGCCGAGTTGGCGAGGAGAATGGCGTTGCTGGGGTAGGCCATTGTTGCAAAGGTACATTTCCAGATGACGAGCAGATAGATGGCCGGCATCCTCATGCTTGTGGGGAGGAGTACGAGGTAGGGTGTAACCAGGTACAGCGAAAAGTAGGAAAATGCGATGAGACGGAAGAGGCGCAGGGATCCCAAGCGGCGGGTGACGGGGGCAACGACGAGGTAGTTGGAGAAGAGCGAGTAAAGGCCCTGGATCGACATGATGACTCCAATCGTCTTGGTGTCGAGACCGAATCCGTCGACGAATTTGAACGGCAGCTGTTGAACCGGGTGATCAGGCGGCGAGGTGCTAAGAAATACAGGGAAGAGCTGATCGAATGTCATGGTGTGGCTACTGCGGTTAGCCGTTGCCTTCAGCACCGGCAGCGTGGAATACTCACAAGGCTAGGATGCCGTAAGACATGATGTTTATGATGACGGGGCGAGTGAATATTTTCATCTTCTTTGCCGGTGCAGTATCGACCCTCGTCACAGCTGGGGAGGCTAGAGCGTTGGTTGGAGAAAGCTTGGGTGAATTCTCTTGGCTCTTGTACGTGGGAAGTGGTTCATCTTCTTCGGATAGAATAGAGGGCGTTCGTGACGACAGTGAGCTGTAATCCGACTCTGGGGCATCGCTTAGCAGGCTCTGCTTTTCGGGGGAGCGGCCCTTGCAGCTGCTGGCTCGCTTGAAGAACGCGGTGAGCCTGTCGCCGAGCTCGCGGCATCGGTCGCGCTGGAGTTTCTTCTTGGCGTGTGTTTCGTCGAGGAACAGGAGGCCGACAACAACACCGAAGAAGACGGTGAAGGCACTGAAAAGATTAGGCAGCAGGTAGGGGAAGCGGTCCCAGATGGTACCCTTGGCGAAGAGGTCGGGGTAGCTGATGCAGGGTCGAGCAAGGGCGCCTCCAATCATGGGGCCGACAATGGAACTGTGGCTGTCAGCGTTGGCGCTCATCGGACATGCATAGAGCTGGGGAAAACGTACCCAATGCACCAAACCATGGGCATAATGGTATATGCTCGGGCTATGAGATGTCAGTACATCTTTCCTTGGAGTAATTAGGGAATCTGCATACGTTGCTGTTCTTTGACAGTCACCAGCTCGGCGACAGTGGTTTGGAGAACACCAATGTTGCTATTGAAGTGTAAGTGATGAACATAAACTTGGCGATGAAATGCTTGCGTACCCGTTAAGAAGACCACCCAGTGCTCGCGCGAACAAAGCAACAGGCAGACTGGGGGCAAATCCAAAGATGAGGACGCTGATGGCAGTGCCGGCGAGACCACTCAAGAGAACAGGTTTGCGACCGATCCTGTCACTCAGCCGACCCCAAAAGACTCCCGTCGCAAACTCAGCGAGCGTGAAGGCTGAAGTGACCATACCAGCATAGACGGAAATTTTGCTGGGATCATCGGTGATGCGAAAGTCTTGAATCATATAGTAGATGTAGGGGAAAATTGACATGAATGCGATTGGTTCGCATATTCTGCAGCAGGCTGAGCGGATCACAGTGAGTCAGCGCTGAGGAACCTTTTGCATAGCTACACCAAGTCCGACGAGGTTGCCAGCGCCCAATGTGAGGTTTGGGTGCGCCTCTTTCGCAGCATAGAAACATACCTAGGACAAACATCTGCTGGGCCGGGAAAGGCGGGGGGTCTCTGCGCTTTCTATCTGAGCGGCGCGGATGGCCAAGAACTGCGTCGGAAGATGAGCGCATCGTGGCGGGCGCGGAAGTCCGTTGGTTTTGGCTTTGTGTGGTTGTAGGGGCGAAGTCGGCAACCCAAGTAAAAGACCAAGTGAGGTAAGAGAGGATAAATCGAGAAGAAAGAGTTTGGGGCTCAGTCAAGCATGAGAAGGACACTTTTTATGCACAGAAAGACCACGGCATGAGGGCAGTCGTTGTGTGACGTGGGAGAGAGCAGAGACGTAGGTGTAAGATGTGTGTGGTGAGGCTAGGCGTAGAAGTGAGGCGGGAGAGCCACGCCGGTTGTCAAGAGAAGTCTGGTGATCGAGCTTGGCGTGTGCCACGGGTATAGGTTCTAGTGAATCAAAAAGAGTTTATAAGAAGAAGAGACTGGATTCTAAAATAAAAGTTGTAGATGGGGGAGTAGCAGGGTGACAGGCAGTTGGGGAGTGGATGCGGCAAGATATAAGAATAGTAGCAGGGCTGGCCGTTTTTGGCATTTCAAGAAGAATAGGCCCAAGAGAGAGCCTCTCACACCCAAGCCAGAAAAGGCAACAGAAAAAAAAAAAGGCACGTCAAGGTCCAAGCAAAAAAGACCGCGGGACTATGGGGGATCCGTCAAGCGACCAGGGGCCTAACTAGTTAGTTAGTAACCTAGGTCAAGGCTAACTCATGGTGGAGGGTGGATGGGGGGAGGAGCCAGATTGGGACGGGCGTTGGCATGAGCCCAGGCATTCGGGTAAGAGAAAGAGGGCCATGACGAGACAAAGAAAGCAAGCTTGACTTGGGGAGGGGCCCTTGGGTTTGGGGGTGTGTGGGCGACGGGGACAGAGGCAGAGGCAGACCCGGCCGGCCGGGGAAGTCGTTATTCAGGCTGCGGCCCTGTAGCCTGGTGCAGCCTGGGGGCAAATAACAAGGCGTCCCGGAGACAAGGGGACGCTGTGAGCCGCGAATGGGATGTGCAGCAGGGGGAGGGTGTGAGGGCGTGTGTGTGGTGAGGTGGTGATGTTGTCAACTCGGGTGCGAGAAGAGTGGTGTGTTGGTGACTCCAGTTGCGAGGCTTGAATACAGGCTGCTCGGGGGCTTTCGAGCACCATTGCAGCGGTACCCAGCCATGCAAATTGCGGAAAAGCTTGGGGGTGCCGCCCATCCCGTACTGGGTAATGCCAACACGACTCCAGTGGCGCCTCATTCCGGCTTCGTCGACGGCGTATCCGCGCCCAGTGCTCCGTCTTAGTTTCAACCTGCCCGTTCCCCCGGAACAAGGCCTCGCAACTGTCACTGGCCAAGCTAGAAGGACGAAAGAAAAACTGGCGGCCCAGAAGTGGGTGGTTGTCTCCAGGGGGAGGGGACGGCCTGAGATCCAATGAGAGAGCCAGATGGGCGGTGACAGGTTGAAGAGGCAAAAAAGAGCTGAGAAACCGGCCCACAGTGGATTGGATGTTTTCTTTTTCTTCCAGTGCCTTGTCCTGAATGGGCCAAGTTTTGTCATTTTTGGTATAACTGTCTTCTTTTCTTTCTTTGAGTAAACGGGACAGCCTGCCGGGTGGACTGCGAAATTTCTCCAGACGAGTTGAGTACCAACAGGCTGGGAGCTTCAAACCCCCTAATTTTCCGGCCGAGCGCTAGAATAGCCACGCAAAAGTAAAGTCTTCCGTCCGGGATTGCATCAAAAGAAAATCCGCTGAACAGGATTACAACGCAGACGACATCTACCTGTCAAACACTACACCCCACGAGACGTCCAATCTCCTCCTATTTGCGTAATGAAAGTCACTTGCTTTGTCCGGCTACTTGGCAATTCACTTGCTGAGTAGTTAGTTTCTACGGATTACAGACATGCGCACACACACTCACCTCACACCACATGGCACCCCTATACGCATCCGTCATTAATCATGTTTTAAATCCATGCGTCTCCAAACCTTGCCGCGGGATACCGATACCTCTCCCCGTCCCGCGCCATCGTCATGCGCCGCTGTGCGTCTCCCGCATGTCTCGCACTGCAACCTACATAGCAATAGGCCACTGTAAACCAAGCACCGCGAAAAGACAAATTAAAAAAAAGAAAAGCTGGTCGCCACTGGCCTCTTCCATGTGCACGGAAGCCTTGACAAAAGAAACATTGCCCTCTGCCCACCATGCCGGATCGAAATCCCCGGCCGTACACCACAAAAAAACCTAAAATACCTCTCAGCGAGTCAAATGACATGGCGAAATAACATGGGATTGTTCTCATCCCTGCTGCCACGACGCAGCATTTGCTACGTGTACAAAGGCGAGAAAACCCATCTTGGGCCCATTCCCCCATCCCCAATAGGAGCTGCCGAAGGCCCTGCACAATGACATAACGGTCAGCGCCCAGCTATTGATTATTATGTATTGTCAGTCTTATTTTTACTACACATCAGCCTTGTGACGTAGCGCCATCCTCGTTGCTTTTCTTCACCTGTGTAACAATGGAAAAAGGCCGCTGGTCCGGTGGCTTGCTCTGCGCCCGATCATGCGACAAAAGTGGCCTAAGCCCAACGATAATTATTCTGTATTCCTCAAATATTAACAGATAACATACCAAAAGCTGGTTAAAACAAGCGCCCCGGGGCCGCAGACCGGCTGAGGCGGTGTAAGAAGGCATCCAAGCTTGTTCGTGCCTCGGAAAGGGATACTCGTCGCCATGCTAGCGTTGACGGGCTAGCCCGCTCGTAACGCCCTGTTCGACACTGGCTCGTGCAAGTAGCACAAGAGGCAGATTGACTACCTGGACGGAGTTTCGGCTCGCAATTCCTGGGGGAGGGGAAAGCTTGGCTGTCGTTTCGATTTACAACCACGACGCACACCGGCTTGCTTAGCAGATCCTACCACGACGGTCCCCAGGCCCTTCTTCAACCTGGTTTGGCTGACCGACGCAAGCCCAAGTTGACCAGGTTCACGCAGGGAAAGAACATGGGTGTTTCTTCTGGGTATGATTAGGCGCCGCCGTCTCTTCGTACAGCGAGCGGGTGATGTGACCCATGCCTGCGTACAGCCTGTCCCGGCTACACATTACCCCAACAGCCTTGCCAACAAAAGGGAGAATAATCAATAATACCACGCCCCTTCTGATTACATTTGCACCCGCCCCATGCGCGCGTAAAAATAAGAATAGCAAAAATATCAGATGATGACAACCCCGGCAATATCACGCAGTCGCATGTACATGGCCAAATCGGGCACATTCGTCTGGAACACGAGGCCGGGAAGAGATACATTCACGGCTTCTGGCTTCCCAGGCCGCTTTGTCCTTTGGCTTGGCTGTTCCATAAAACGCAGAAGGGGGAGGGGGCAAGGAGCTGTCAAGTCTCACAACAGCGCCGGTTCTCTCGGCCGGGCCGGACATTGTAGGCTTACGACTTGTAGAAAGTATTTCGTACTGACTCACAAGAAGAGACAGAGCGGTCTAAGCAGCCAGCCGCGTGGCCGAAAAAGGTAAACACCTTCCCCGTCCTCGTTGCCAGTCGAACCGTCTCGCGAGGTCCACACAAACCTCATTGGGGGTCAGTCAGCTCAAGGCTTTGTCCACATGCGAACGTACACGTATTATGGCTGTGCAGATTGTGCGTACAGCCTCATCCGCGTGTGACCAAGCACATTTCCTACGGTAGGCTGATAATCATGTGCGCATTTTAGGCAACCAGCAGCGGAATATCGAAGCTGTTTCGCTTGCACGCCGGGGTGCTTCACTTTACTAGTACATCGGCTGCTGTCCGTGCTGCCACGCACTCATGCGAGGCACAACTTACAGAGATGGAATGTTGACAGAAAAAGAAAAGCTTGTTTCCTATTGCCTTTATTCTTTTATTTCATGTTTAAATGGCCATGCTACGTCACAAGCTAATTGAGGTACTGTCATGCTAATAAACTGCATAAAAACATTCGAGTAGAGGCGATAAACTGTCTGCTCATTATTTGCTTCATAATTTACATGGCTCCTGTAGATAAGCCTCGATCCTTGTCCCCTGTCCAACTCGGTGCCCGACTGGAGCAGCGTAATGCTCTGTTGACCGCAGTTTCAGCTCAGGCCTCCGAGGTCTCGCCACCAACAGGGCTAGGCGCCCATATGCACTATGCGAGCTGCCGTCTTTTTCATTGCGTAGCAAATTGGAGGCGTGCCAATTTTCTTGTTCTACTTCTGTAGTTACATATCGGGGCATGGTCAAAAGCCGCCCCCATTAGCCGTCTATACGGAGTACTTCGGCGCTTTACGGCGCCTGCGCCGTGACCAAAGATGCATCTCTCCCCTTCCAGAGTGCCTTGCAGTGGGCAAGGTAAGTCCCTGGTAAATGCAAAGAAAATCCAGCTCCATGTAATATATTCGATATTATGCAGGGTGCACCTCAACGAGGACCACCAAAACGATGAGAGCGCGGGCCACAATCAGTTTTGCTTACCGCCTTGCGCAAACCGGTCTGCGAAAAACGGCTCGCCTTGCTGCAGGTCATGCAGCAGAGCCCCTGCATGTAATTATGCAGGTAGCGCCGTTGTTGCGGCACTGGGCGAGGCCTGCGAGTTTGGCCCGCCCCCGGACAGGTTGTGAGTGGTGAGAAGCTGGCCTTGCTCAACCCGACAGTGCGGTCGCAACTAGCATGCCAGTTGCATTGGCGGCGATCCGATCTCTCAGTCTTCCAGTTTTCAGGATTTTCTTTCTCTCTTCACTTTACTATTTCCACCTTTGTCGAATAACATTGTTTCAACTTTGTTTTGTAAAATAAAGGGGGCGCCACCATGCTCTTCCCGCCTCATTTCTTCCCCACTGGTTGCAAAGAGCCTTAACAAAAACTCGGACGGTCCTTTGCAAAGTCTCTTGAAACTGCCGATGATGTCAACAACGCTCACCTTCATCTTGGCGGCAAAAAAGTTTGATTCCTTGATTTCAGCAGCCGAGCCGAAAGCAACTGCCCCTCCCAAGCTCGCAACGTTCTCACCGCCACTATGCTCGTGATCATGCTGGGTCCCCGGCTTCTTGGGGCCGGGGATCAGGGGAAGACCAATTGCAACTTTCCTTCGGCGGGCTCAGCACGTCTGAAGATAATTTCCGCCAAATAAAGACTCAACGGGCCTCTCGGACAGTTACTCTCCCCTCTACGCTAGACGAAAGGGGGAGGGCGAGAGGGGATGAGGGGCTCAGGGCAAAGACTCTTGAATCGTCATCAACTACGCCCGACTCCAGCACACCCAGCCAATCGCTTCAGAGAAGCACGCTCCCAGTGCCAGAGCCAGGGTATCAAGGAGGGGAGGGGCGACGCTACATTGTTCGCCGGGATCCCGGTTCGACTTCCGGAGCCACAATGGATGGGACTCTCCAGAAAACATACGCCATGTGGTCCGTGAGGCTTTGTCCATCCAGTACGTACCGGCGACATTAGCCAGCGAATCTGGTCGAGATTGGCTGCCAAATGCGCCTTCAAGCCCACAGCGATTTGAGCTGCCACCCGGGGCGGGAGCCTCGGTCTCGCCACCAAGCTGTCACATCCCAGCCCGCTGCTCTTATTCCTGTGGCGTTTTGAATTACGAGTCTCAGCACGGATTTGGATCGAATGGGTGTCAAGTTGGTTAATTAGCTCGCCGACAGAAACCAAGGCCATCAATAACTAACAAAGACGCTAATACACTCTTGGCTCAGGCTGAGTGTATTACGCAGCAAGTTCGTGGGCTGCAGAATGCGCCGTAACCATCTCGCCGTATTGAAATCTGCTACTACAGGTACGTCGTGAGAAATTGCAACTAGCAGTAACCGAAATGCCTGTACAGGTAATGCAACGTCACTGGCGTACTGTTGGTATGCCTCAACGGTATTCGCTTCCGGCTCAGGAGGACGACAAGACTCAATTCAAAGAGCAGCCACCCCGGTCATCTCGAGGCCTTTACCGCTCTTATTTTTCCGCTCGTATCGAACTCCTTGTTGAAAATTGCCTTGACGAGTCGTAATCACCTGACGGCGAAGCTATGCGGACTAGACGATAGCCTTCTCGGACTTCCAATAACCCCTGTTCCCTGATGCCTGGCTTCACGATACGTACCAGTATGTCAGTCAGTATTTGCGTGAAACCAAATAAAACAAGAGCGCCCACATCGACCAGGATTATTACTTAACTGCAAGTATCCAGCCAGAGACACGAAGATCAATATACTCCGGACTGTGCGAGAAGGTTGAACCCTCGCCATCGTGGTGATCAGCCTTCTCACCTGCTCAGCTGTGACGAGTGTCGGCCAGCACAAAAGCCGAAAGCTCAATTGCAGCCACGGCGGGGGACGGAGAGCTTCCATTCCCCGGCGAATGGCGCGGGGGGCGGCATGGGCAGACGAGCAAAGCACATCGGTCTCGCGCACCCCTAGGAGCCCACCTTCAGCTTTTGTAGGACGCTACCACGTATTTGGTAATTGCCCGTACAAAGTGATGGTAGCGCCTTATAATAGTTATAATAGCTCCAAAAAGGCTGAGCTGTTCTTACTCACACAGAAGCGGTTGGGACTGCAACCCAAATAATTGCTTCTTTGGAAACCCTAGCGCCGCCGTTGGTAATCAATGAGTGCGACAACAGCCTGGAATCCCTCAGCGGACGGAGCTCATGCCATTAACAGCAAGTGCTGCCGTTGATGGACAAAATGCAACTCTCTTTGTCATCGCCGAAGCGCAGCCGAAGTGAAGCTGTCTCTGCCGATCTCGGCGCATCAAAAAGACGGAAGAAAATGTGCGTACATGTATCTGTTTGTTTCCAGCGATGCACCTTTTACATACTTTCACTGTTCTTTTCCAAATACTTTTACGTGCATGCACCGTCAGCAGTCATCCGGACATGACCTCGAGAACTCCGAGATCTGGACGTGGCCAAGGCCCCTTAATGTCTACGCCGAAGCTATCACATTTCTTTTGATAGAAGCAATAAAAACTTGACAGGCGCAAAAAGGCAGTGCTCTGCAACCCTGGTAGCAGTCCAGTTGATGCTAATACAGGCTAAGTGACGAGGTAACACCAAGGCTGAACTGCTCTCGACCTTTTTTCGACAGTTTTTTTACTTTCTCCGTGTAACCTGAACCCGCGAGACCACGGCATATCATAACCACGGGCCCATATCCCGGCCTGCTTCTTCCGCGAGAAAACGGCCCCCACGGTCAATAATATTGACAAGGCTCCTGGTTTGGCATGAGTGTTATTTACTCCACGCCCTCTTTTGAATGTTACACCGCGCATATGACTGTTTTCTCTCGATCATCCTCCCACGCCACTACAGGACTACTGAGACAAAGAAGGCCCCGAGGATCTCGTAATTGTTCCGGAGTCAATCCAGAAAAGCACATTCGAGTCATAACTCAGACAGGGAAAAAGAACGAGAATGGGGAAGAAAAAAAAAGGAAAACTCACCCGTCAAAGTGGAAGCACTGCTGCAATGGCGTCATAGCCCGCTGCTTTTCTGCTGGACTCAGCCTTGGCTCCCCAGTCATTATTCCCTGTCCAGCTGGGCGCTACTGCTAGTCTACTGTCAAGAGACTTGTCTGCAAGTGCGGAAAGGTCGGCGTCAAACAGAGTCTCGAGACATTACGGCACGGCCAGGCGGAATCAGAGTCAGACTTTGGCCCCGGGTGAGCGATGCGTCGCTGCCCATCGTGCTAGGTTCTTCGGTACGCACCAAGGCATCCCAAGAGGGTCTTGCTGCAGGCTCCGCGGCCGCCGTTCTCGCAGACAGGTGACAGAGTAGCAGTGATTTCCCAGACGTTGAGAGGCAAGGAGGCTCTGAAAGCGGTCGGCCAGGGCCCCGGCGTCCTTATCCTTGCTGCGGTGGTTCGGATGGCCGCTCATCAGGCCAAAAGTCATGCAGCGCTGCATCGTTAGCTGCCGTGTGGACATTAGCTGAGACATGCGTGTCCCGTTTTGCAACGTCTTGAAATGATGCTTGTCTTTTGGGCACGGGAGCAGGTGCCGCCTGGGGCGAGAACAATGGCAGGCCGGGATGGCCTTGTGCCTTGTTGACTGCGACACCGCGCCGACCGCTATACAACGCCTTGCGAGGGCCGGGCCTCACCGTAAACGCCCTTGTGAGCACTCACCGTATTCATCCTGTCTCGGGTGATGTATGCCCTGCCATGCAAGGTCACTGACATGGCTCTGGGTTGGGGGCTCTGGGTCCCCAGCTGCCGGTACGTCCATCAAGATACGAGACAAACCATGCAATCTGCTCCCTGATGCGACTCTGACTCCTTGAAAATGCCTTTCATTTGATTCGTGACCTGTTGATGCTGAGCCGCCGGGGTCTCCGGTGAAAGGCATGCGCAAGGCAGCAGATGTATCACATCGAGCAGAAAACAGTCAAGTATTACTGGTATTCTACCTGCATGCGGCTGGCGTTTCAGTGCATAATCTGCAAGTATTCACCAGTGCTTTTGCATGGTCACTAATAACGGCTACTTCTTGAACTGGCTGCTCGAGGTAAAATTGAGGCTGCTCACCCTGCACCGCAGCACAACCCATACTGCCCACCGCAACCTGGCAGACGGTGGCAATATCACATTTGAAGCATGTTTCAGCTGTTCGGTCAATATGAATCCAATGAAGCCTTTTTTCTCTCCAATTTTGACTGATTTTTTCGCAGCCCGTTGGAAATGGAAAATGACTCTATTCCCATATCATGGCCCAGCGCGAACATATTACTGCCTGACGTAATGCAGGCATTTATATCGACCCGCCATTCACAAGTTAGTCACCGTCACAAAGAGGTGCGACAGATTTCTTCTCTGCCATCAGCTGCATTCTGTCCGACACCGACCACCAGTAATTTCAGCATTGATTGATCGCTGTGATCCGATCATCAGCCGTGGGTATCTGCAATTTTTCGACCTGCCCGACCCCACCAACGCACGCGTGCATCAATCGTTATCCGACACAAGACACGAGGCGAAAAATAAAATAAACCCGACAAGAGACCGGTGTGACAAGAAAACGCAAGGGTAACACAGAGCAAAATGGCTGGCAAAAAGGGAGAGAATACGAAAAAGGCCGCTGGCAACGCGCGAAAGGCGGACAACGCGGCCAAAAAGTCTGCGGCCCTGGAGGCCCAGCGTGAGGCCGCGGAGGACGCCGAGTGGCAGAAGGGTTCCAAGAATAACTCCAAGAAGTGAGTCCAGGACTCCATTCATTGAATCACTCGACAACTGATCCGCGAGGTGTTTTTCCTTGCCCGCTCGCTGCACTCGACAGGTGCCGTGTGCGGAAATAAGCCGCGTTTCCAGCCAGGATTCTCAGCTAACACATGTCTGCGACAAACAGGGAGGCCGAGGAAGCAAAACGTGCCGAAGCTGCCAGAAAGAAGGCTGAGAAGGATGCCCTGATGAAGGAGGAGGAGGCTGCCATTGGCGGGCGCGCCGAACCCAAGAAGTCCAAGGCAGCCGTCAAGAAGTCACGCGGCCTGGACCTGGGACAGCTCGACGACGACGGTCCCAGCACCCTCAACGCCAGCGGCATCGACAACGCCCTCGACGCTCTGTCGCTGACGGGCGGTGGCGATGGCGGCAAGATCGACACCCACCCGGAGCGACGCTTCGCCGCGGCCTACCGTGCGTACGAGGAGCGCCGCCTCAACGAGATGAAGGCCGACGGCAGCGGCACTGGTCTGCGCCTAGAGCAGCGCAAGCAGCGCATCCGCAAGGAGTTTGACAAGAGCCCCGAGAACCCCTTCAACCAAGTTACGGCCGCCTACAATGCTACGAGGGAGGAGAAGCAGGAGGTGCGCGATCACGAGAGGAGCAAGATTGAGAAGCGCCTCGGTGCTTAAACATGCCTGGAGTTTTCTTATGTTTCACGTCGTAGGGTTATGATTAAGCTGGGATTTCAAAAGGAAATGATCAAGGATATAACGCGATGCGATTGGTATCACTACAACCTATTGAATACACAAGCACAGAATATACCGCATCTTTGAATTTTAAACTGTAAAAGCACATTCTCGGTCTACGATAATCCCCGCCTTGCCCTCCGAAGCCTGACCTGGCGACAAGCTACCCCTCCATCGGGGAAATCGACCCCGCCACGCGACTCAAGGTCCGGCAGAACGTGCCACCGCTCGTTTCACCGCCCGTACAGCTGACCTGGTAATCTGCCCGTGTTCTTGCAAGCTTCACCCATGAACAATATGCAAAGTCTGTTTGCAGTCGCAAAGTATTTTTCACTATGTCGTCATTGAAGCTGGCAAACTTGCCAGCGTTACGGAAGCAGCAGCTTCTGTCTGAATTGTAAGGTAGCCGCCCCAACTGGAGAGCAGATCACCGCAACTAACGGTGACATACAGCACGGGCCTGAAGCAAGCTTGTCCATCGGGCGTCTTCGTGACGCTCACGCCAGGGGACTCGACCGTCTGGTCTGCTGTATTATTTGTCCGCGATGGTAACGCAGCCTGCCGTGAGAAAATTCACCAAGATACTGACTAACAATCACAGGACCCTACGCGCCCGCCGTTCTCAGATTCCAAATCATCTTTCCCGACTCCTACCCTCGCCGGGCGCCTATGGTCGCCTTTGCGACCGACATGTTTCACCCTCTAATTACGCCTCTCACAACATATATGTACACTACAGACATACAAGATAATGGAACCGTTAGCGCAACAGACGATGAACGACTCCCGCCGGGTGGCTTCAGCCTTCGACACGGGTTCCCCGAATGGTTCGGCAGAGTGCGACGGAGCGCCGAGGCCAGTCTGTCGGCGCCGACGAGCCCGGTGGCAGAGCAGACACCGATGTTTACAAGCCCGGAGCCTGGCACAGCTGGCGCATCCTACAGCCAGACGAATCGGCCTAAGGTGTCGATGTACCAGGTCTTGAAGTACATAAAGAGCACCTTTGACAACCCAGATGTTCTGGACTCTGTACCGCTTGATGCCGCTGGAAACCCAGGAGCATGGCACGCGTGGAGGACGCACCGTCGGAAGCAACAGGCTAAGCAATCGGAGAGTGAAAAGCCACCGAGCGATGGGACCCCGGCGACGCCCAGTCCGAAGAAGCCGGCAGCAGAAAAGAAGCCCGTCAGCCAGGCCGTCCCCAGGAAACCGGGCGAGTGGAATTGGGATGGAGTTTGGGAGGACAGAGTAAAGAAGGGCGTCGCGGCAAGTCTTTCGGAGCCTGTCTTGTACGGCGGCGTTACTGTGAACGACGAGCTCGTAAGCAGCGCACTTGTTCATGTCTACATTGAGTTTTGCTGACGTTTTACAGATTCGATTTCTCTCCATGGAAGAAACGGAAGCAGAATCGATAAAAGACAACTTGCTACGTACCTTGAGTACCTCGGTATAGAGTTGCGCTTGCCTCGCCTCGTCACCCCTTGGATACTGGCTAGAATTATCCGGAAGGAAGAGTCTGCCGCTTGCGACATTCACTGGTAGCATGATAAACAAAAAAGATACCCCTGCCGATACCTTACTTAGCATTTTCATTACGCAGCATTCTCGGTTACCATCATCAGAAACATTTTATCATTTTACCACGTCTTCGCTATTCTGTGCAACGCTTTGAACAGTTCTACTCATTTATCCATTTTCCGGGTGCAACATGCCGCTCGGTCTCTCTCCGTACGTTACTTCATCGGGCCTGGATGCCTCGCCCAATCGCCGATTGGAAAACGATCGACCGAGCCCGCTCCGCATCAACAAGCAACGTGACTCTCCGACTTTTCAACATGGCTGGCATCGCCCGCAAGACGCTGCAGGCTCAGCTCATAACGAAGCACACCCGCTGAAGAATCAGAGTGCCAGTCGTCTCAATATAACCAAGCGACGCAGCCTGTGGGCCTTGACTACCCCCTCTTCTCAGATTGCCGCGAGCGAACAGGAGCAGAAATTTCCACCTCGGCCTTTTTCCGTTGGACCAACGATGGCAATAGCGCTGCCAGCCACAGATCTCAAGAACAACGAGAAACCGAACCCACTCAGAGCAGAGGAGGCGGAGAAGATGCTGCGAGAAGCGAGCCGGACATATTCGGGCGCATCTGACAACTCAAGCTCCTGGAACTCGTTTGTTTCCGGGGGATGCAGCGCAAGACGCTCTTCCGGCACTCGGTCCGGCTCGAGTGTCGTTCGGCACGTTTCATCCACGACAGATGGCCCCAGTCATACGATCAAAATGGACAGTATACTCCCGCATGTGCTGTCACCACACATTTCAATTTATACAGATAGTCATAGTAGGTATTTTAGGCAAGACCTAGTATGGACTGCCATAGAAGTTTCAGGCATCCTATCGCACGCATACTCGGCCGATGGAACAGGTAGCAAGCCAGCCCAACCCAAAGAGCAAGAACATCATCTAGGTCTGTACACCCCTGACTAAGTACCCAAATGTTACTGATTGATTTAGATTTGTTCTTCAAACACGGATGCCTCCATGATCTCAATGTTGAAATCTTGCCGGTTGAAGGCACCTCTGTCCTACATGTTTTCCATGAGCAATCATTCCCCACGTAAGTTTCTCAACGTTGAGAAACAGAAATATCCTAATGATATAGTATTCTTTATGCCGGGTCGAAGGTTCTTCTGCTTGCACAGCTGCGCATCAATTCCAAAGCCTCTTCGCGAAACATCGCTTCCTTGCATCAAAGACAAAGATCAGATGAGCTGATCGCCGATCTTGAAAACCATCTTGGCGATTCTCAGACGCCCTACATGAAAGTCCACATAACATATAGCCATTCCGCGTTTTCGGACTACTTTGGTCATGAGATACTGGTAGGCGTCTCGCAGCGTTGCACAAAGCTAGAAACGACAGCTGTTGGGGCACTCAAACGGCACAATATTCGTTCGGCGTGGTCACCCCCGCCAGTTTACTCGACCGATAGTCTAAAAGCTGCCATGGAACGTCACTGGAGCCAGGACACAGTTGACTCATGGTTGGAGAGAATACAGTGTTCGCAAAAACAGCGCAACACCACTACCGAACAGCAGGAACTGGGTGTGTCTTTGCGATCTGATTCACGGCCCCAAACACCAATTTACCGCCCTGTCATTTCAAGGGAGGGAATGTGCCAGCCAAGGACCGTACATCGCCTATTAGGGCCCGAAGCCGTAGTCAGATCCCAGGAACTTGGAAAGGCCGAAGATAAATCAGGCCAGAACATGGAGTCTTTGCGAAGCAAACGGTCATCGAGCCGCAACACCAGTGGTACAACATGTACTACTGGCTCACTGAGGAAGAAGAAATCTTTTGCAGCGGGAATCTGGCGAACGCTGACGCCATCCAACCATGGATTTCAAACGGATGGGGACAGAGCCGGATCTGGTGCCTGGAATTGGAACTCTTGGTTCTAGGGTTGTATAGTATCAGTTAAACAGTAGTATAGAGCAAGTTGAATTTGGATTTAATTTTAGTCTGCGTTTTTTATGTGGTGTTTCTTTTTGTTTGCGATATTTTGGGTATTGCTCACTGCAACTCGTCTTTCCAAGGAATAGATACTTGAGCTCCTCTCCTGGAGACGGTGATGGCAGACGCCTTGTTGGAAGCGCGGATGGCAGCGTCAATGTCGAGCTTGTCGATAGAGTTGACTACGGCAAGAGCATACGATCCAACAAAAGTGTCTCCGGCAGCGGTTGTATCGACAACGTTGGTCTTGAGGGCGTCAACCAATGCACTCTTGCCATCGTCAGTGGCATAGTATACTCCTCGACCGCCCAGCGTAATAATGACGTTGTGAACACCTCTGTCGAGGAAAATTCTCCCAACCCGCTTTAGACCATCGAGATCATCGAGGTCTGATTCCCTGCAGCCAGATAGAATTGCGGCCTCGGTCTCGTTGACGACGAGATGCGCCAGGTCCTTGTACGCCTCAGCGGGAAGCTCCTTTGCGGGTGCCGGGTTGAGCAGCACGGGCACGGAGGACCCTCGCGCGGCTTTCAGCGCCTGCATGACGGTATCAAAGGGGATCTCGAGCTGCATGATGAGCAGGTCGGGCCTCGGGCCTGGGATGGTGGCAAAGTGCTCCGGGCGCAGGGAGTGGTTGGCCTCGGGGGAGAGGATAATGCGGTTCTGGCCCGAGGGCTCGTCGACGACGATGAGTGCCATGCCCGTCTTGCCGTTCTCGAGGACGCTGACGCCCGAGGTGTCGACACCGAAGCCTGTCAGGCTGTCGCGGAGCTGCGCGCCGTAGGGGTCGGCGCCGACCGCGCCGATCATGGCGACGTCGGCGGAGGGCCGCGAGAGGTCGGAGGCGCGCGAGAGCTTGCCGCACGCGACGGCCTGGTTGGCGCCCTTGCCGCCGGGCGAGGTGCTGAAGTGGCTGGCCGTGAGGGTCTCGCCGGGGAGTGGGTGATGCGGGACGTAGGAGACGAGGTCGATGTTGAGGGAGCCGAGGACGACGATGCGCGGGGCCATTCTGGGCGAGCTGGGCGGTGCTGTGCTTGTATAGATCGGTCGGTCGGCTGTCAATTGGCTGGATATTGAGTCGCTGGAGGGTATATGAGAATGTGAAAAAAGAAGCCGCAGATGTATGAAGATGGAGGAGGAAAAAAAAGAAGTTATCGTCTGAATTGGAGCTATGAGCGAGCCTCAGAGCAGGACCCCCTCCCCCACCTTCATGACGTTTCTAGGTCCCCTCTATTTGTGCCGGGTCTTTCAGCGGCTTTTCCATTCTTGGGAAACCAAAAAAAAAAAAAAAAAAAAAAAAAAAAAAGGCGCAAAACGTGAGATGGAGCTGGATAATCAGTTAATTAGCACAAGCCACAACTCGGGTATATGGGATATATATATATATGGAATAGTAGCTGAGGGGGTTTTGGTTATGGGAAAAAGTGCAGTCCAGTGAAGTCAATCAATTGCGTGTGATATGCGCACTGGGCCATTCACTGCACAGCAGAAATACATCACAGCCAAGGACCTGATAAAAAAGTCAGCGAGTTTAACGGTTTCTATTCAACTTTTTCGAGGAAAATTCTTGTTTAAATCGAAATTATGCAGGGGTGCGGGCGGTGGTCGGCGGACTCCGACCTTGGTATCGCTAATCCACGCTGCACAGCTCAACGAGTTGTCGCGTTATATAATTGGCAAGATACGCAAAACGATAACGCAATTGTAATTCAACTCATTGTCTGTAATTACAACACTCGTGAGAATGACAATAGGCCTGAATTTGCTGGAAATTAGACTTCGTTAAGAGCTTAACTGTTGTCTTGCATGCCAAGAGGCTTGACATATCCAACGAGCGCTATGCAGTTGCATAAACTATTAACGACAATTAAATAGCAATTTTCAGACTAAAGGACATGCAGAAACTTGATAAATAGGTATCTAAGAAACTCAAACCGGTCGGTCGGTAGGTCATCAGAAAAGCCGCCCTGTGCCTAATTCAGAGTGACAGAACATGAAAGAGCCTGTCACCATCAATTTCGGCTTTTCTTGTTTCGAGCAGCGCGACGTGACTAAGAGGACGCATTACCAGTAGAGCGAGTTGGGGTAGGTTCTGCAT
Organism: Lecanicillium sp. G3; assembly: GCA_037575805.1. NCBI lineage: Eukaryota > Fungi > Ascomycota > Sordariomycetes > Hypocreales > Cordycipitaceae > Lecanicillium > Lecanicillium sp. G3. The sequence continues at coordinate 646,351 of JAZHPD010000004.1, read as the reverse complement.
CACATGTTTGTTCTAGGCGCAAAGTCTATTACGTGTGAACGCCTGTTGGAAAAGTCTCTCTGCAAGAATCTGTACCAAGCTGGCCCTAAGCTATTCATAGAATCGGCACTAAAAAGCCCGATGAGCGCGTGTCTTGCGAGACCAGACTATCCCTGCCCTATCCGGTGATTGTGTGACACTTCGACTAGCCAGCCGACCACAGATCTATCAGCAAGCACGGCCGACTGAGTAAAGCACCGGGACTCCGTTGGTAGGTATAGGTCGCATCGAGATTTCTTCAGAGCCATGACAGCCGTCATCTGCTGGCAACTTTCTGGGTTGACTTGGGAGATACTTTGGGTTAACTTTAGTCTAGGTCTGCAGTTCGTACTTTTTGTTCGGCCTTTTGAGTAGCATCCGCGCCCCGTGCCTCCCAGTCGGCTGTCGGCCAGAGTGAGCTGCGTGCTGAAGCTAGCTCTAGAGTTCAGCTGTGCAGCAAGAAAAAAAAAAGCTGTCTGCGGGGGCATGTATATGTATACTACGGATCACCCCAGAACTCGAATCTTCAAACCATGTAGAGATTTCTCTCTTCATCTTGCTTATACTTCATATCGCAACATCTTACGCGCTGTTGATTTGACTTAAACGGCACAAGATGCGTCTTCTTCAGCTTGTTGCGGCGGTCCTTGCTGGCATCTCTGGCGTCGCCGCCGAGGCTGCGACGAACAAGTTCGCCAGCTGCGCGGGCAAGGCCCTGCCGCCCAGCCGCGATCCCTGGTACACACTTCCCAAGGGTGCCAACTGCACCGGGTCGCCGGGCAGGGTTCTCCGTGTCCGCGAGGCGCCGAAGACGGCGCGCCAGAGCCTCCGCGGTATCGAAAACGCTTGGAACGTGCTCTTCTGCAGCACCAACAGCCTTGGACAGCCGTCCTTCTCCGTCACCACCGTCATCGTGCCCAGGGATGCTGACCGCACCGCGCTCGTCACATACCCGCCCGCGTATGACTCGCCCAGCGTCGATAGCAGCGCCAGCTACGCCCTCAACAATGTGCAGCGCGCTTCCGTCGACCAGGCCGTCTTCACGCCGCTTCTCGTCAGTAAGCGTTGGATCATCAACATGCCCGACTACGAGGGCCCGCTGGCCGCTTATAGCGCGGGCAACAACAGCGCCTACGGCGTGCTCGATTCCATTCGCGCGGTTCAGTCGCTCGCTGGCAAGTTCGGTATCGATGCCAAGCACACGTCGGCTGTGTACGGTTACTCAGGAGGCGCCATTGCGGCGGCGTGGGCATCGGAGAAGCAGACCCTATACGCACCAGAGCTCAAGATTGACACCATGTCGTACGGCGGCCTTGCCGTCAACATTACTGCGGCTTTGGCAAAGGTCAATGAGAGTGTAGACGCAGGCCTCATTGTACTAATCTTCCTGGGTGCCTCTGTGCAATTCCCCGAGGCGCGAAAGATCCTCGTCGACAAGCTTCACAAGACTGGCCCGTACAACGCGACCACCTTTCTCGCCGCGGCGAATCAATCCGCCAGCGAGGCCAGAAAGACATTCTTCAAGCAAGACATTCGAAAGTACCTCGACGGCGGCTTTGACATTGTGGACGACCCCGTCTTCGGCGCTATCTTCCGTGAAGAGACGACCGCGGGCCAGGGTCCCACGCCCAAGGTCCCGCTGCGCATATATCATGCCGTTAACGACGAGCTGTCGCCTTTCGCTGACATGAAAGCTGTTGTTGACAGATACTGTTCCGAGGGCGCCAATATTGAGTTTCGCGAAAATGTCAGCGGCGACCACATTCAAAACGGTATCGCGGAGGGCCTCAAGACGCTCAACTGGCTGAGCGACGTGTACAGCGGCAAGGTCAAGCCACCGAGCGGCTGCAGTTCGCACGAGGTGTCATCCAAGGTCGAGCCTGGGACACTGGCTATCATTTTCCTCGCCTTCAGCAAGCAGGGCTACAGCCTTGCTCAGTTTCTCAACGACTTCCCTCTCGGAATCCCGAAGCCTTCTCTTAACGCTACCAATACTGAGGTCTTTCAAGCTCTCAAGATCACGAGTAAGGAGGGCCTCGCCAAGATTGGCGTGGGCAAGGAGCAGTTGGACGATTTTAATGTAACTGACAAGGACCTGGCCGAGGTTGGTATTCAGTAAGGATACCGCTGTACATATTGAGCAGCTAGCAACAATACAGAGACAAACAGCATTTTTTTTTTTTTTTTTTTTTTTTTTTTTTTTTGCCTTGATCATATGTGAAATCATTATTGCTGGACTTGCAGCTTGCCGCATAAGACCACGTCTTCGCCGAACGGGTGCCACGAAACGTTGCATAGTCTGGCCGCGGCCCTCGGGGACCCAGATTCGTCATGTACGCGCTCGGGAGAGACGATGACACCACCCTGTCCCAGCCACGTCGGCGCAATGGTAACGATAACGGAGTTCACCAGCGAATGATACGCTGGGTCCAGCAACGAGTTGATGATCTGTCCGCCCCCCTCTACCATGACACTCGCCAGGCCCTCCTGCGCCAGAGCAGCAAGCACGTCTTTCCAATCAAACCGCATCCGGGCTTTCGGGCCCTTTGGTTCGGCCTTAATTTGAAGGTACTTGCCACCGTGCTCCCCCAGGACCTGCGCATACGCCTCCGGAATATGGGCCGCCGCCGTGACAACAAACGGGGCAAGCCCGGCCCCGCGGTGGCACGTCTCCAGCACCTTATCCGTCGCGGCTGGCGCCCAGCGCAGATGGGGATCGATGACGATGGGCCGGGGCTGCGCGTCCTTGGCGCCCGCGATGCGGCAGTTGAGCGCTGGGTCGTCGGCGAGCAGCGTGGAGACACCGACGAGGATGGCGGCGTGGCGGGAGCGGAGGTAGTGCGTCATGGCCTTGGATGCGGGGCCGGACAGGTGGGTGCGGACGCCGGGCGCGAACGAGAGTGAGGAGTCGAGGGATGTGGCGAAGGTGAGGGTGACGAAGATGTCACCGTCGCTCGCCGGGGTGGTGGGTGAGGCTGGCAGATGCGGTTCGAGCAGCGCGGCCGACTCGGCGGCAAATGTGAGTTCCTCTGACATGTTGCCTCGGATAGCAATCATGCAGAGAGTAAGATTTGAGAGGGAAAGGTGAGCGGCAAAGCTATCCTGTGGTCACGTTCTGGGAGGGGTATAGGTATGTGAGATGTAAAGATGGGGGGTTTTAGCCAGCGACACAAGTGGGCCAGATGTTGATGGAAGGCCTATTGGCTGGAACATCCACTGGAACATTCAATGCAATCTTGAGTTGAGCTTTATTCTATACTAGATTTAGGAGATTTTTTTTTTCGCTATGGAGGCCGTCCCGATTTCTTATTAAATATGGGATTGCCGTCGTCGTCGAATTCCGCCCACTGGAAATACGAACATCCTTCCTTCTCCGGAACATTTCCAGCGTGGCACATCCAAAAATATTTTCCAAAATTCTCCCGTTTCCGCTGAACTACTCTTAGGATACACGGGACCTTGCACGCACATTTCGGTGTCTTTGACGGATGCATTCGCGCCGGATAGTCGCGGTAGGTAATGTTGATACGTCGGTTACCGGATACCGGGTGCGGATCAATCGAGAGCGCCGGTGCGATGCTGTGCTTCCATTCCTCTTGCATTTCGGCGTGCATGACCAGTAGCGAGTTGTGCGGGAGATGGATAGAGATCTGGCCCTCGGCATCGGAGTCCTCTGCCGTCCTGGTGTCGGCGTCCTTGGGGAGCACACGCCGCACCCGGAACTCGCGTGCAACGCCGAGCGATATGGAGCCGATCACGGCACGGGGTCCGAGGTACGTGAGCTGGTCACTGTGATAGCCCACGTTCTGCTGGGCGCCGTCGTAGCAGTTGACAAAGGCCGAGTTTGGGGCCCAGGGGTCCGGAGACTGGTGCTTAAGCTTCTTGCCGCCCGGGTAGCGAGTCTTGATGCGGTGTTGTATCTCTTTGTTGACTGCTTCTTCGACTATAGGTCTGACTTTGGTAAGTTGTGGCGTGATGCGCCGCACATCCTAACAATAATAGTGTCAGCCACATGCAGCGGCTTAAATGGGTAAGGGGTTGACGTACAGTCAATCGTGCGCCATTGTAGTAGTACTCTGACTTTTGCGACATGAGCTTCTCGTAGCTATCAACATAGAAGCTGGATGTATGGGGACTTGAGACGACATTGTCAAACAGCTTGAATGTTATCCGTTCGAAAGACTCAGATTCCACAAGCAATTCCTTCAGCAAGTCATTTGCGACATCTGGCGGCAAGAAATTGTGAATAATTGTGCAGGGTGTATGCTCGGCCACATCGTCTGGGTCGAACAGATGAAGCGTACTTCCCTTTTTCGACTTCATCTTCTTCTTCTGCGGCGAGTTGGGATCGGCCGGACCAGGGAGTGCATATTGCCTGAGCGACTGCTGGTAGCCGATGACGCGCGACTTGGGCTGTTCGGGCCGAAAATTGCGCAGTGAGGCCGATGCGTCTTTGACAGAGCCATCATGGGCCAGCAACACATCCATCAGTGTGTCCTGCCCAACTTGGGGATGCAGAGACGACAGCATCGCGAGCTTGACCTCTGTCGGCTCATCGCCGGCGTCCGACTCGGGCGCCTGCTCCTTCGACTTGCGTTTGCGACTACCAGCGAGAAAGGCCTCCATTTCTCTCTAGTGCCATGTCTCGTGGATGCGCCGATGACCTTGTCCTTCGACTAGGGTGAGAGCGCAAGGGCTACGTCTGGCTCGATGATGCATGGCCAGGCGAAAAGCTTAGACGACCGATGATTTGTCTGGCTCGACTTACAAAGCAACACACTGTGGCGACGCGGGTCAAGGCAAGGGCGCGCGGGGCCAGCAGTGCGCTCTGGTCACGGTTACCACGCCAAGTCATGTGACATTTTCGTGGGCAGGCATTTAAATCTGATTTAATGTGCAGTTACACGAGTGCGGAACGACTGTATTGCTAGATATTTGTTCGAAATGCGGGCAAACTTTCTGCATAGCTTTGGGCCTTTTGTTGATGCTTGTCCAAATACGATTATGCCTGTAACGTCTACATTTCTGGAACAGAGGCTCGGCCCGAGCAGTCTATTCCAGACCATCAAGGCGCAAAGTATAGATTCTAGAGATTGATAATGGCAAGATAATTTAATTGAATTCAGTAGAATATTTGGGGAAGTCTATTTCAAGCAGTCGCTGCCATCCCTCATGGCTGCGTCTGCGACCGTCATACCTCTCCGGAGAAGCTTGTGCGGGTCCCTGTAACCGAGGCACATGCTAGCGGAAAGCTCTCAGCATCTACTCTCGCTCATTCTCCAACAAAGCACCCTTACTACTCGTCCGTCTCCAAGGTACAGGCTGGGCCTGAAAAGTCAAATCCATCTATAGTCGCGATACGCTTCACTACTCGTAATCGTCGACCCCATTTGCGCTTGCCGTGTCGTCTTCTCAACCCTCGTCTGACCGAATGCGATACCACCCCGCGCCGCCGCCCTCCCCCGCCTCTTTCTCGCGATCCTCGCCCTTGTCGTAATCGCCGCCACAACCGCAGCCATGGCTGCCATGCTAGAGTTTCGAACGCAAGGGTTCAACCCATACGCGGTCAAGTATTCGCCCTACTACGATTCGCGCATCGCCGTTGCTTCAGCAGCCAACTTTGGCATCGTCGGAAACGGACGCTTGTACTCGCTCGGATTGACGGCACAAGGCGTTCAGGTAGAAAAGGCGTACGTCGCATCTCCCCATACATGCTCGCTAGCTCCTGCTTTTACATGAGTCGCATTCAGCGTGCGGCGGCTGGTTTTCTGAGATTGGCCTCGTTAACATCCCGAATCGTCCAGTTTCGACACAAATGACTCCCTCTACGACCTTGCCTGGTCCGAAATCAACGAGAACCAGCTCATTGTTGCGTGCGGCGATGGCTCCCTCAAGCTGTTTGACCTCAATGTCAACGACTTTCCTGTTATGAACTTTCATGAGCACAAGCGCGAGACATTCTCGGTGTGCTGGAACCCAGTCACCAAAGACACCTTCGTCTCGAGTTCCTGGGACGGCACCGTCAAGATTGTATGCGCCAAGCTTATAGCATCTCTTCTTGAAATCAGGAAACTAATTCAAACTTTTAACAGTGGTCGCCGACTCGAAACTTCTCTATCAAGACGCTACCTATCGGCAACTGCACATACAGCACATCCTTCTGCCCCTCCAACCCCGCCTTGATATCTGCCGTATCTTCCGACTCCCATCTGCGCCTCTTCGATCTGCGCACGCCTTCCTCCGCCAAATATCACCTTGTGTCTACAATCGCCGTCCACGCGCCTCCACCTTCGCCAACGCCCGGCGTGGCGGGAGGCGGCGGTGGCCCGTCCGAACTGCTCACGCACGACTGGAACAAGTACAACGACACCATTGTCGCCACCGCCGGCGTCGACCGCATCATCCGCACCTTCGACATCCGCCAGCCCAACGCCGGCCCCATGTCCGTCATGCAGGGTCACGAGTACGCCGTCCGCAAGCTGGCCTGGAGCCCGCACGCCAGCGACATCCTCATCAGCGCGAGCTACGACATGACGGTGCGCCTGTGGAACGACGGGTCGACGCAGGGCCCCGTCGCGGGCCCCGGCGGTGCCAGGGTCGGACAGCAGATGGGCATCATGAACCGGCATACCGAGTTTGTCACTGGTGTTGACTGGTGCTTGTTTGGCGTCGGTGGCTGGGTCGCCTCTGTTGGCTGGGACGAGAGAGTTCTGCTGTGGGACGCCAATATGCTAATGGGACGCAGATAACGTTATATTGAGTTCTTGGAGGTTTATCTTGTGATTTTGAGGGCAATGTGTTGGGTATTGAAGGGTATACATAGAGCGGAACGGAGTGCTGCAGTTCTACGAGGAAGTCTCGCGCAGCTGTGGTATCCAGGATATAGAGCATCGTACATGCGGCGTTTACGGGCTTTGATACCAATGATATATATTCTCTTTTATGCAGAGGACATGCAGTGTCTTCACGCGTATTCACTTCGTATTCACAATGGGAATGCTAGTTTCAAAAAAAAGAGAGGTGTATGTTTCCAATTATGCGCCGGTATCTTTCAGACCCTTCTAAGTTATCCTTGAAATCAGTTTTTATACATGTATGAGTGTCTTCATTTTGTCTTTTCGTCCCCCGGACATCCTCAACTAACATATCCGCAAAACGCCTACCGCCATGGCCTCTATTGTAGGGAGAGGAGAAAAGAATGAGATGATACAGTAGGATGGATGGGGCCCCGCGAGCCTGCTTTTATCCGCTTAAATAAATTTTGATGGTCGTAGAAATAGTAAGACAAGTCGAAAGCGAAAGCTGGTGTAGAATCAAAAGGGTGGTGTTGTACATGAGGTTATGCTTGAATACCTGAATAGGCTGCTCAAACAGTTGTTGTCACAGCAGCCGCACCAGGAGTGTTGTCGCGGCTCTGTTACCAAGAAGAGTCGGAGCGACCTCTTGTGCGGCCACGGAAGTTGCCCCCGCGGTCGTCTCGGCGGATTTGGCTGCTCATGTTGTCAAACGGATCACTACTGCGGCTGCGGAAGTTTCCACGGCTGCCGCCACGGCCGCTGCCGAAACGATCATTGCCGCGATCGAATCTACCCGATCCGCGGCCCTCGTCCTCGAAGTCGGAGGATCCGAAATTCAAGTCGGTTCCGCCAAGGCCAGCCTTGATAGCGGCAGCCTTGGAGACCTTGGGAGGAGCGCTCCAGCCCCAGCCGAGGGTGGCCCACTCGTTCATCTGGTCAACATATTCTTGACGGCTGGACTTTTCGGCATTGAAGATGGTGCGGTAAGCAGCCTCAAGGTATTGTTTAGGGACCTGCGAATACAGCGCATTCGTAGCCGCGACAATCTCCGGTGCGGCGTCACTGGCTTCAGGATCAAGAGATGCGCACTCGAGGGAGTCATCAGGCTTGATGGGCAGTCCGCTAAGAAGGTGGCGGGCATGGCGGCGGCTCAGAGTCGGCAGAAGAAGCCAGCCTTCGCCGTCCTTCTCCTGGCGACCCGTGCGGCCGAGGCGGTGAATATAGGTTTCGCGGTCACGAGGGCAGTCGACCTGAATAACATGCGTCACGTCGGGGAAATCCATACCGCGGGCAGTGACGTCGGAAGAGAACAGGACGGCGGACCTCGATCGGCGGAAGTTGTCGGCAGCACGTGTTCTGCCATTCTGAGAAAGACCAGAGTGAATGGCAAAGTTGCGAATATAGCCGCGGTCCTTGCCTCTCTTAAGGTATCCCAGCTCTCCAGCGAGCTGGACCATGACGGTTGTGTTCATGTAAACAATAGCCTTGAAGGGCTTCTTGTCGGGGTTCGCCTCGGCTTCGGCGACGCCGCGCTCGATAAGCTCGAACAGGGACGGGAAGATGTTGTTCATGTGCGTCACGGCGACAACCTTTTGAGGGATTCGGTCGTGCGTAAGGGATTCTGTCTCGGCAATGGTTTGTACGAATTCGAAGTCGTCAGGACGAACCATGTTTCGGGTGAGGCGAATAACCTTGTCGGGGATGGTGGCCGAGACAAGCATCGTCTGGCGGACCTTTTCGTTTGTGTCGGGCAACAGCCTGATAATATCGTTGAGTTCGCGCTCGAAACCAACATCGAGCATTCTGTCCGCTTCGTCTAGAACAAGCGCGGCCAGGTTGGGTGCGTCAATGCCAGACGACTCGTCGCTAAGGAGGTCGTGCAGACGACCGGGAGTGGCAACGAGAAGATGGCATCCTCTTCGGTGCGTCTCACGCAGCATAGCTGACTTTTGTGTGCCACCGACAGCAGACTGGATAACAATTCCGGTATGGCGGGCGAGACGGCGCGCCTCCTCGGCGATTTGCTCTGCCAGTTCGCGGGTGGGCGACAGGACGATACCACGTATGTCGTCGGCCCGGGCAGCGCGCTTGGCAGATCGGTCGGCAAGAGAAGGGTCGTCGTTGATCATGCGCTGCATGAGAGGCAGAAGGAAAGCCAGGGTCTTTCCCGTTCCGGTCTTGGCTTGAGCCACGCTTGAGATCTGTTAGCTATGGACGGCTGGGTGTGTTTCCGGGCGCGTGGCATCTTACACATCAGTACCCTTCAGAGCCGGGTTAATGGTCTTCTCCTGCACAGGCGTCATGTTGTTGTAGCGCATGTCCTCGACAATGGCGCGCAGAAGCGACTGGTCGACACCGATGTCCTTGAGGGCGGCAAACTCGGCCACAGAGCCACTTGCGCGAGGCTTGTCGCTTTCCATTTGTGATTCGGCAGCAGCCTCGCTGCTGTACATGCGCGCAACCTGGGCTATGGCTTTCCATGACTGGATAGTCGGCAGAGCCGGTCGAGCAGCCTGTCCGATCTGGCGTTGCTGTCGGCCAAGTGCCAGAGTGGCCTGCGGCAGGACGCGACGGGCGAGGCCCGCGGAGCTTCTAAGTCCCTGGCGAAACATCTTCGCAAGTCTCAAATCTCTGATCCTTCGACTTTTACAGAGGGGCAGAAGCCGGTTAGAGATATGAAGATGAGCCGTAGAGAGGGAAGGGCAAAACTTTTTTGAATGGTCGAGGTTATCCAAGACCCTTGCCAGCGCGCCAACGGCAGAAAACTTTCAACTTTTTTTTCCCCTTTTTGCGCAGACCCATTTCCGCCACAAGCGTCAGCCCCACTTGGCCGCCTTGAACCACTCACCTGGCTCTTTGCCCCAATTGGCCATTGGCGTCGGAATGGATCACCATTGACTTTTGGAAATTGGTATTCATCACTGGCATATAAAAAGCATTTCAGTCGGTCTAGAATCGAATAATGTATTCCAAGTTATGCATGTAATACCGACAAAATAATGACCATTATAAAAATTGTACTCGAAACGCCCAATCCTGTTGAAACCAAAAACTCCTATGCCAACCAGCAAGCGTGCTTGACTGATGCGATGCGCTTATGCCAATGCATTGCTGGATTCAAGAAACCAAAAATCAAACTAAGTTGCTGTTCCATCTCCAAACGTCTCTCTCAAAAGCACACCAAAATCCTGCGCCTACAACACGTCCTTGCTCATTTCATACGACCAGCCTCCATCGTGGCGAAGCTTCGCTCGTGCCGCCATGTCCTTCCGGATGTCATCCTCTGTCAATCCGTCAGATCCACTCCAATTGGCACTAGACGTTCTGGCGCGGAACTTGTGCCATCTATCTTTGCTCTTGCTGAACACTTCCTCCATATTGAGCGGTGCTGGAGGTCCAAAGATCTGTGATGGGTCCATCGTCTCCTGCCGCATCAATGCCGCCCGCAAATCGGGAGAAGCCGCCCAGCCTGCAATGTTGTTCATAACAGCATCATCCTCTTCATCTTCATCATCGGTCTGAATCTCGGGCAAGTCAATTGCTTCGCCGTTCTGGAACTGAGGAGATGAACGGGGAATAGACTTTGCTGCCGACTTGGCCCCAAGGTAAGAAGGCCCTGGTCGCGCCGGTGTTTTGAAGGAGGGGCCGGCTCCGTTTCCATTGGGGGCAAATGGAATGTTGCCCTTGGAAATTTGTGCCATATCCACAGGACGAGCTGCCTTGCTCTGTAACTGCTGCGATGCAACAGATGCCTTAAACAGATCGTGTGCTGCGCTAGGCGGTGCATTTGAGTAGCCATTCTGAAACAGCGATTTTGGGGGCATATCCTTCTTAAAGCCGGGTGAAGGGCGTACAGGAGGGCCTTTGATGTGCTGGCTACCGCTTTCAGGCTCATCATTGAATGCTTCGCTTGTGCGGCGTCTCTTGCCATCCTTCGCTTGATATACCGGTCCAGCTCGTGTTGGAGGTCGGTGGTCCTGCGCATCTTCATTGGTTTCCTGTCCAATTGGTCGCTTCGCACCGGCTTTGCTCGGGTTGGCTTCTGCTTGCCGCTGCACGCCAGTCATCACGCGAGACGGTGGCCGGTTGCCCTGGCCATCCACCCTCTGCGCCGCCAATTGCTGGCTGGAGGTAAAATCCGGCGGCCCATTTGGCTGCGATCGAGCAGCAGGCGGAGGCGCCTTGGTTTGCTTCGCCTTCTCCAGTGCTGCTTGTCGCTGTGCCATCTTGCGCTCTTCTGCCATTTCTTTCTCCTTTTTTTGGCGTTCAACGTCGGCCCGTCTTTGCTGTTCTTGACGGCGCTGTTCCTCTTGAGAAGCAATGCGCTTACGTTCAGACTCAGCCTTGGCCTCACGACGCTTCTGAGCTTCCCGCTCATCGGCCTCCTTCTTCTTGGCTGCAGCGTCATTTGCCTTTGGGCGCGTGTTAGTGCTTGATTTAAGGCTTTGCGATGATGTCTTGCTATGCAAAGATGCCTTGCTCGCCTTGACGCTCAACTGGTACTGGGAGCTGGACAAGTTGGCATGGTCCTGTGGGTTTGTCGATTGTCTGCCAGATTGGTGCAAATGTGAGTGTTGTGAGCCAGGCTTCACGCGGATGACTGTCGGTGCTTGTTTCGCCTTAAGGTCTTCTTTGGTTGGCTTGACTGGTCGTTTCACATCCCTATTGCGTAGTGAATGAGTCGTGCTTGCTGTTCGGGCCACTGACGGCGGTGCAATCTGGGGCGCATCGGTCATGTCCACATCTTGCGGAACAGTCTTCTGGCTTTCGTCGTCGTCAGATTTAAGAAGCTTCGCACGAGTCGCCTTTGGGGTCTGCTTTGCATGCATCTCTTCCTCTTGTTTTTTTAACGCAATTTCCTTTTCCATGGCAGCAATGCGCTCTTGTTCCTTGCTGAAGACACGAGCCTTTTCGCGTTCCTTCTCCCGCGCTTTGTCAAGTCTGTCCATCTGTTCAGCCATGAGTTTCGCCTCTTTCTCACGACGCTTGTCTTCACGTTCTCGCTCTGTAGATGCTCTAGTTCGACGCGTCTTTGCAGGGCTGAGGGATCTCTCTGTATTTCGGGACACATTTGAACTGTCGGATGCGATTCTAGTGTTGGGGGCCAGGGAGTCGGAGGAAGGCGCAGCATGAATACCAAAACGAGTGTTCGATGGCGAATTCAACGATAACTTTGCGCCTGCACTGATGGCTGCGCTGCTCGCGAGAAGGCTTTTTGAGCCTTTCAGTATTGAGGACAGTTTGCTCTTCATCTGCTTCAGAGGGCTGTCTCGGAACAGACGCGACGGTGACCCAGAAGATGTGTCGGGGTCATCAGTTTCCGCGACCGTGCTGAGGCCTTGGGAGACTGACGCCGATTTTGTAAGCGGCAACTCGGCTCTGGATTCGGGTTGCATGCTTGGCAGCGTGGTCACAGATGCAGATTTTCCATGAGCTTGGGTACGAGTGTAATGTCGATTTTTGGTGTTGGAAAATCCTGGCTGGCCGATAGTGTTCTTTCCTTGAATGTCTTCCATGACATCGGCGGAGTAGCTCTTAGGGAATGCCGGACGCGTTTCGGTCGCTGGAGCCGCACTTGGGGGTTCGATCCAATCGTCATCGTCGTCTTCTGTAGGGAAAGCACCCGGCGTGGTTTGCAGAACCTCGGAGATTCTTTGTTTCTGCGCAGGAGAGGCCAAGATGCTGGGGTCTGATTGCGAGACTGGCAGAGCGCTCTGCTTCGCAGTTGCAAAATTGGGATACGACCGAGCTTCTGCAATAGCACCTGAGTTAGATTTGCCGAGTCGGTTGATCTGCTGAAGCCGCTGGGTATAAGTTTTTGTGTGACTTGTTGCTTCGTCGACAGGTGATTTCGAAGCTTCGTCGTAGTCCTTATCCAAGTTCATTTCGCTAGAAAAGTCATCGTCCTGCGCGGCCTCTCTCGCAGTGTTGCCGACACTCTTGCCTGCATTTGACTTCTCCAGATGACTGACTCGTGACACCCTGCCAGTATTCTTGACAGCAGTCAGAGGCTCTCTGGCTGGTAGTGACGGTAAGACCAAGCTTTGCTTGCGCACGACTTGTCGGAGTGGGCTCGACGCCTCTTGGGGCGAATCCGGCTGGTCTTCGTTTTCATCCGGTTCGGTAGAGTCGGAGTGAAGGATGGGAGATTTCAGAGGAGACTGCTTCAATGGGGACGAGGACTGGGCCTGCTTTGCCACAGTGTGGCGCATAGGGGATGATTCGGCGTCCGAAAACACGGTTTGCTTTGAGAGGGGACGCGTCTGATCCTCTTTAGCAGTCTGAAACGTCTTATCCATAAACGGGGTTTGAGAAGCGCTGTGTTTCGTAGGCGCATTCATTGTGTGGACGGCCTTCGGCTTTTGTGAGCTACTCTCTATATCGCTGTAGACAGGTGCCGGGGCCGAATCAACATCCTGGCTACCGTAATAGCCAGAGTCTTGAGTCGATTGTGATGGAGGCATAGGTTTCGTTGTTGCTGCGAAGGTTTTCGAGGAACGACCAATTGGTTGCGGAGAGAGCAGTTTGTTGATTTGCTGAGGAGGCGCACCGTTTGGAGTCGTGGTGAAGACATCAGAGAGCGGCTGCAGACTGTTAGCCAATGAAGAGGCAGCAACGACGGGGTAGCGTACAGCTCGGGCATCTCCAGGCGCAGCAACTTTTCGAACAGTGCGCGGTGTTTTTCCCCGCAGCTTTCCGGGAGTTTTGAAGGCATCGGCGAAATTTCTAACACCTTGTTAGCAAACTTCAGAGGTTCGCGAAGCATCACGTACGTTTCGTTTTCGTCGAAGATACCAGCCATGTGCTCATTTAGCCACTCCATTTCGTTCCGCGCAGAGAAAGAAAACTCTTCAACCTCTGACTGGACGATCTGGAGCGCGGATGAGCGCTCTTCAGCGATCCATGGCGTGGACCCAACCTGAAGACGAGGTCCTCGCATGGCTGCCATGATAAAGATGATGCCAAAGCCGCCGCGGGGCTTCTGGCAAGCTAGCTTGAGTTGCAGGTGATGGTGATAGTTTTTCTCGTATGAAGTTGTATGATTAGGCAGGCGTTCAGGACGAGCAAAACAGGATGTCAGAAAGCTAAGAAGAGCTTCAGGAAGCAGACAATCAAAGGTCGTGGTTCAAGCAGTAGTGGAGGCGTCCGTCCGTTCCACACGCAATGTTTTGATTCCAGCCCAAAACGGTTAGCGCTAAACTACCGTCGAGTCGCCCTCGCGCGCGTCACTTTCCAGTGACAAAACTGATCACGTGAAGATAGGCTTATCAGAAACTAAACAAGGGATTGTTTACTTTCCCGGTCGCGTCAACGGCCAACTTTACACGGGCTGCGCCGCCAGTGAAGGCTTCAACGACAAAACGCCTCTCGCAAGTGAAGTTACGGCATTATGAGGGTGATAGAAGTGGTCATCGACGTAGGTTATTGAATCTCATTCCTAACTCCATGGCTAACGATTTCCATAGGGCTTCAAGTCGTACGCTGTGCGTACCGTCATCTCAGGATGGTTTGTTTTCCATGCGCAACAAGCCTCGCGCGATATTAACTGTTAGTAGGGATGAAAGCTTCAACTCAATCACTGGCCTTAATGGCAGTGGAAAATCGAACATTTTGGACGCCATTTGCTTCGTCCTCGGCATCACCAACATGTCTACCGTGCGAGCGCAAAACCTACAGGTGTGCATGCTCAAACATGGCCATTCTCAACGATACCTAACCCCGCTTTCAGGATCTAATCTACAAACGCGGTCAAGCCGGCGTGACGAAAGCGAGCGTGACAATTGTTTTCGACAACCGAGACACAAAGAAGTCCCCTATCGGATTCGAGGAGTATGCGTCCATTAGCGTCACTCGTCAAATCGTCCTCGGCGGCACTTCCAAGTACCTCATCAACGGTCACAGAGCACAGCAACAGACCGTTCAGAACTTGTTTCAATCTGTACAGCTCAATATCAACAACCCCAACTTTTTGATTATGCAGGGACGAATCACGAAGGTCCTCAACATGAAGGCTGTGGAGATTCTAGCCATGATTGAGGAAGCAGCCGGCACCCGCATGTTCGAAGATCGCCGAGACAAAGCCTTGAAGACCATGGCGAAGAAGGAAATTAAACTGCAAGAGCTCCGCGAGCTTCTCAAGGAGGAAATCGAGCCGAAGCTTGACAAGCTGCGCACCGAAAAGAGAGCTTTCCTCGACTATCAGCAAACACAGAATGACCTGGAACGATTGACGCGAGTAGTCGTCGCATACGACTATGTCAAATGCCAGGAAAAGCTACGACAATCTGCCGCAGATTTGGAGGGCAAGAAGCATCGCCACACCGAACTGGAAGAATCTGCGAAACGACTTCGAAGCGAGCTTACTCACCTCGAAGAAGACATGAAGAAGATTCAATCCCAGCGCGAAAAGGAAATCAAGAAGGGCAGTAAGGCTCAGGCGTTGGAAGACAAGGTCAAGAAGCACGCCAATGAACTTGTGCGACTGGCTACCATCATGGATCTGAAGACTTCGAGCTTAGCCGAGGAGAAGGAAAAGAAAGCTGCTTTGGAGAAGACGGTGTCTGAACTTGAGGCTGCACTGGAGGAAAAGACTGCCACATTCAACGCAGCCAAGGCCAAGTGTGACGCCGAGAAGGAGGACCTTACCAAGCAAGCGGAAGAAGTGGAATCCAAAGAAGAGCTGCTCCAGACGCTACAAACTGGCGTCGCATCCAAGGAAGGCCAGGAGAATGGATACCAAGGCCAGATGCAGGATGCGAAAAATCGAGCCAATGCTGCTGCCACCGCTCAGGAGCAAGCCAAGATTAAGATCGCCCATTTGCAAAGCAGGGTCAAGGAGGAGGAACCTCGCGCTAAGAAGGCCAAGGAAGCAAACGCCGGACTGCTGCGTGACCTTGATGCGCTGAAGTCACAGGCTCAGAAACTCGAGAAAGAACTCTCTAAACTGGGCTTTGAACCTGGTCAAGAAGAAGAAATGTACAAGCAAGAATCGGCCTTGCAGCAGACCATTCGAGGACTTCGCCAAGAGTCAGATAAGCTCAAGAGGAAGGTCGCGAACATTGACTTCAACTACGCCGACCCGATCCCCAACTTTGACCGCTCCAAGGTGAAGGGTTTGGTCGCCCAACTCTTTACTCTGGACGAAAACCATACTAAAGCAGGAACCGCCTTGGAGATCTGCGCCGGAGGACGACTGTATAATGTGGTCGTTGACTCCGAGGTGACTGGTACTCAGCTACTCCAGAAGGGTAAACTCAGAAAGCGCGTGACGATCATTCCTCTGAACAAGATTTCCGCCTTCAAGGCTTCGGCACAAACTATTGCAACAGCCCAAAACATTGCGCCCGGAAAGGTCGACCTTGCACTCTCCCTTGTTGGCTACGATGATGAAGTTTCCTCGGCCATGGAATACGTTTTCGGAAACACTCTCGTTTGCGAAGATGCAGAGACTGCTAAGCGTGTCACTTTCGATCCAAGCGTCAAGATGCGAAGCATCACCCTCGAAGGAGACTCATATGACCCATCTGGAACTTTGTCAGGCGGCAGCGCCCCAACCTCAAGTGGTGTTTTGGTTACACTACAGCAGCTGAACAACCTTACCCGCGAGCTCCAGGAAGCCGAGGGCTCTTTGAAGAAGCTGCAGTCCAAGATGGCCCAGGAAAAGTCCAAGCTTGATCAAGCACGCCGCATCAAACAGGACCTTGATCTGAAGAACCACGAGATCAAGCTGGGCGAGGAGCAGATTAGCGGCAACTCTTCTTCATCTATCATTCAAGAGGTTGAAAACATGAAGACGACTATCACCGAGCTTCAAGAGAGCATCGCCGAAGAGAAGAAACGCCACGCTGAAGCCAGTGCCGATGTCAAGCGCATTGAGAAGGATATGAAAGATTTCGACAGCAACAAAGATGGAAAGCTGATTGAGCTTCAAAAGTCTGTCGACAAACTTCGTGCTGATTTGCAAAAGAACACAGGCGCTGTCAAGGCACTGCAAAAGCGTCTTCAGGGTGCACAGCTTGACTTGGAGCAGGTCAGCACTGATCTCACGGCTGCTCGCGATCAAGTACAAGAAGTGGGCTTTAATATTAAAACGCAAGAAAACGACATAAAAGACGTTAGCAAGCAGCAGGCGGAGCTGAAAAAAACTCACGATTCCATGCAAGGTGATCTTGATGACGAGCGCGCCAAGCTAAACCAGTTCGATGACGAGCTACGCGCGCTTGACGAGGCCACTCGTTCAAAGAATGGGCGTATTACCGAAGAGGGCCTGGAAATGCAAAAGCTTGGTCACCAGATTGAAAAGTTCAACAAGGAGCAGCAGGCAGCCGCTGAGAACGTCGCGCGCCTGGAGGGAGACCACGACTGGATACACGATGAGCACGACAAGTTTGGTCGTAGCGGTACGCCATATGACTTCCAGGGCCAGAACATCGGCGAGTGCAAGTCGACGCTGCGCAACTTGACTGAGCGCTCCCAAGGGATGAAGAAGAAGATCAATCCGAAGGTCATGAACATGATTGACAGCGTCGAGAAGAAGGAAGTGTCTCTCAAGAACATGATCAAGACGGTCATTCGTGACAAGAGGAAGATTGAAGAGACAATTTTCAGTCTCGACGATTACAAGAAGAAGGCACTGCAGGAGACATGGCAGAAGGTGAACGGTGACTTTGGTCAGATCTTTTCCGAACTCTTGCCCGGCGGCAGCTTTGCCAAGCTTGATCCTCCTGAGGGCAAGACGATCAGTGACGGTTTGGAGGTCAAGGTCTGTTTGGGCAAGGTTTGGAAGCAGAGCTTGACTGAACTCAGTGGTGGACAAAGGTATGCCGTCAACTCGAAACTCTTCGAAAATAAAAAAAAAACCGTTGCGTGCCATGATACTAACTCGACTCTAGATCTCTGGTTGCGTTGTCTCTCATCATGGCACTTTTGCAGTTCAAGCCAGCGCCCATGTACATTCTTGACGAGGTCGACGCTGCGCTTGATCTATCACATACTCAGAACATCGGTCGCCTGATCAAGACGCGCTTCAAGGGGTCACAATTCATCGTCGTCAGTCTCAAGGATGGCATGTTCCAGAATGCCAACCGCATCTTCCGAACTCGCTTCAGCGAAGGCACTAGTATGGTGCAATCGCTGACGCCGGCCGACTTGAAGTAAGGTGCAGATCACCATTAGAAGTCCTGCTTTTTCTTTCCTTCTGCTTGTGGTATTATACCAGAGTTGATCTTTGTACATGTGCCATGATGCCGAAACAATAATTATCTTTATGTTAGATGTCCTTTATGATCTGCAAGTATGGGACTGGGAGTCACTGGGAGCGTGGGAGATTGCGTTTTTCTTCTTCTTGCTATTATTCATTCGTAATGTTTCTAATGCAAACAATATATTGAAATATTACTTGGAATTACATGCAATTTTTTGCGATTATGCTAATATCAGCCATGGCTTGGCATATGAGTCGCTATAGGGCATGGTGAGGACCTCGCTTGAGGATAATAATATGCATGCCGACCCGGATAGTGGATTGCAAGTGGTCTGACACGCCATTCGAAGAGAAAAGGGGGCACATTTGCATACCCATGCAGCCCTTCTTCGGCGCACCCGTGTCAATCTCCCGGTAATGGCGGAGTGCATAGTCTGGCTCTACCTTGTGACGGATGCCAGTGGCGGGATCGACGTTCGGTAATTTGCATCTATCAATCAGCAGCGAACAAATTAGCCTGTGTGTCTTTGAGCTTGGCTTCTATTCCTCATTTATGAGAAATGTCTTGTTTTGTTCCTCTGGGTTGCTCATTTCCGACTCCCGCTGTTACATTGGCATACGTGCACTAACCTAACAGTTCGGCAAGAGACATCGAACAGGCTATCTTTGTCCTTGCTATTAATGGCTTTGAACTGGATGACTCGCCAATCATCTTCATCGTATTCTTGGAGGCCTGAAACTAATGCTCGAGGGAGGCACGTGGCCGCGTGGTTAGCCTCGGGGGATATTCTTGTAATACAGCGACAGCCGTTGGAGCGGCTTCGGCTCAGGGTCGAGCAGGGCCAGTCCGACGCAAGGGGAAACTCGGGCGCCACCATCCGGCGTCAAGTTGGCTGTCACTAATGCGGCGGTGCTAATATGAGCGCGGCTTTGCTTGGTCTACTCACTGATTATGTTGGGCCTAAAGCGGCGGGCGTCTAGCCGATCAATGCTTGCATCGCGTCGTATTTTTGACTCAAGTGCTCGCACGCTGCCAAGGTTTAGCAAGTGCAGGGGATACTAAAATTATCAAAAGAAGACATGTCAAGAATTAGCTTTTTGCAAGTCCATCACGTAAGCCTGTCTACTTCCTCGATTTGAAGGGCTGAGAACGGGCAATGGGGTATGGGGGCCGGGCGGTGTGAACTAAAGAAAGACTGAAGCAGGAGGACAAAAGATGATGAAAAGCCGTTGGAGCTAATGATTCCGTCTGTCTGGCGGCGTCAATGCAACGCTAGGCTAGCAAGTACTGCAGAATCAAAGGAAACAAAAAGTCACGACGGGGTGGGTGCGTGTAGGCTGAGCCACTCACATGGAGAAGGCGGGTGGAAATTTTTGAGTAATGAAAATCAAGAGGGTGGAATGAAACACTAAAACAGAAAGAGAAGCAAACAATATAGGGAAGAAAAGAAGGTCCTT
This sequence comes from Lecanicillium sp. G3, assembly GCA_037575805.1. Classification (NCBI taxonomy): domain Eukaryota; kingdom Fungi; phylum Ascomycota; class Sordariomycetes; order Hypocreales; family Cordycipitaceae; genus Lecanicillium; species Lecanicillium sp. G3. The sequence continues at coordinate 626,875 of JAZHPD010000004.1, read as the reverse complement.
ACAGCGTCTTGGAAATCAATCTCGGGCTCGTAGCCTGCCACGTCCGGTGTGGGCGCACAACGGAGGACTTGACGTCGGCGGGCCGGATCCATGCGAAACAGGGCCAGTTTCTGCGGGTCGAGGCCGAGATAGAGGGCGAGCTCGGCTGGTAATTCGGCAGACATGTTGAGGGCCGGGACGACGTTGCGAAAGAACGTGAATTGGCCGCGGGTGTAGCCCCGAGCTTTGATGTCGCGGGCAGACGGGAAGGTCATGGGGAGCATGAACTCGCGCTCGACCACGGCGGAAGGTCCGCGACTTAGCTTGGCGGCCACTGTCTGGAGGAGACCTTTGACGCCGGCGTCACGCCAGGGGAACCGCACGACCAGGAAGGCACCATCGTCCTCGTCGCCGTCGCCGTCGCCATCGCCGCTGGCACCCATAGGGCCGAGCTGTCGGCTGTGCTTTGAGCTGTCGGGTAACCAGAGATCAACTTTAATGTTGGCCATGAGCGCCGCCTGCCGCAGGGTGAGGACGTCCCAGTAGTCGGCTTCAGCATCAGAGGCTGCAGCACCCTCGGACACGGCGGGGTCCTGCGCGGCATTCGGTTTTTTCTTCGTCTTCAGCTGCGCCAGGCAAAAGACGCGGTCGTACTTGAGTCCCTTGGGGAGCACCGTCGCCTCGGACAGCTCTATCCCGCGGCACGACTTGAGCGGGTAGACGTGCAGGCTGTGAATCTTGGCCGGCACCGGTTGACCCGGCCCGCCTGGATCGCTGGCAGAGCCGTTCGCGTGACCGTTGACGTGCCCTCCGCCGCCGTTGCTGCTGGTCGTAGGCGCAGCCCATTGGTCGCGGAGCTTGCTCTCCCCCTCTGGAACACCCAACTTGGAGTGCGTTTGCCCCAGCGCATCGGATCTCTCTACCGGGATGGGCGGAAAGATGATGAAGACGGGGATGGCGAAGACGACGAGCGTGACGAGGAATAGGAGGACCGAGGTCGGGTCCAACAGCGAGGCAATCTCGGCCAACGACGCCATTTCGCCTCTGCTAGAGAAGGGCAGGGAGAATGTCGCTGTATGAAACGATACTAGAGGAAGTGCCGGCTTACTTTGTCTATCAATTATGCGGCTTTTACCCGTTGAGATACTCCGACGTTTGTGTATTCTGTCAACAAAATTGCGTTGAGCAAATTTGGCAAGAGCTGTTATTTGTTTCACCACTTGTATGAGCCCGCTTCCGGCGGTTCCACCCTTTGCAGCCTTGCATTAACAAGGTGCGCGCCATTGCACCACATATGGCATTCATACTTGTCGACCCAGGCCAAGAGCGCCAGTAATTGCCCGTGAAGAAAATTGATGATTTAACAGCTCAAGTCCGAGTCTCTCACTTGTGAGCAGATCGGCTACATGATCCGACTGTTTTTGGTAAATTTCCCTGTGTCGTGGTGACTCAGCGGAGCAGAAGGCCATCCCACAAATCTGCTCTAGGGTAGCATCCAATGTGGACGACTTGCTATCACACCAAAAAATGGGTATGCACATACCACACCTTTTATGCTTGTACTTCTACTTATAAAGCCCTATTCTGTACGACACTTGCGGCAACATCGCGGAACCTTCTGCGTCCAATGGACATGCTTCGAGCAACGCTTCGCCCGGCTATCGTGTAAGCCACCGTACCGCCTAGACTAAGAGCGCGGGTTGACTAACAAAAGAAACTAACTAGTCAAAACGCCATCCCCAGTGCCGGTCACTGCTATACCGACGCCTTGCGAAAATCGCCGCAGACCAAGATCAGAGAGAGCAAGCATTGGCGAAGTAGCGCCGAGGGGAAAAGCCTCTTCCTCTTGAGTCATACCGCATGAGATCCAAGTCGACGCGTCACCTAAGCCAAGTCCACCCCGTCTCCATCACAGAACGTGCCACATCGCGCCAGATAGCCTTGTCTTCGTGGTTTGAGCTTCCACCCACATCGCTCTCACCGATAGTTATATCCAAAGTGGGAAAGGCACAAAGAAGCAAGGCAAAACCACTCTGTAGCTCCCGCGCACAACCAACAAAAGCGCCACGGCTTCAATGGGTCGTCACTACCCGTAGAAGGCCTTGTTTTGGCTTGCCAGTTGAGTTGGTCTTAGCCCCCGCGTCTCGCGCGGGTTTTTTTTTTTCTTTTTTGCCTGCCTCCTCAACGTTGATTTGCGACTCACCCGTCTGTGCCAAGGACGGCTTGACGACCGGCCGAAAGAAAACAGCCGTCGCAAGAAAAGACAGAGCGTTGGCAAACAGCCAACTAGACTTGCACACTGCGTCGGGCATGGACACCGCGCGATGCCCGCCGCCGTCGCTTCCTCTCCCTCTTTGCCTCAACGCACGCGATGTTACACGCAAAACTGCAAGCCCAGAAAGTTTAAACTTTTGCCCCCCTGTGTGGTTTCTTGTCAACCTGCATTGTCCATGCTCTTTTCAGATTTTACCTTTTCTTCGTTTTATTTTAGTGCTCCTGTTCTGGAGCCAGCCCCTCCCATCCTGCTGCATATGGATACTCTATTTGAGCAACCCCGGGCTAAAGGGCTGTATTGTTGCAACGGCACTCCGGTCCACCTCGCCCAGCTTCCAGAATCGAAAGAGGAAATAAACAGAGACGCGCAGAAAAGGTCCAACGAGGAAATGACGATTGACGGCACTGTGACCACAGCTCGCACCGTTGTCTGCAAGATACGGCGAACAACTGATTGCTCTAACATGTCGTATTATCCAGAAACACAACTTCCACGAAATTAGCTGAAAGTCGCAGAAATACGAAAAGGTAAAAGGGAAAAAGGAAATTCAAAACATTATGCATCCGGCAGCAGCAGCACTACCCGCGTATGCATGCACTGTTCTGTCAATAGTCAACTTTCGGGTCTTGCCATTAGCTACAGGAAAAGTTGCCTATAGGGCAGATGCAGCGCTCTCGTGCCATTGGGCTCCCAGCCATCATTGGTCAAGACGCCTGGCTCAATGTACTTCCGAACCCCCCTCTCCCGTATTGATGGATTGGCTGTGCCAAGGCCAATGTGCCGCTTTGTGAACCGGGATTGAGCTAAGCTGCATCCAGGGGCCGCCATGTGCCATGTGTGGCATTGAGTGCCATGAGCAGCTTTGGCCACGATGTTAGCGCAGCTAACGGGTCTCGGTATCTGTTATATGATTTACGGCGCACTGACAAGTTCCAGGCTCGGAACGGATTACTACAGGTGAAATCACCGACTCTTTCGAACCAGATGGTAGCCCATTCAGGCCGGAGAGTCCGCCCTTCCTCAGTGATTCTTCGTTTGTATTTGTTTGTTATTACCTGCGAATACCTGCGGCTTCCACATGCCCGCTGCCTGGATTCATTCAGTGCAGATCTAGAGTTAACTATATTACAAATATTACGTTGATGGAATCGGGACTTGGCCTGTGGCTGGATGTTTTGGAGTCGGCCAGATGCCGTAAGCCCAACGTCTTCATTCATACACACGCTGCCTGCCACGCAAGACTCCCATCTCTTTACGGTGGCAGCGGAGTATTGCTCAGTGAGCGACACGAACCTTGTGCCTTCTGAGAAGTTGTTTTGGAAGGTGGCCGGACAGCAGCGATACATACGCCCAAACGCCCCCCCTCTCGCTTGGAGCGTTGCTTCTCGGCATTGTGGCACCCCCTGCCATGGATGAAACCACGTCCACAGCCGCGCCTTTCCGCTGTGACGTGTCACAAGTGACCCTGTATGCTGCGTTAAAGCCAAAACGAACGGAAAAAAAAAGTCAACAGTCACGGTCTGGATAACTGAAGAACACACGGAGACCGCCCTATTTTGCGTCGAGCACGCATGCAAGACACTAGCTCGCCCGCAGGACCGCGACAGCTTCGTGATATTACTAGTTCACATTACTAAACAGATATCATAGCAAAGCATCTTACTACCGAACCACGTCTACGCGTTATTACGTGAGTAATGTAAATACAGCAAGGTTGAGCATAAAGGACGATTTTTGCAGTTTTATTGTCCCGTTGATTCGTCGCTTGGGTGCAATTGCATTCAACCTCTCAACCAACTAGCAAGTTGCCATCTGTCACTACAGCTGGGACAGAAACATTCTTCCAAGCACGGCACTCTTGACTGAGAACGCTGATGCGAGCCATCACGAACCATGGCTCGCGGTCAGGCGGATCTTAGTTTCACAAGTGGACGAAATGACGCGTGTACTCTGCGTCCCAATACTGCTTCCATTAGAAAACATATCCTCCATTCGACTTGGCACGTTTTGGCAGCGTTGGCAATAAGAGAGACAGAGTTGGTTTATTCGTACTGCCACGCCGATTCTCGTCCACACTGCCCAGGCAGCAATCTTTCCAGCTAGCGTGCTGTTGCTGCCCGGAACGAACAGAGAGAGGGTCTTTGGTGGATGATCGACGACTAACTAGGCCAGGGGGGTGTGCCCGGCGAGCCCTGTACAAAGCACGACACGACAGGAATCAAGCCCACTCCTGACGGAGAGTATTATGCCGCCTTCGAGACTTGCTAACTACCATGGAAAGGTGTGCGGCGCCGTACCATTCACGAATCAAGCCCCATCGCCCGCCGTTCAACAATGTGTTCTGTAATGGAATCAGGATCCATATCTTGACCTAGTCAACAACCGAACAAGCGGCTGAACAGCCCTGGTTCTCACTAAGCAGCATTAATTAAAGACAGAGGGAAAAAGGCAGTAAAGACATTTCCCGCTACACTACGGAGCAGTTGGCTCTCCATTAGAAAAGTGTTCTGTGCTCGCCGGTTCATATTTGGCTGCTTATTTTAGCCATACCGGGTACTGAGGCGAAATGATGGACCACCTCCAGTAGTCACAGCCTGGAATGGACATGGACTGAGTGTCGAGATGTGCGTGGCGTGTCGAATTGCTGTTAAACAGCGTAACATTCACAACAGCGATCTACGTTGTTTGGACCAGTGCAAAGCTTTCGATATATGCAGCTGGGATCAGTAGCCCTATCGTATATTTTGCAGCACAGACAACCAGATCGGGAAGAATGGTTGGCGGAAAAACTTTCTCGCGTCACTGGGAGGTCACCGCCTCGGCCCATGGGCGCATTAGCCGAGAAGCGTGCGCATCCATGTACGTGTAGGTACTTCCCACCTCATAGGCCTGCAGATGTTGCAGGTGTGCGGTTTGAAACGACAAAGAGCCAGATATTCCGTAAGACGAAAACATAATACACAGTATCACTCCGACCGCCGGTAAATTTTCACAGCCTGCGGCGTCGAGAGACGTCGAGCCTCATTCTTCATACGCTCGGCATACCTCGGTGGCTTAGCCTATACGCACCCCGTCGCAAGAGTCAGTTTCTCGTCGCTGGCTGCCTCCAGCCACAGTACGGAAAAGTCCGACAGTCCAGCAAGAAAACGGCCAGACTGTACAAGTACTAAGACGACGCCGAATGTTAGGACGGGATGCTTACGAGGAGCGGGAAAAATCTTGTTTGATTCAGGCCCGATTGAGGCCAAGGCTTGGGCTCGGCCTCTCGTAGGATGCCTGGTCGCCTTGTTGGATCCTTCCAAATGCGAAACTGAACGCTAAACTGCAGAAATGCTGGGTGCCGGTAGTTAAAGTGACGCTACCGCTGTTGCAAATATACCAATATGGAGTCAGTACAGGAGGTGGGCCGGCGCGGGGAAATAGGGACCGCGGCCATTTGCCGTTCGAACATATGGGTCGTGATCCTTGTTTTGAAGAGTCTTGAGCCGTGTTGCTGAAAAGAAGCGCTCCCCAATACTGGCTTCCGGAAGCCCAAAACGGCAACGGGGCCACGAGGCGCGACTGATATGGGCCTGTGGCTGATCAACGACCACGATATACGCAATGCTGCAAGACATGTGCTGCTCTAACCGGTGCGGACCGAAATCCAAAAATCGTGGTTTTCTACGAGTTTTAGCGGCCACAGAATGTGACAAGAGTGCCCAGGAAACCTGGCCCCGTAGTCATGCTCGACTATACAGGTACATGTGCTGCTACTTGGAGTGTAACTGAGTTGACAATCCCCAGCAATACGACCAAGTCTCGCTCGCCCAGTTCTTGGCCAGCATGAAACAATTTTTTTTTTTGGCATCCGCCCTTTAAATAGAAAGACGCACTCGTTTCGTAATATAGCCCTATGCATTGTCTCTTGCCGCCAAAGAGTACAGTACTGATCGGTATCGCCATACAGAAAGACTTCCAACGAAGAGCTTCCGGCGGTTGGTGGACTTCCAAGAATTGTTGAGTGAATCCCACCCACATGGCTGCAGCCTGGTGGATAGCGAGCTGATATCTTTCCAGCTTAACATGTTGCGCTGTGACAATGTAAGGGGCGGACTCGACGGCCGAAAGAAGCTGAAGTTTAGTCTTGCGGCAAGATCACAGACGGACATCTGTGCTTTGGGGATGGATGCAAGTACGCGGTATTGTCCCTGCGGAAATCATGTCCTATGTGTCGAGTCGAGTTTGGTCTCTGGCGATGGAGCCATGGCCAAAGACCCAGACATTCGGGCACTCGAGAAGGGTGTGTGGTACCGAGACCACTTGGTTGGTGGTGCGGCGCCGCCGGCTTGTGCAGCCTCGGCCGGCTTCAGACAACAACCACTCTGCGGGGCAGCTTGTCGGCAAGTAATGATTTGTTTGGGATAGCTGCCAGCCATCGTCGGATGCTTGGTAATTCAACCCACAGGCCCGCCTAGTTTCTTTGGAAATCGAGTTCTGTAAACGGCAGAAGATGTACGGCTCGGTCACCTTGTATTGGGTATGCGTGGGTGATTGGCATTGAGACCAAGTCCTTTTCGACCAAATGGCCAAGGACTGGGCTGTCAGTGGGCCAGGATCTTCGGTGGAGAAGTAAAGAAGAACAATCGAACGACTGCGGGCAGCCCTGTCAACTGTAATAAGGAGCGAGAGAAGCGTGCCCAGGGTGTAAAACAGCAGCCATGCCATGGTCGGGCATTTGCGGCCGAGAATTAGCTGCCTCCCCAGTAATCTGTACCATTCGCTTGATTAAGAGGCCCCCTCCAAAACATGCCACTGCGACAGTTTAGCGACGCAGCACAGCTCCAGGTCAGTGGAAGGAAGCTTCGGTCCAGTGGGCACAGGCTACTCCGTACTCGAGGCAGAAAAGGTCGTGATTTGCGGCTGTCGTCGATTGAAGGCGGGAGCCGCAAATACATGGGGAGAATTAGTCGCGGACGAGGTGCCTCGGTGGGCCGGAATAGACAAACCTTGTATCCTTACACCACGTCCCAAGCCGCAAAGTCAATGGTGACAATGGTGACAGTTAAGGTTTCTAACGTCGACATGTGCGTAGTTGGTCCGGGGCCGGTCGATGTGGTAACACCAGGTAGTTCACGGCCATCATGCAACGGGACAGGGCAGAGGCCAACTGCTAGCCCCGAATATTTGCGTTTGACAGATACGCATAGTGTGGAAGGAGACTTCGAGGCGAGGTCAGTGGTGACGATACTGCAGCTTAGGAAGTTCAGCAGCACTGCATACAGGCCTTCCGGCGGGACGATTGCCGGTGAAGCGATCTACCTATTGCGCAGGCTGGTCACTGGTCCGACAGACCAAGCGCCGGCGAGCTTGGGAGGAGCCTGGGGAGGAGTTCAACGGCGACGAGTTTTCTGTCTCGGCGTCGGTGCATCATCGCGCGGGGCATTGCATCGTTTCTGCTTTATTTGATTTTTCATCATTTTTACTTCTGATATGAGCAGCTGGTGGAATGTTGGGACACGAGCTTTGATGTTTAACTCTTGGGTGATATGGAGAAGTTGAACAGTTCAAGTGTTACGTACTCGCCACATGCGCCCGGACGCTGCCAGTTGGCCGAGGCAAACTTGCATGGCTGCCCACTCGCCCTCTTGCCTGCCGCTCGTCTTGTCTGCCGCTAACTAGTTACCCATTGCAGGTTGCTCCTCGGCCAACTGCAGTTGATAACCAGCCTGGTCGCCGTTTGACTCGGACGACAGCGTGCGGGTGTACAGCTACTTGCTTGAGCCACTGTGATGGGGCACAAGGTTTTGTACTAGATACACAAGAGTGGATAGCGATAGCTAACCCGCCGCCGAGCATGCTGCGTATTGGGCTAGAGAGAGACGAGGAGAAACGAGAGGGGAAACATTGCAGGACAGCAAGCAAGCAGGACAGCATCCAAAAAGATGGCAAACATGACACCTAATGAATAACCATCGGAAAAGTCAGATCCGGCTCACCGCACGAATGGATGAATGCATTGGTCGACGTTGCTGAGAGAGCTGCCTGATGGCACCAGGCAAGGCAAGGCAAGGCAAGGCAAGGCAGACAACGCAAGCAGGCAGGGCAAGGCAAGGCAGGAATGAGGAGCAAGACAGGGCGTTGTTGGCATCAAGCCTGCTGGATTGGATGCTACTTCTCTCACACATGCCTGGCTACTTGAGCGCGCCAACTGCCGTACAAGGTGTAGTACGAGCACGAGCATGGGGCCAGCGGGCAGGACAGGAGACCCGGCAGCAGCCAAGCACGCAACTCCTCTGGGCATCGAATTACTCCGTCGGGATGATTGAGACTGGGTGGACGAATGAGTGGACAGATGCCCCAAGGCCCATTGTCAACCCGCAAGTTCATCATCCAACAGCAATTGTTTGCGCGCCGCGGATCGACTCTGCCCCAAACCTGCCGCGGAAATTGCCAGTAGAAGGGAACCGTACCTGTGACGTTGCCACGTCTTGCATTGACAGATTAGTAGCTGCCACGAGCGTCCCGCGTCGCATTACTGACACCTTGTCTTGGAAAAGCCTTGCCCTGCACGACCTCGCCGATTGACTGCCACGATACCAACTACAGGTACTAGTTTCACCGTACATGACAATGGCTACCAATGCCAATGGCTGGCTATCTCAGTATGGACGTGGTAGGGGGAAGCCAAACCAAGGGGCTCAACCCTCGAGCCAAGCGTACGAGCAGCGGATTTTACACTCCCAGCAAGCCACCAGGACCAGAGACAACCTAAAGATACGGCCGAAAGCAACATCTGCTATGTTCGGCCGGTGGTGTGCGGACGATCAATAGGGAGCACACCACCACCGGCTGCACACTACCACCTTCACTGCCACATCCATCTTCGTTCGTCCCGCGCATCTGCCTGCATCAAGGAGGCCTTCCTTTCCAGAAATACCCGCCCATCCTGCCGGATCTACGGCAACACGAAAAAAAAAAAAGCCACGACTATGGATAAAAATAAAGATTTAGCCGTCGCCTTCCAGGCCGTTCGGGGGGTACCTGCACGCGCAGCTCACGGGTGATCCCCCACACGCGCCGTGCTGGTCGAGGTGGCTTACTGATCGCCGACTACCAAGTATCTGCTGGGTACATGTCCTCCTGGACGTGACAACTAACTAGTTAGTTAACGACCTACTTACCTTGCCTGGTTAGTTAGTTGGCCGGCTGGCTGGGTTGAGCACCACCTTGCCTTTCTCAGCTGCCATTGTCCGCCCGTCACTGCCGCTGTCGTCTGGCCTCGCCCTTGATTTGCCCTCTCCCTCGCGGCAGGAGTGGCGGGCGAACTATCGCCGTGACGCTCCGTGCACAATGAGTCGCTGCTTGCAGTTTAAACTCGCTCGTCTCAACATCAGTCGGCCGAGCACGACCCGTTCGCCGCTGGAGAACAGCCTCCACCCGCGCGGAAAAGGAACGAGAAGAAAAGGAAAATAAATAAATAAAAAACTAGCTCGCTCTTCTGCTTTGCTGCGGAGACCTCGTGGCCGGTAGCAATGTCCCAGATCGCCATTAGTGTGCGCATCCACACCACCCATATCCACCGACAATGCTACCCACTAACTAACTTACAAGACAAACCACCATCGTCTAAAGATGTGGCGGGGGGTGACTGATAATGGCCTTTTTCTGGTCAAATGGCACCCCCCCTGCCATTGTCCAGCCACGGCACGGCAGCTACCAACTACCAACTCCCCACACTGCTGGGAACCGTTGCCCTGGTCCAGACGGCGCACCGGTCCAGGCCCCTTCAAGCAAGTACCTTTTCTGATGCCGCGGGAATCCCTCACTGGCTCGACCAAGTCCACCAAGATCCCCCTTTGGGATGCCCTTGATTAGCTCTTGCTCGACTCCCCTAAGCTCTGCCTCCGCTGCGCACTCCTCCCTTCCACGCCTATGCCATGGGTTCCGGTGCCCACGCGGCTTGTTCGACCTGTCCGGTGAGTTCTCAGCGCACTTATAGTGGCGACACCGATACAATACATGTAATCCAAACTTCTCTCGCACCGGCTCAAGTCAGCCCTGCCAGACCGACAACGCCAACTCTCCCTATATGACTGTGTATATCTGCGTCGACATTCTCCAGGTCTTCTCTTCTAAATCTGGACCTCCGGACTATTCCAGCCGTCGCTCTAGTCTCTCTGTCATCTCTTCCTTCTCCATTCCTTCTCTGGATGAACCAGGTTCCAGCTCTCCGCCTTGCTCCATAGCGTAGCTCGACAGGGTTCTTTCAAAAAGTGCGACACCTGCTCAGTGTCTGACACTCAACCACTCACCACCATCTCTTTCCCACATCGTCAGGCCCATCTTTTCCTTTTCGGGTGACCGCCTTCCGTCCTGCAGCTAGCGGGACAGTGCTGGATCTGACCTATCTTCTGGGCGTGCATCGGTTCATATGCATGGGAGTGTTAGTGGCTGCCCTGTTTACTCTTGCATATCTTAGCACCGTTTGACCTTGGACTCCTCCAGCTTCCCTCGTCGACCCAGCTGTCTGCAAACTTGCCTTCTGACGCTTCACAACACCAAGTCATCTGCTGGTTGGCTTCTTTGATTCCTCGGCCTCACCACTCTTCCTTCTCCCCACGACCCCACGCCACCAGTAGCAAGCCGCCCACACTTTTCAAATTGCTCATGCAACTCACGACACAGAGTACTCTGTTACTATACCTCTACAACCAAGTTTGAGCCAAGCAAGCACACGTCTTCCTCATCTACTCACGACCGCAGCCCTGGGCGGAGCCATCGTGCTTGTCCACCAATCCAACCCCGTTGGCCCCTTTCCTTCCTACTTCATGTCAGCTCGGGTTCTGTTCCGCTTCTGACAAGTCTCTTTTCTCTTCATTATTTAATCGAATGGGAGCTCCGAATCTGTTGTCCTCGCCGGTTCTTCTCTCTTACCCCTACGACCCATCAACGAGACCCGAACGACACCCCATTGGTGATCTGCGACAAGGGCACGCGCCTTGCAGCACGCTGATTTTTCGGGAGACAAGCCCCGCGGTGCCATCCCACCCTCTTTCCAAGGGCATGCATGCTCATCCTGCCCACGGACAACGACAATCTGCCCCATTGTTGCACTTCTTCCCACCCGACATCTACCTCATAGACCAGCGCAGGTAGTCTGCAGAATCTTCCCTTCCTCTTGAAAACGAGTCAAATTTGCTCGGCGCCTTGCAGCTATACGCACCAGCTCTTGCATACCAGGTCAACCCGTTTTGGTATTTCGTGGCCTCCTTTCTTTTCCCGCCGCACCAGGCTGCCACTCTTTTTGTTTTGACGAGTCTGCCGTGGTATGTGCAGAGCCCCCGCAGCTGCCCTTTGAGCCTCAACCCATTCAGAAATCTTCATCTCTATTAGCTGCACCTAAGCCATCGGAAAATCCATTCTACTATACGGCTTCACCCTACGGATTCTCGGCCCTGGTCTCTTCTCGAAAGGCAACTGCCGAACTCCTCTCATACCAGCATTCTTAAGCGATCTGAGCCCATTTTTGTTCGCAAATGGTCATTTGTTTGGAGTTCGCGTGCTGTTTCTGTTGGTTGGAGTCTATTTTGCGCTGACTTCAACTGTTGGTTCCCGGCAGAATAGTAACCGCTGCTTTGGTGTGTTGCGTCTGCCTTCTGCATTATTAACTGATTCGGGAGCCGCCGAGGAGCGTTGACTTTTCTGCGCTGCTATGCTTGAGCTCGTGCAAACTCGCCAAAGAGTAACTCTGGGAACGTATAGCCCTTTTCTTGACGAGGACGCCATGGCCGAAAACTATCCGCAGTTTCTCTCCTCAATGATGGCAGGGGCAGAAGCCCACGCCGGAATGAGCCCAGAGGAGCTGGTACATCCTTTCTTAGCAGCACCGCATTTGCCAATGAATGCCGCACCGATGAGCTACCAAGGATTTGGACACTTTACAGGGTTTCCGGATCCTTCGTTCTCGTTTCAACCACCCGTCGCAAAGGGAAGGCGGAAGTCCTCTGGTACGGCAGCAAGCGAAACTGAACAAGTAAAGCATAGAAGGACTAGATCCGGCTGTTTTACGTGTCGCGGACGGAGAGTCAAGGTAATTGATGGCTAAAAGAGAACCGGGAGATCGATTCATATTAACGGTACAACAGTGCGACGAAGCCCGCCCGATTTGCGAACGTATGTCCATTTCTGCCCTTTTTGCGTCCGGAATCAGCATCTAACACAATACCAGGCTGTCGCAAAGGAGGGAGAGATTGCGTCTACCCGGACCCGTCAGCTTCTAAAAGCAGCTCTAGGCACAAGGAAACGACGTCAAACCCAGCATCGAACCAAAGTCCTTCGTCGTCTAATTCTGATTACGCCGAACAAGACGATGCTAAACCAGCCACAACGCTCCAAACGATACCCGACGAAGCCGAAGACGGCAACAGACAAGAGACGACTTCACCGAATCAAGCCGCCAAAAACAAACTTGTTCCTAAAATTTCAGATAATTCCGCATTCGAGAATCCGAGCTTGTGCCCGTCTCCTTCTACGGCTGTTACAGGAGACAGGTCGTTATCAGCCAGTCAATCTTCAGATTTTCATTCGATTTTGTTGGAAGACCCGAATCTTTCCCAGCTCCCTAGCGACTACCAACTATATCTACAGTTCTTTTACGAGAATGTAACATGCCATCACTACTGCCTTACGAACGATACAGACAATTTCTTCGTCCGCGGCATGATCATTGAGGCATCTAGGAACCAACTGCTCCTCAACGCCGTGGTGGCATTTTCTGCCTATCTTCGAAGCTTCGACAGACCAGATGGAAAGCTTCGCGACTTTTTATTGTATTATAATCGCAGCGTTACACTGTTACTGAGCTGTCTGAAGCAGGAAGAAACGCACAATCTCCCAACGCTGTTGAGCATCTTGCAGTTGGCAACGATAGAGGTACGTCAAATAGTTTCTCGACAACAACGCCCTTTTGAAATTACAACTTAACACGTTGATGATAGGAGTATCTAGGTGACTGGCTTAATCTAATGGGTCACCAAAAGGCGGCCTTGGAGCTGTTTACCAAGCTGTTTACTCCGCAAACAGTCATGGAAACCAGGATTGGACAGATATGCCTTTCCTGGTATGCTCGCTTCGATGCTGGGTTATGCTTTCTTGGCGGCATACGCTCAAAAATGCCACGGGAATGGCTTACCGCGGCTGCTGCACATTACCGCGAAAAAATCAGCCAAGAACCGAGCGAAATATGCTGGAGGGCCGAAGAACGCCTAACCCGGTTACATATTATACGCTACGACATGGCTGTGCTATGCTCGGAATCTGATGAAGGAGCCATTTCCGACGCGGAATTCTCTCAAGAGCACGAAAAGATTACGACGCAGCTCATGAATTGGCGCGATACATGGGACCCCGCGTTAACCTCGCCCAACTACGCAGTCCATGACTACTCTTGGAGACCGCCTCCGGACCCGAACGACATTGTCAACCCCTGCGAGCCCGGCCTGCTGTACAACCCGCCGCTTCTGAGTTCGACAATTGTGTCTGTGGAGTGGCACTCACTCAACATTCTCCACACGTCTCGGGCCAAGAATGTGCCTCGCGAGAAGTTGACTGAAGGCTTGCTTAGACACAGCTACGCGGTCTGCCAGATATTTGAAGCACTGGAGTACTGGCCCTCTACACCGAATGGAGTACTCTTGTGTCTCGGCTCTTTCTTGACAGCGGTGGCACTCTTTTTGCCGCGGGATAATCGTCACGGAACTTGGTTGAGGCGAAAATTTACTCTGTTGGAAACTATGGGGTAAGTAACCTAGAAGATATAACATGCTCGCTTGCAACGGTGGACTAGACTATTTCTGGCCAAATGGTTCGATCTGAACAGGCGGTTTGGTGAGAAGCAACGCTAACATGAGACGAAAATCAAACAGGTCGATTCAACCTCTCACGTTTCGAATGAAGATTGCCAGCATATTCAACGACAATGATGCGGCCAGATGGTGGCTGCCCAACGACGAGGGGTTCAGTCCCATGCTGCAGAGCATCCGCAACTTTGCCGACGAGCGACACAATGCGGCGCTACAGGCGCAGCTAGACAATGCGCAGGACGTTAGGGACATTTTTGATAAACTGAACTTTGAAGCGGCTTTACGATAATAGATGAGAGCATGAGGGAATTGGGAGGCCATTTTTAGGAAGAATATAACACCTGCATAATCGGGCGCGTTGATAGACATGCTACAGCCCTGTCCCGTCATGTACAATGAGCAAAGCATTGGGTTTTGGCTCTAATTTATTTTGATTTTATTACCTTTTTTTTCTTTTCTTGTCTTTTATTTCACGTTGGAATCAGCCGCATTCATGAACCCGCTCGAAAAATAGAACACAATCCTCGGCTCGGGACGAGAGTCTCCTTGCATGTATGTGGCTGTTGGCTATACCCGGTGCATATCTGCTCAAGGAAGCCCGATGTGTACCTGTAAACAAGCGTCGGCAATTGCTGATCAGACGGGAAAATGTGGATTATGTCTGGGCAAAGTTTTATGCCGCCCACCCCTCCCCCTCCAGAGAGCCGTCAGGGCGAAATAACCCGGCCTTCGGGCTGTCAAAGTTGTCGAGCGGATGGCACGCCAGTGCTGTTGATCCGGAAGGGCTTTTGACAGGTTGGCTCGTAAGGGCCTCTTGCTCTTTTAGTCTCTTCTCTGCGCTATTTGTGCCGCTTCGTCCAATGTCCATGTATTTCATTGTAAAGACACCCCCCCCCCCCCCCCCCACCCCATTTTAGCGGAGAGTGCAAAACAAAGACGGGCAAGAGAATGAGAGGACAAGATGGAGAAAAGGAGGAGCGCCGCTGCAATAGTGCGCTATATCTCCTCTTTGCCACCGGAGGTCGGCTGTTGTCTCGGTGGCGAAAAAAATGGCTGAGGGGAAAGAAAGAGCAAAAAGTCGACGCGGCAACTAATAACTACCAAGTTTTCACAAGACAAGCAACTGGAACAAGGGGAACAAGGGGAGCAAGGGGAGGGGTGGCTCGTTCTTTTGTTTGTGATGGGCTTTTCCTCTCTTCATTGAGAAGATGGACAAAGGTGCTCAAAGGGCTAAAGTGTGGCTGAAGCCAACTACCTAACTAGAGGGCCAACTCGTTCGTCAATCTCCGGCGACGGCAGCCCAGACAATGACCCGTGACACTGGTTGCCCTCGAGCTAGAGTCTGTCGCGGCTGGGTGTCTCATCCGTCATGGGTTGATCGCTGTTCGGCGCTGCGTCGCGCCGTGAAAATCAGAAGTCTTGGCGGCTTCTTTTCTTTTTTCTTTTTTTTTCTCTTTTTTTTCTTTTTTTTTTTGAGAAAATAAAATAAAATAATAAAATTTGGTGGTGTGGTTGCTGGCAAGGGGCGTGTGTGTTCGTGTGTGCATCCAGTTCTGTTCGTGTGGGTGGGTGTACAGCAACTAACTACAAAATGTGAGTCGCAGCCGCAATTTGACGTGCCCCCCCTTAGCCGGGCGTGATGTACCTGGCCATGTATTGTGCCGGTATAATAACTAGATATTGGCAACATGCCCATGGACACGCACGTCTTGGGTATGCTGAGCTGGGTACGTTACTTTGGCTGTGTGGCGTCGCGCCGTCCCTCCTACGACGCACACATGGAACGATACGGGAGATTCACACACACTAGGGGGGTTGGCGGGGCGCGTCGATCAATCAAAGGGAAAAGAAGAAAAAATACAGACGAGAGAAAAAGGAATTCAACAGTTCTTCAGAGACCCATCTGGAACTTTTTCGAGTAATTTCTTACATGCCCTCCGTGATAGTAGCAATGCCGGTTCCCTTTTCGGAAGCTGCAAAACAAGGTACATTAAAATAGTTCCGACAATGCCATGTCGTAGTATTCTTTCTACTAACTTTGCTCGGCTTCTTCCGTTGATGTTGCCTCCTCCTCCTCCTCCTTCTGTGATGGTGGTTCTTCCTTGTCAGCCGTTGTGGAGGCCGCGGGCATGGCATCCCTGGGGCTTGTTGGGTCCGCCGCGTCGCTAGCCTGGGTGGTCTGTCCGTTCGGGCCCCCAGCACCCGAAGTTACTGCCGCTGGGATGCCCTTGCTGCCCTCATTCGAGCCAGAGTCTTTGCCAGCCGCGGTCTCAGTCGTGCTCGCCGCATCGAGAGCAGAGTCAGCCGCCGCCGTCTCTGTATCAGCAGATGAATCAGACTCTGCTGGAGACTCTGTTGCAGGCCCTGGCCCTGCTGATACCGCTAACGCTGTTGAGGAGGAGGTCAGGGACGGGGATCCCTCGGCATCAGGCTCTGCTGTTCTAGCGCCGGTCTCCTCAACTGCCGATTTTGCGTGTCCCTTGTTGCTACTGTCCTTTCCGGCAATAGTTCCCTTTGCTGCCTTGGCCTCGCTGGGTTTACTAGCCTCTTCTGTCGAGGAAGCTGTTGGTACTTGGCCACTTTTAGCCTCCTTCACTATTACCGGCACTTCTGCAATCTCAGGCTCGTCCGCAAACTGAGACAGGTTGGGCCCGGCTGACAAGTGCATGCTGCTGATGCCTCGAGTCACCGCGCTCGTCTCCTCTTCATCTGTCTCATCCGTCTCCATCACCGTCGTCACGGCGCTGCCTGTCGACGGGCTACTTCTAATATGCCGTCTCGTCGTGGTCCGGCCATGGGGCTGCAGGTTATCGTCGGTGGCCGTCGCGCCACCAGCAGCTGGTTGCGGTGGTGAATTGGGCTTGAGAATTGTCGGTACCGGTGCAGACTTGGGCGCAGCGGTTTCAGTTTCCGACTCGGGCGCTTCGAGGCCCTCTGCCTCGGGCGGCAGCTTGTAATTCTCGGCGGGCAGCAGGTCATACAGATCACACACGGTCTTGAAAAAGACGTAAAGTCCGCTCTGGCCCTCCACGGCCCAAAACACGCTCCGGTGCTGGAACCAGGCGTGCGCAAAGATGCGGTGAAGCCGGCGGAAAACATTGACCAAGTTCTTCAGCCCAACGTTCTTGCTTTGCGTGTCGTTGAGTATCACGAATCGGCTGGGAAAGATGTTTTGGTCGGACACGACGTTTGCTGCCCAGTCCAGCGTGTGGCAGCAGTAGTCGATGGCACAGCAGCTCTTGGGTTGCTCGTGCACTGCGCACAGAAACTGCCATTCCGACGCGCGCATCTCCGGGCATGTGCTCGCGCTGCAAGGCGGCGCATCAAAGAGAAATCCGACGATGAGCGTGTTGCATTGCGAAATGAGGAAGCGGCAGAGCTCGTAGAGCCACAATGTTCGATCGATGCCGGCCGGCGGCTGCGCAATCTGATGGGCGGTTGCCCGCGTCAGAGCTCGCGTGCCCTGCGCTGTGTGACTGTAGTGTAGAGCAGCGAGGTGCTCCTGTAGTGAAAATGCCGACTCGAGCTGCAGGCATTTGCAGTTAGCGACTCTGTGCATCCTCGTATTCCGCCAATGCCCCTACTGCGATAAACGCAGCTGGCAGCTTGCGCTTACCTCGCTCAGCGGTACCAGAGGCGGCCCGGCGGCCATTTCTGCCGCCTTGGTGCCGGGGTGTATCCGGCGCTTCGAGTTCGCGTCCAGTAGAGACTGTTCCATCTGTGTTGTTTCCAGCGTCGCGGCTGGTCCGCCCGACGGTGAGTTGGGGGTTATCTGAATCTCGGCGGGCGGCGGTGGGCTAGGCAGCCGTGGCGAGCTGGGTGCCAGTGCCATTGCGAACGAGAGGCGATCTGTGAAGCGCAGCCGAGGTTCGATACAGGTTGGATGGGACAGGAAAACAAGTTTTGTCTGCGCGTGCAAAGTGTCGTGGGTGCGCTTGGCTGTTGTGGCAGTTGGACGCCACAGCACGGAGCTCAGCTACCTACTCAGTAGTTGCATGTTTGGCGGTTATTAGAGCTTGATAAATGCATACAGTGCACTCGCCACAGTTGGTGTGGGTACGTACCTGAGGCGGTGCTCTTCATTGAAGGCTCTGGCTAGTTACATCATCAGCTTTCCCGCAATAGAAAATTCAATTTTACCCTTGAGTTGATTCGCGAATTTTAGCCGGCGATTTCTTTCGAATTATTTGCGGCGCATTCTTCACGCCATCTTAGGCTTGAAGCCCAAACACGCCGACGAGATCAAAGCAAACGCAACACCATGGATTTCGACGACGATGCCCCTCCAGAGCTCGTTAACACTGCGGGGCCCGAGGAAGACGAGGAAATTACAGTCAAGGTGCCAATTACCATTGTCACTGGTGTGTAGTATTTTCCATCATTATCTCTAAATAGAATTTTGCCGTGTAACCTGTCTGACATGCTATAGGGTATCTTGGTGCTGGTAAAACGACTCTTTTAAACTATATCCTCACAGCTCAACATGGCAAGAAGATTGCCGTCATTATGAATGGTATGAAACCAACTTTATGGCTTTTTCACCTCAGGCTAATGATTTTTCCTTTATAGAATTCGGTGACTGTAATCAATGCCCTGCGCTCATCATATTGAAACGCAAGCTAACCGCCACAGCTTTGGACATTGAAAAGTCTCTAACCGTCAACAAGGGTGACGAAAAAGTAGAAGAATGGTTGGAGGTTGGAAATGGCTGCATCTGCTGTTCCGTCAAGTACGCCGGCTGATCAACACTAATATAAAACTGAGGACTAACAGTGCATCAGGGACACCGGCGTCAACGCAATCGAGTCACTCATGGCAAAGAAGGGTGCGTTTGATTACATTCTGCTCGAGACAACAGGCCTGGCCGACCCGGGAAACCTCGCGCCTCTGTTTTGGGTCGACGATGGGCTTGGGAGTACCATTTATTTGGACGGAATCGTTACCTTAGTTGATGCAAAGAACATTCTAAAGAGCCTTGAAGACCCCAGTGGCAAGGTTGAGGGCGATGAGCATGACGGCCACGGTCCTGTCATGACAACTGCGCATGTACAAATCTCGCACGCCGACGTCATTGTTATCAACAAGGCCGATCTGGTCTCCGAATCAGAGCTTCAAAGTGTCAAGGACAGAATACAGTCGATAAACGGGCTCGCCAAGATTCACGTTACGGAAAAGAGCGTCGTACCAAACCTGGAAGGCTTTCTGTTGGACTTGCACGCGTACGACCAATTCAACGAGCCAGAGCCGAAGACAAATGCGCACAGCCATCTGGATCCGGTAAGTCTTGCGAGCTGTAATACAACTTATTTGTGCTCGGCGGGATAGCTGCATTGCACAGCAGTTGAAACAGGAGCTGACCAAATAGATGTTGTCCACCGTCACGATACCGGTAGACACGCTCAAGCCAGCCCAGCTCGAGCGCGTCGACAAGTGGCTACGCCAAGTGCTTTGGGAAAACGAGCTGCCCGGTAATAGCGAGCCTCAGAACTTTGAAATTCACCGCTCAAAGGGAAGATTGCCCTTGGATAATGGCCAAGTCAAGATGCTGCAAGGTGTTCGCGAAATCTTCGAGCTTATTGACGCTCCAGCAAGCGACGAGCCCATTCCCACTTCCGGGAAGATCATCTTTATTGGCCGACACGTAGCCGGAGTCGATTTTGAGAAAAGTCTCACAGGCCTACTCAAGTGATACAATAAAATCTTTGCGGTTGCACATCCAATACTGAGCAAATAAATACGTGTTGCACATAATTGAATTTGCCAATATTGCACGACGGATCTGTCGTATCGCGATGCGGGCGCTCAGCCAAAAGCATGCCCTGTGATGACCCGCTTCCGGTCTCGTGATTGGCGGAAGCCTGCATATCGGGGCGGACCCACTTGAATCCGGAAGTACTTATGAACGATGCCGCCAGTCTCGTTCCAAACAGCCCAGAGCAAACGAAGTGAAGCGTCTTCTCGACACCGCAGAATCGCCATTCTTGCTTCGACAACGACGTCTCTTGCCTATTGCGCATTTATTCGAAAACCTCAGGAACTGCGACATCGCCTTCCCGGACCGTCCACGCGCCTTCGTTGACAATGAATCGACCAGGTACGTTTCGCCGCGACCCGGCCCGGACTTGTCGCATCGCGATCGCTTTTGCCTATGAGTCCTTTCTGTCTCCTGCGCCGAGCCCGTCTTCATGTATTGGTGCAATTACCTCAATGAGGTCATGCAGCCTTCTTTCGTGGCCCAAGAGATCGGCCCCGTGCCCTTTGTAGCGGGGCTGTCTTTGAGCTCGCGACAAGTTGGCATGTCAAGCACGCGATAGCAAGACCATTGTCCGCAGACACTGCTATGTGTCCAAACGTGGTATTTGGTGGCGGCGCATGAAAACTTGCCAGTGTCTCCTCGACTCAGCGCTATTTGCTAATGAGTTTGTCGCACAGGTGCGGTACCGCAGACCCTGCGAGGGATGCCAGGCTTCGGAGGACAACAGCAGTCCCAACAGCAGCATAACCGAGCCGTTTCGAGTCGACTGCCGAATGGAAAACCAGGTATGGAATGGTGGAGTGCTAGATAAAAGAGGTATATGTTTCAAGGCGACTAACGTCTCTACGCAGCGGCAGGAAACAACAACTCTGGCTGGGCATTTAGTGGGGGAGTCCCGATGGGAAGCAACAACGGCGCATTTCAGACGCAAACTCGGCAACTAGGGGGAGGGGTCAGCTTTGCCCAGAGCCTAGGCGGATCCCAACAAACAGCACCTCTCGACTTGTCGTACGTTCTTTCCATACTCGCATTCGACATTAAGACCTTGCGAGCGATACAACTTTGGATGCCGCTTCGAGCATTGCCACCATCACCCCGAGACACATAGCAAAGCGATACCGTATGATATATAATGCCGGATTCATACGGACCGTCGCCAGACCGGCAGCCTGGTCTGGCGTACGCTGCTGTTGTCAAAGGGTAATATGGCTGCCTCGCTCTTGCGCACCGCGTATCGAATCGTGGTTAATGTGTTGCATATAACATCTTGCTAACCAGCATGTTTAGGGAGTTCCCCTCGTTGTCGAACAACTCCCAACTCGGGAATTCCTCGCAAGCGTCGATGTGGTCAGCCGCCGGGTCAAGAAACGTCAGCGCGCCCGTGCAACGAAACCAGTCGACGCCCGTGTCGTCGCAACATCCGGGGCAAGAAGAGCTCTATGGCTCGAACCCCAGGTCTACGGCGGCCCATGGCTCCCTACGCTTTGGGAACCAAGGTGGACAACAGGCGGCACCAAGCAGCTCAGACGACTTCCCCCCTCTAAATAGAACCGTCAACGGAGAGGAGAGAAGCGCAAGTTTGATGTCGTCTTTGGGAATCAGCACCCCAGGCACTCCCTCTGCGGGCTCAGCAGGCAACAGAGGGAACGGGTTGTTGAATGCGCTCTCGGCAAACAACCGGGCGAATGAGCCCAGAACCCAGCCGTTGGCAGCCGGAGCAGGTAACTATCAACACATCAGCGCGGCAACAGAATGACCCCCTGGCTAACAATTCAATAGCCACGTCTCCCCAAGCATCCGAGGACGAGAACCGATCGCGAACGACAGACCGGTTGAACAAGCAACTGGCCAACATCGGCAGTGGCGAAGGAGCACCGGGTCTGTCACTCCAAGACGGTCTCACCAGCAAGGTCAAGGAGGACGAAAGCCAAGGTTCCGTAGACCCCCTCGCCGGCATGCCTGATGCCGATAAATGGGGTATCAAGGGTTTACGGACCCTGATGAACAACTACCCCGACTATCATGCCTTGGTTGTTGGTATGGACCCAAACTCATTGGGTCTTGACATGCAGTCGCCGGAGTAAGTCAGCCGCGGTCTCACAATTTACCACTTCACTAACACTTTCAGCCTCATCTCGACGCAGGTCTACTCGTTGTTTGATGACAGCCTGCCGAAGCCGACGGTGCATGCAAGCAAGTTTCGTCTGCCGGATTGTTACAATGTAACAAACGTGCAGCCCATCGAGACCAAAACGCCCAGTTTCAATGAAGAAACATTGTTCTGGATTTTCTACAGCTGCCCAGCCGACGTGAAGCAGCAGATTGCAGCCCAAGAATTGCACACCCGAAACTGGCGCTGGCATCGAAAGCTGCAAATCTGGCTCACGAAGGACGAGCAAATGGCCCCTCAAATTCTGGGACCGAACCATGAGAGGGGCTGGTACATTGTCTGGGATGCCAATCACTGGCAAAAGGAGAGGGTGAGTTTCGTGAAATTGAGCGCCAACTAAGCACATTCTGACACATTCTAGCGAGAGATCACTCTCCATTACAGTGATCTGGAGACAGCCGTGAACCCAGGGGCTGTAGGGGCTTAGACTTTTGGGACTGCGTTTTGGTGAACCACGAAATGTGTGTTTGAATGCGAAGGGAAGGGACTGCATTGCCCGGCTCTAATGGTCATTGGCGTTTAGCCACCTCGGCTGCGGACTTGCTTTTTACTATTTATTTCATGGCACGGCAATGGGGTATCACGGTGGACGTGAACGGAATGATTGATTCAGCGACGCCTTAACTGGATAGATTTTGTTGGCTAGGATCTTGGCAGGGATGCATATTGTACAGTAATGCGGACGGCCGACCAGCCAGTGTATATCAGCTTCTGATGTCGCTCGCTCGTGGTGGCTTCGGGCGAGGAGGGTCTTGGACTCAGCGAAAGGTATGAGCGGCGAGGATAGTCTAAGACCAATTAATCTATCACTATACAAAATTTCGGGCTGTCATTTTGGTGACTGATTCAGATAGTTCCGCTCAATAGTATCCGTTGTAAGCAACCGTTGTACGATATTGGTCAACGTTGGTAGCCGTCCGCCTGCTCTTGCGAAACGTTGCTTCATAGCTTTCCACATTGTTATGAATTTATAGCTACATGTGTCTCAGCTAGCTATGCAATTCTAGGCTCTTTTTACTTGATGATCATGTACTTGGCTGGCGCCGTCATTGACGTTCTCGGGGCGAGGATGCGATTGCACCGGCCGCACGGACAGCCAGGCAAAGGCAAACGCGGGGTTACACTATCTCAACAAGCACATGCAAGATAGCGGGAGAGCAGGTAGCAACAGGTGTTCACCATCGTTCCCCGCGCATGGCCGGCTTCTGCACAGCGGGCAGTGCACATGGCCGGCTATTGAAGCTAATGCCAAGGGTTTTGATTTTGGGTCGCGCTGCCGTTCCCGGGCGATCCTGTGTGATTGAACCGTAACATGCAATCTGAGGCCAGGAACGAAAATGCGACTTTACGTTAAGCGAGGTCAGGAGCTTTGCTCCCTTTTTACGCGTATTGGTGTATTGGTTGAGCGTGTGTGCTGGCAATGTAATGCTGACGACCGGTGGGCTTTTCAGCTGGTCTGGGGGTTGCGTGTGGGATAAATTTGATGTTGGGTTTCAGATTTATAACGATGCCCACCCCCGTCTTATTTCAACGCCGCGTGATTTTGTTGTTTCTGTATCTCGTTGTAGATCAACTATAGATTCACTGCCACTTGCTCTTCTGCATCGAGGGCCATTGCGCTTTGAGATCAGACATAATACACAGCTTTATAGGTCGGGCTATCTAGGGAGACTTACATGGCGACATCTTTCAAATTTCGAAACATTAGAAAGTTACGCAAAGTCGAAACCTCCTATCTCTCGGGATAAGTGACTGCATTATACTCGAAGAGAAGCTACCCCGATAAAGGCATGACCTCGTCACAGTCGAGCGCCCAGAAGGGCGGATCAACTGAGCCACATGCAGTGGGCACGGTATTGGAAGTATTGAATTGGTGAAATATGACCATCATCATCTTACGAAGTAATTCTGCTGCCCAACTTTGAGGTGTACTGCCATATTTGATGTATTTGCCGAGAACAGATGGAGCCGCTATCAAACCCAGCCTCGGCCGCAGTGTCGCGGCGGCACCGTTGTGCACGAACGCGGATTGTGATATGTTCAAGTCGTGGCCGTTCATGGTCAGACAGTTGCCGAAGGTAGTGAGCCTGTCATTCTTGTCTAGGTCTGTAATTGTCTCGGACAGCCCGCACTACAGCCAGCAGTCGTCCAGCAGGTTGACGGGGTTGGGCGAGCAACACGCGACCACCCACGGATCCGAGGTGTTGTGGCCTTCGGTAACGGCGTAGTCGATGTCTTTTGAGGGAGTTGCGAGCTGTGAGCCGTCGGGACCCTGGCCAGACGGACACGTGAGGTTTGCGCCGCCAGGCACCGTGTAGTTGACGTTGTGTGGGTGACGCTGTTGGCGTTGTTGAGACCCATGGTTATATGAATGGCTAAGCTGCTATTTTCTGCTGTGCGTATGTAAATGTATTGATAAGAGCAGAAATAAAGCAGAGGAACTGGCAGACGAGAGCCAGCTCAGCTCTTGAGTAACGCGCCCAGCGCCCTGCGGCGTCGTCCATCATGTCGCTAGCTTTAGACGCAGCTTCTTCAATGTTGCTCGGAATGCGTAAGGCTAGGGCTGTGCCTATTCCAAGCCGCTAAAACATGTCATTATGATATTTTCTTTGTATTAGCAGTAGAATCTGTAGTTTAAAATCAGGTAAACATGGCTTTCTTTTACGGCTTATCCCAGTCGAAGAAGACGCTGTCTTGTGACCACTTCGGCTGCCAGGTTCAACCCTGCCACACTCTATATAGAAGAGATGTATCGATAATCATGAAAAGGGATTGTCCCTTTAAAGTCATGAGACCATTGCTTCACTCACTGGTAGAGAATATGGATGCCCAGCGCAAAGCCGGCATTGGGAGAATCGAGTGGTGAATTTTCTATAATACGGATGAACATTTTATTATACAAATTCTTGGGGTATAACAGATTCAATACCCTTACCTACAACTTTCGGAAATATTTGCCCAACAAGGCAATGCTGTCGAGGTCGCGTTGCTGTAGGTGTCTGTCACATTTCTGTGTGCCTTACACAAGGCGTGCACGCGAGCAACTTGCAGCGACTTGCTGCTCGGTAAATCGTACGCGTTTGCCCCCGAAACTCTAATAGCGTCGAATATGGGAATACTTTAATTCCTGCGATATTTTGCTTCGAAAATCTAATAATTTCCTACCAGGGAAACCAACAACGTCACTAATTATAAAGACGTGCTTCTCCCAACACTCTGCCGCAAGTGGGTCTGCTCACCGGGAGTCCAAAAAGGCGCGATTGGCTGGGGCGTTTTGGCGGAACAAACCGTCCAAGTCCAAGCATCCCCT
This sequence comes from Lecanicillium sp. G3, assembly GCA_037575805.1. NCBI lineage: Eukaryota > Fungi > Ascomycota > Sordariomycetes > Hypocreales > Cordycipitaceae > Lecanicillium > Lecanicillium sp. G3. The sequence continues at coordinate 601,543 of JAZHPD010000004.1, read as the reverse complement.
CGTGCCGTGGCGAACCGTCGTCACAAGCTTCCGACAATTGCACGCCCGCCCGTTGCAGCGACACCGCCCGCGTCGGACAGGAACTAGACCGACACACCCGCGCTTTCAGCGACTTTGCGATTCAGCATCATCATATTCCCCGCGACACTGTACAATACTTGACGAAGCCCGGCCCTTTCGATATCCCCAAACCTAGGTACATACAACGACCGCCGCCATGGCCAACGAACAGATCTCGCTGCCCTATTTCGTAGGGGTCCTGGTATTTGCCGGCCTCATCATTCGATATCTCTTCTTTTCGGGCACGTCGTCTCAGCCCGTTGCGAGATCGCCCGAGGCCTTTCTGCGATCCAGAGAAGTGGCCGTCGAGCGGATACAGCAAATGTTCCCGCAGACGGACCGGCGCAGTATCCTCTGGGATCTGCAGCGCAACGGCGGCAACATCCAGAACACGACGGAGCGCATCCTGGCGGGTCGTCTGGAGATGGTAAGTCCTGGGTCCTTTTCTCCCTTTTCTCTGCGCGCAGCGCCAGCTAATCATCCAACGCAGCCGCCTGTCACGTTTCAACCGCCTCCGCCTCCTGGCCAGAGCGCCTCGGTGAACGGCGCCGCCTCGACGCGGCAGGCCCAAAAGCCCTCGCAGCCGGATCTCATCACGCGATACAACCTAAAAGACAAACTCGAGGCCGAGGCGCAGGCCGGCGACGACAGCAAGGGCAAGGGCTGGAGCTCGAACCGCGACGAGAGACAGGCGTCCCTGCAGCGCAGGCGAGACGACATGATTCTGGCGGCGCGCAAGAAGATGCAGGCTAAGATGGCGGCGGAAAAGGCGGCGGCCGGAGCTCAATAACTAGGCAGAGTTCTTGTCGTCTGCCGTGTATAAACTACAATCTCCTGCTTTTCCCTCTTAATTATCCTCCTTTTTTCAATCTTTCATTTTTGTTACAGCGGATCATGGGCTTGGACATCGATAATACGGCATGCTTATTATTGAAAACGGACACTTGTTGTCCAAGTTGAGCGTTTTACAGGCGGGAGGACCTCAGCGTCGTAGGTAGACCTCTGGATAGCAATCGAATGCTTGCGCCTGCATTTTCCGGTGTGATGTTGAATCGGGAGTCGAGTCGTACCTCTATGCGGTGTACACCTCGGTCCGTTTAGCTACTCAAGGTAACTAGCGAACTGCGCCGTGCGACATATCTCTTTTCCCCGCAGCTCAAATAGTATTTAATGCTGTGAACCCGACCATATGCAAAATCTCCTAAATTCCCATTTGTGCCTATTTCCTGTTTTAACCGTCCGAAAGAACCCAGCGCCTTGTTCTGCCTTGCCTCGACCGCCAGAGCTGAGCCCCAAGAGCTGAGCCACCTCTGAGCCTCACCAAAGCGCGGGCCCGCTGCGTCACCGCGGGGACCAAGCCCCACGTCTGATCTGACTGCGCATTTGTGTTTCTCCAAATATACTTCAGCATCTTCAAACGCGTAAAGTGGCAAGTCTAGAGGCCGTTTCTCGATAACCTCTGCCGAAATTTGCCTCGAGTTTCCATACAACTCTTTCGCTGCAGCTCGACAGTTGCATCTTCACAGTCTTCTGCTGTCGGCGACACCTCTCCCCGCCGCAATCCTAGCCTCGCTAGCTTTCTCCGTTTGTCTCCTTCACAGCCTGAGAACTCCGGTTGCATTTACGAAAGCTGCGAGAATAACGATTCCTATACCGATGCGAACCGTTCCTCTATCGATCTACCAAGAATCTTTTGCCAGAAAGCCCTGATGCGCCATTCGCGACCTCCTCGATAACCCCGACGTTTCACCCACCACACGGCCAAAACTGGGCCAACCTCACGATGGGCGAGACGCGCGACTATTACGCAGATTTGGAGCTCCCTCCAACTGCAGACATCCAGGAGATCAAGAAGCAGTTTCGTAAACTTGGTAGGGAGAATCTTGGCTAATTGATGTCCTTCGTCCGCACGTGCTAATAACGAGGCAAGCTCTGAAATACCATCCTGACAGAAACCCCGGACGAGAACAAGAAGTCAACGCCAAGTTTCAGATCATTCAGTCTGCCCACGAGGTTCTAGGCGACCCGACTGAAAAGGCAAGGTACGACGCCTCGTCTGGAGGCAGGACTAGTAGGTACCCTACGGCCTCTGGACGAAAAGGCAACCCTTGGTCTGAAGCTGCGCAAAACTTTCCGCCGCCGCCTCGTCGTAACCCTCCCGGCAAAACGAGTGCCTCCTCTGGCGGGGGGGCTCAAAGATGGTCCTCCAGATTCTCTGCCGGCGTGCCGCCCACGGCGAAGCAGTATACCTCGGCCGACCCCGAAACCAAAAAGAATGCCGCCAAAGCCTTTGACACGATGCGCAAGTCGCAGGCGAAGAAGCCGGCACCGAAGTCGTCAGAGCCGCCGCCACCTCCCCCTCGTACACAGTCAGCCAGAGAACGCGCCGAGGCCTCATTCGGGACTAGAAAGACCGCTCAAGCCAACCGCCCACATGTTGACGAAAGCGACCCTACATACCGAAAGCCTGAGCCGCAATTTTACGAGACGAGCTCACAACAGCGGCCTCCTATGCCGGATCCGCTCAGCCAGTTCAGAGACAATGCCGGCCAGTCGGAATCACGCTACAACTCTCAGTATAGCACCCAAGGTGGGGAAAAGATCAACCCATTTGAGGGGATTCACAGGACCCCTAGCATGAGAGCTCCGGGCGACGACTCACGACGCTCGCGGAAAGACGACACAGATGGTGGCTCAGCAGGAGCCTATGCCAGGGCGTCTTACAAACAACGACCCGGACGCACCGGCAGTATGTTGATTTTGATCCACACATCAAGAACCATTCCTAACTGTTCTACAGGTACCGATAGTACGCGTGCCCAGCCCGACTCGGAATCAATGTATGCCAATCATCCCAGCACCACCCCACACAAAGCTTCACCACCACACCTCTCAAAACACAATCCCGGTTCATCATCAGCCTACTTTGGATCGTTGTCAAGTGTATACAATCCAAAGCCTCACGTTTTACCACCCACTGGTTGCCCGACTGCACCACAAAATGGCCCGCCGTTCGAGCGGCAGCTGCACGACATCCTTTTGAATCTTATCGATTCCAACGTCCCTCTGTCTGACCCCAGTGCAAAACAGCGCACTTCGCCAAAGGACTCAGCTAACAATGCTTGCGGCAAAAGCTTTAGTTTTAATATCGATAATGACACTTTTGATAATTCTGGCGGGAGTAGGTCACCTTCCCGTCCTCGTCCTACTCATCAACCTAGTTTCGACAAGAGTAACGTCGAGGGCATTAACACCAAATTCTCGCACGACTTTGCGCGAAACGTATGGAACTTCAGCGCCGGCACTGCGTCAGCCGAAAAAGCTGCAGGCCAGCAGTCTAACCCTTCTTCGCCAGATGCAAAACAAGGGAATTTCCAGAAGGCCAATGCAGCAGGTAGCACGTCGGAAACTCCGCTTGGCGAGACTGGATTTAACGCTGGCGGCTGGAGCGACAAGTTCGGGCCCCAGACCTTTGTTCCTCAACAGCCCTCTGGCGGCACGACATCACCAACACGGGCATCACGAACGAACTCAAGGAAAAATAAGCCCACCAAGTCCAACCCGAACAACCCAATTGTGATAAACGATAGCGATGACGAAGACCTGTATGAATGGCAAGGCCGTAAAACACAAGGCCAGGGCCAGGCGGCAGGGAGCCCGCAGGCCATGGATATCGATACACCCCCGGTGCCCCCTCCTCGACCTTCGGAATCTGCTCGTGCGATCTATGTCGAGCCAACGCGACCTGAATGGCGATCGGATGAGGCAAAGCCTGCAGGAGAAAGCTCTACGCCAGCAAGCAATGTTGGAACCCCGTCTGCACCCCCCGCCGGCGGTTCTGAGGACAGCGAAGAGTTCAGAGCAAGTTTTGCCGACCTCAAGAATGTGGCACCATTTGCGCAGCAGAAGGCAAGTGGATTGACGTCGTTCACGGAGCTCAAGGATAACCTGCCATTCGAATCCAAGGCTTCTGGCGAAGTTCCTGTTCAGATACCCAAGGCGCAGCCCCTTATTTTCCCAACGCCGCCCATCGCGCCCCGTCTGCATCCTACCGTCGCGATTGATAACATGATTCCAAACGCGGCGTCTTGGAACAAGTACCTGGAAGATTTCGGCATGTATCTGCAAGAATGGGAGCTTTTCAACACCCAGGTTGTCGACCATTTTGCCGCCAGAAATGCACACATCAAGCGCATTAGAGAATCCAAGGGTTATGCATTCCTCGGCTCGCGATCCGAGAATGAGATCCAAGAGTACATCAGCTGGGTTCAGCAAGACAACGATGTACGTAGACGATGGAACGCTGCTTGCGAGGGCCACGAGGAGCGGTTCCGAGAATTTATGGCTTTCCGTAACAAGATGAAGTAATCACCGCCATGGCAGGTGTGGACATGGGGCCATGACGACTTCGAGTATTTTTTGTGTATCGACAGCAGCAGCATCATATTTGGCACGCAGATTTTCTGAGAGATGTGAATTTATACGAGGAGCTGTGCGCAATGGGGGGATAGGAACATGACTGACTATAGCAACGGAGTTTTAGGAGACTGTCGAGGGGTTCACGAGCGGTCGCAGTGGGCAGCGATTAGACTAGCGTTATTGGAATTCGATTTTAATTGCAAGTCTTAGTGCGCTTGTAAATGTGAAGTATATAAGCTACAGGTGCAGGCTGTGCTAAGTCTCTCGTGTGGCTTTCGGTGTGTTGGAGTCACTCCTCTCCAGCTGCTGAATTGGCAGCTCACCTTTTTTTCACTGCGCTCTACCAAGTGACTGCATGAAGGCTGTGTAGCTTTCCAGCTGCTTTCATATATATTACTTAACTCCGAAATTGTTCGTTGATGTGGCAAGGACCTCAGCTTCTCTCTTCCACATTTCCGCGAACCAAACCAGCATCATCCACCCAACTGTGCAGCTTGCCAGCTCTCGCACTCGCATACATCTACACACAACAACTTTTTGGCCAAATCGTCTCTCTGCAAATAATTTCCCAGAAAGCAAAATTCGCCATGGGCAACGAAACTGCAGCCGCTTCTCCCACCAAGAGCAAAACCAACCTTTGGACCACCGAAGCCAAGGTAAGCCTTCTTCTTCTCTTCCTCCCGCCAAGCGTCAGCATCGTGCCCACCGCGTCCACCGAAGCTAACTACCTCCGAAATATAGTATGAGCTATTGCTCCGTATCGTCCATCAGCTTAAGCAGGGAAAGACCATCGCCTGGAAGAACATCCAGATGGAGGGCCGCAACGAAAAGTCAATGACCAACATCTGGACCAAGATTGGCAAGGAAATGGCCGAGTTGGAGAACCTAGAATCTACCGGCAGCGTTCCTGCGACTCCCAGCTCGAAGAAATCTCGTGGGTTCCGTTGTTGTACCTGGGATGTACTTCGTTATGGTTCTTGGAGGCTGACATTGTAGCGCGAGCAGCGGGCAAGAGAAAGGCCCTGGTGAAGGACGAAGGCGAAAATGAGGCACCAGAGACTCCGGTCAAGAAGAGAGGTATGATAAAATACAGAGTGCGTTACACAAATGTGTTATGCGGGCGCTGACTACTCCAACAGGCCGCAGAGCTGCAGCCAAGAAGGAGGAGCCAGACTCCAAGGCAGATGAGGAAGGGGACAGCAGTGGAGAGGTTTAGGTCTGCGAGCATTGCGGGACTTCTCTGAGAATCTGAGAGGGTGGGTTTATTTGATAGAATCATTGTTTTTGCTACTTACTTAACATCAGCTTGGAAGCGCGTTCCTGTTTGCTACACGGAGAAGGATGGTCAAGACCACCATGACGGCCAAGCTGGCGTCGCAGGCAATAGCTTGGGAGCCTCAAAGAAAGAAGCCCGTTTTACCATACTAGCAATACTTTATCCCTATCAAAAAAGTAGTTTGATTGCCCCAGCTCCCAATCTTGTGCTGTTTCCGGTGACTCGCATTTCTCTGGCGTTGTTGCACGACCCCACGTTATCTTCATCTCAAGCTCACTTCACTTCTGCACTGCCAGTGCGAGTACATTCCCAGCCTTTCGCTTTTCTGCCTAGCTCTTTTCTCCTGGAATTTTTCAAGTACTTAATTGAATCTGAACTCTCCTCTTTTCCCTCCTCGTCTTTCCTTCTCCCACCCATTCTCCAACATTCTCCATCTTCGCCCACGCTTCCAACAACCGTCCTTCAATACACGAACTGTTAAGACAGCGCAAGAAGTCAAGCGTCGTTCTTTACGCAGACACAAACCCAATTTCTTTTTTCAAGATGACTGAAACTGGAAACCTCCCCTGGACCGACGACGCTCGGGTAAGGCTACCTTTCTGCTTCCCCAACCGCAAGCCTAACCACCCTCGTTCATGCGCTGACCTACTGTCTCTTTCTCGTCGCAGTTGCAGTTTCTCCTTCGTGTCATTGACCAGCTGCAGAAAAACAGTAACTGTGCCATCAAATGGGGCGAGATTGACATCCCCGGCCGCACTCCCAAGTCGCTCCAGCACCAGTGGGCAAAGATCAAGCTCCTCGTCGCCGAGCTTGAGAAGGGTAGCCCGGCTAAGGCCGTAGGTACGTCTTCAAGATGCCGTTTTCTTATCTTATAGAAGTCATGCTTTGGATCTTTGCTATTTCGTCTTTGATTTTGCGTGGCATACTAAGGATTGCTTTACAGGAAAATGTGCTGGCAGTAAGCGCAAAGCCGCTGCCAGGGACGAACCTTACACACCAGAGCAAACCCCGGAAAAGAAGCGTCCACGGACCAGTAAGTGACGGAGATTTCAAGCTGATATTTTGTTGCTGACAGCTATTTCCCTACAGAGCTGCCTCTCCGATCTCCCATCAAGACAGAGGAGGACGAGGAAGACGAGAAGGATTAAATTTAGCGCTGCTGGTCGACTACAGGCGCGGCACAAAGAAAACGCTGGGATTCAAATCGTGATGATTACGAGAAATTTAGAGTGAACGACAATCTGAAGATGAATTATAAGCAAGACATGCGAGGTGCGCTGTCTGAACCGAATAGTTCGATATTGGTCTGCGATGGCAGGGCGATGAGCCAGGTCCTTGCAGAGGATATCATCTTTTTGTTCCCAGATTTTTTATTTACTTTTAATATTTTGCTTCGCAGTTTACCTTTTACTTTTTTAATACACGGTGGCAGTCGTGTTCGCCAGTCTCCTGTGTCTAGCTGGCGAGCTATTGCCGCTACTAAAGGAGCAACATGCCGTGTTTGCCAGTCTCCTGTGTCTAGCTGGCGAGCTATTGCCGCTACTAAAGGAGCAACATGCCGCCTCCGCAGTGCTCTCTGATCCAAGACACCGACATGATGTGCATAATCAACCGAGTTTGCATACGAAGTACGAAGCACACATGTCGTTATTCCATCACGTGGACCCTGATGCTATGCAGAAAGAAGTGACATCGGGTGGGTGTGGCGGCGAGGCTTGCAGCGCTAGCCGTCGATGGAGACGTTCTGATGGCTGAGAGCGTTTTTCTTTTTTTTTTCCCCGGGAGTTTGATGGCGCTTTTTTTCCCCCTTCCGGCTGTTTTTCTACAGACTCCGCTGGCTCTGGGACAGGCACAAGTTTGGGCAGCACACAGAGAAGAGGCGGAGAAAGCGTCGCAGCGAGAGAATCTGTATTAATGGGACCATCTCCATCTACCTTGTTGGTCCAGTAGGGAGAAGGGGGGGCAAGTCGGAGATGGTGCGCATTTCACGGGCGCAGACATGACGAGAATGAGCGTCCGGGAGGCGATATGCAAGTGCGCATGTGCGTGGGTTAGTTGCAGAGATGTATCGCGGGAAGCAAGCCTTTGGAGTTGAGATGGTGTGAAGCCGGAGAAGAGAAACCTGTTGTGTGGCTGAAGGGCAGAGAGATGATTGAAAGGGTACCTGAGATGTGGTGCAGCCGGCACGCAACTCGGCGTACCTGTGGCTGAGCGGGACTACAGCGGCCACTCACAGTGTTTGCTTTACTTGTTAGTACCGAGTTACAGTGCACCATGACCGCTGGAACTAACTGTCGGGGACTGCCCGCCAGCCCGCCAGCCCGCCAGCCCGCCCCAACCCGCCAGGCAACTCCCACTGCGCGCTAGCGCAGGCAGACCTGGCTGGTGTGGACTTGTGATCCACCTTCATCCACCTCGCAGCGCCTAAAGTTGCATCGTTTTTTATCCCCAGACTCAACCAGCCAGGCCACATCACATCACATGGGCTGTTTGCTGCCATCCACAATCTTTTCCTGTCTCTTTGCCTAGCAGTCTCGGCTTTTGTCTCTCTCGCTTTCTCTCGTCCGTCTTTTTCTCCCCTTTTCCTTGCTCTCCATCCTTTGTTGAGTTGCGACGACGACGGCGACACTCTTGACATCAGGGTCGCATCCTTTTTTTTTTCTTACGCCCCTACGGCCTCGACGACGACGACAACGGCGCCCGCCCGCGACCGCCTGCTGCAACAGCCCAGCCACGCGAATCACAGAGACACCTCGACTTCCTGCGCGCTTGCCTAGGCCAGCCGCAGCCCGATCCCATCCACAGCCAAGATGAACGGCTACGCCGCCGCAGGGGCCAAGAGGAAGTCCTCCGGGTCCCCAGATCGCGCGCCCGCTCCCAAGAGAGTCCCCAACGGCAACTATTCAGAGGACGAGAACACACCAGACGGCGATGTCGTGGGCTACGACGACGAGTCTGACATTGTCGACGACGCCGACATGTACATCGGCACGCCCGCCAGCCTGGGCGAGTGGCAGGACACCATCCAAAAGGTCGTCCGCAACGTCGTCGCTATCCGTTTCTGCCAGACATGTTCCTTTGACACCGACCCGGCCCTGACGAGTGAGGCGACGGGTTTTGTTGTCGATTCAGAGAGAGGGTATGTGCAACTGTCGCGTCTTGCTGTCCGCCGTCTCCGCTGCGCGTGCCCCTGGTGGCTGCCCCCAGTGTGCTGACCAATGCCTACAGATACATTATGACCAACCGCCACGTTGTCGGCGCAGGCCCTTTCTGGGGGCACTGCGTCTTTGACAACCACGAGGAGGTCGACTGCTATCCCGTCTACCGCGACCCCGTACACGACTTCGGTATCCTGCGTTACGACCCCAAGGCGATCAAGTACATGCAGGTGGATGGCCTCGGCCTCACGCCCGACCAAGCCAAGGGTAAGGATAAACAATGACAAATAACAAAGGTACAAAATGGCTGACGTGTTGCTACAGTTGGTGTCGAGATTCGCGTTGTAGGAAACGACGCCGGCGAGAAGCTCAGCATTCTGGCTGGTATCATCAGCCGTCTCGACCGCAACGCCCCCGAATACGGCGAGGGCTACAGCGATTTCAACACATGTTACTACCAGGCCAATGCCGCTGCCAGTGGTGGCTCTTCTGGTAGTCCCGTCGTTTGCAAGGACGGTACCGCAGTGGCCCTCCAGGCTGGCGGCAGATCAGACGGCGCCTCGACCGACTATTTCTTGCCGCTCGATCGCCCTCTGCGTGCGCTGCAGTGCATTCAGCAGGGAAAGCCCGTTACCCGTGGTGACATCCAGTGCCAGTTCCTCCTCAAGCCCTTCGATGAGTGCCGCCGTCTCGGCCTCAGCCCGCACTGGGAGGCTGCCATTCGCAAGGAATTCCCCGACGAGACAAACATGCTGGTCGCCGAAATTGTTCTTCCCGACGGTCCTTCTCACAATAAGGTTGAGGAGGGTGACGTTCTCATCAAGGTCAACGGCTCGCTTATTACCCAGTTCCTCCGACTCGACGACATTCTCGACTCCAGCGTCGGCAAGCCCATCAAGCTGCAGCTGCAAAGAGGCGGAAAGGATATCGAGGTCGAGATTGAAGTTGGCGACCTGCACAAGATCACGCCTGATCGCTTCGTCTCTGTGGCCGGCGCCAGTTTCCACGACATTTCATACCAGCAGGCTCGTCTCTACGCCGTCGCCATCAAGGGCGTCTACGTTTGTGAGTCGGCTGGGTCATTCCGCTTCGACAACACCGACAACGGTTGGATCATCCAATCTGTCGACAACAAAAAGGTCCCCGATCTCAATGCCTTTATTGAAGTCATGAAGGGCATTCCTGACAAGGCACGCGTTGTTGTCAAGTACAAGCACCTCCGAGACCTTCACACTCTCAACACAACAGTCATCTACGTCGACCGCCACTGGTCTGCAAAGATGAAGCTGGCCGTCCGAAACGACACCACTGGTCTCTGGGACTTTACTGACCTCGGCGAGCCGCTCCCGCCTGTTGCACCTGTCCGCCGCTCTGCTTCCTTCATCGAGCTCGACCATATGCCTGACCCCAGCATCGCCAGCCTCATCCGCAGCTTTGTTCACATCAACTGCACCATGCCTGTCAAGCTAGACGGCTTCCCCAAGAACCGCAGATGGGGAATGGGCCTCGTCATTGATGCCGAAAAGGGACTGGTTCTCATCTCGAGAGCTGTTGTGCCGTACGACCTGTGCGACATCACAATCACCATTGCCGATTCGATTATCGTAGAGGGCAAGGTTGTGTTCCTCCACCCTCTGCAAAACTACAGCATTGTCAAGTATGACCCGTCGCTTGTCGACGCCCCGGTTGTAAGCGCTCGCCTCAGCAGTGAGCCTCTCACACAGGGCGCCAAGACGTACTTCCTGGGTTACAACCGTATCGGCCGCGTTGTGCATGGTTCCACCACAGTTACCGAGATTACTGCGGTTGCTATTCCCGCCAACTCGGCTGCCCCACGCTACCGAGCCGTCAATGTTGATGCAATCACGATTGACAGCAACTTGGGCTCGTCTTGCAACAGTGGCGTCCTTGTTGCCCCTGATGGCACTGTTCAGGCACTCTGGCTCTCGTACCTGGGTGAGCGATCCCCGTGCAGCCAGCGTGATGAAGAGTACTATCTCGGTCTCGGTACTCCCACCCTACTGCCGGTCATTTCTGCCATTCAGAGCGGCGAAATGCCCAAGCTCCGACTCCTGTCAGTCGAGTTCCGCTCCGTGCAAATGTCGCAGGCATCGGTCATGGGTGTTTCCGACGAATGGATCAAGAAAGTTACGCAGGCCAACCGCTCACACCACCAGCTGTTCATGGTCAGCAAGCGCACATTCGAGCGCGTCAGCCCCGCTGTCTCACTCCTTGAGGGCGATATCATTCTCACTCTCAACGGCAAGATTTGCACCACCATCACTGATTTTGACATCATGTACAACAATGAGCTCTTGGACGCTGTGATTGTACGAGAGAACGAGGAGATTCAGCTACAGCTGCCTACTGTTCCGGCCGAGGACATGGAAACCGACCACGCTGTTTCTTTCTGCGGTGCAATCCTGCACCGCCCCCACCAGGCTGTTCGCCAGCAGATCAGCAAACTGCACAGCGAAGTCTACGTATCCAGCCGCATTCGTGGATCTCCCGCCTACCAGTATGGTGTGGCGCCTACCAACTTCATCACACATGTCAACGGCGAGCCGACTCCGGACCTGGACGCATTTATTGTCGCGACTCGCAAGATCCCCGACAATACTTGTAAGTAAAATGTCAAGTTTTGGATTGTATACATGAGCTAACGAATTATGTAGACTTCCGCCTGAAGGCTGTCACATTTGACTGTGTGCCGTGGGTCATCACGATGAAGAAGAACGACCACTACTTCCCGACCATGGAGTGGATCAAGGACAACTCAGAGGCCTGCGGCTGGCGCCGTGTAACGTACGAGGGCTCTGAGGTCATGAATGGGGAGTCCACGGACGGTGTTCTGGCTCCCGCCGACGACGCCGAAATGGAGTAGAAGAAGATTCGTTGTGGCGAGGCTGTGTACAGTGTGACCGCTTCTCGGGGGCGGCGCAGGAGGCGTGCCTGAGGGAGCAAGAAAAATAAGGGATGACTTGTAATTTTTCTTTTTGCATTTGGCATTGGACTATGGCGTTTTGTGGCTATGAAGGATCTCAGGGAGTTTTCTGGAGCTGTATTGGCAGTTGTAACATTTTGGAAGGTGTTATAAGCATGCACAGACACGATACCGTCAATAGTTTGCATGGTTTGATATGCCGAATAATTTTAGTATAGCTTGGGATAGAAGTAGACCATATAAAATAAAACGTCTGCTTAACTTGTTGGGCTTCGGTGGTGTGTAATTAGGAGCATGAAATGGCAATTGTATGTTTGCGGGCGCTGACTCGCCGGGTCCTCCGCCTGGATATCGGCGAGCCCAAGCCCATGTCGCCGGTGGTGGGGCAGACTTGCCCCGCAGACAGCTGTGTGTTGCATCACTCGACAACCATCCTCAAACACTGCCACCACAAAGTTGCTGCCTATTCAGCCCTTTCGATTCTCGCAAGCTCAAATTCCATTTTCTACCGATTGCGACTCCGTAAAAACTTGATTTGCAGCTTCATATCTACACACATACCCCATCATGGCTCCGGGAGCCACTTGGCTGGTAAGCATCTATCCTAACAGCGCAGCGCCACTCTTCAAATGACGCCATGCGAGAGCATCGTCAAAGGCTGACAGAACCTTTGCGACCAGACCAGGGTCAAAGTCCAGCTGAAGCTCTCCATCGCGCGCCTGCGCATGGTGCAGCAGCGCGATGAGCAGCTCAGCAAGACGCACCGGCGCGCAATGGCGCAGCTCCTCGAGTCCGGAAAGGTCGACTCCGCAACGATCCGAGTCGAGAACATTATCCGATCCGACATCATCACCGAACTACACGAGATGCTCGAGCTATACTGCGAACTGCTGCTGGCGCGTTCGGGCTTGATGGAGAGCGCGCAGGTGGATGGAGGACTAGAGGAGGCTATCCAAAGCCTTATCTACGCGGCGCCCAAGACGGAGATAAAAGAGCTCGCGACGGTGCGCCAGCTGCTGGCGGAAAAGTACGGCAAAGAGTTTGTGCTGGCGGCGACGGACAATGCCGAGGGCAAGGTCAACGAAAAAGTGGTTAGGAAGCTAAGCGTCGAGCCGCCGCGCAAGGAGCTCGTGCAGGGCTACCTGGAGGAGATTGCGCGCGCCTACGGCGTCGACTGGCCGAAGAGGGAGAAGCCCTCGCCGCCGCCGGAGTTTGAAGATGACGACGAGGATGATGCTCCGTCGGGGGCGCAGGCGCAAAAGGTACTGGACGAGCCCATAGCGGCTGAGCAAAAGTCTTTGTCGTTAGCGGAAGCAAAAACCCCGGCGCCGGTGAGGCGAAAGCAAGCAGACCTGGAGGATCCCTCGAGCCCGCTGACAGTGACGCCGCCGCGACCGACTACGGACAACGTACATCCTAAAGTTACTATGGGATCGGTCGAGCTCAAGCCGAGTGCCAGGCGGGGCAGCTCGACAAAGAAGAACGAGCCAGAAGGGTCGGTGCCTGACATTACTGATTTGGAGCAGAGATTCGCAGCGCTAAAGAAGAGATGATGATAATATATCAGCGCCAATTTGAACCAGTACATAGACGGCCTTGTATAGGGATAGCTGTTTTATCAAAACGTCAAGCATCTTTGACTACCGAGATGTACGTGACCTGGTGGCCCCTAGTAGCCGGTGCAAACACTCGCCTCGCTTAATACCAGTTGGCAGCTGGCAGCTGGTACGCCAGTGATGAGGAAAGAGGGCCGGCGACTGCCCCAACAAACATTGCCGTAGCAAATTCTGCAGCTTTGTTTTCCTTTTTTCGCTTCCCGCATCTACCATATGATCTGCTTCTTCGACTGTGGTAGACATTGATCCTCGAATTCTTCGCATCGCCCTCCTCGTCCACGCCGCGATCCTATCAGAACCAAGATGGACGATCTCGAAAGCATCTTCGCCAATGCCCGAGACAAGCTCGGCTGCAACGGCCTCCGCAATCTTCGGGACTTGTCCCAGATGAAGCAGGAGACTCTCCAGAAACGCCTTGGGGCATCGCAGTTCAAGCTCACGCTGCAGAACACGGTATCCATCTGGACAGCGTGGCTATGGGGGAAGATATTTTCCATTCCCCCTAAAGATATGTACGTTACCATAGAGAAATGGTGCATGTATCTTTGGGAGATTGGCTGCACACGCGAAATGGCCTTGGCCGCGTGGGCGGCAGCCATGACCACGTCTGCACTTCTCCCCAAAGACTTCGATCCCTACTTTGGGTCGATGCACAAGAACATCCATGGATTTATCTTGGCCCAGTTTCCTACCACGGTACCACCCAGGCGTCGCCGTGTTGCTGCATTGGAGGGCAGCAGTAACAAGCGCAAGCTTGATGACGGTCGCGGTAGCCCAGACAAGCACTGGACGGAGAAGCTTCCGCGTGCCAGCTCTCCGTTGCCGCCATTGAAGAAGCAGAAAGCCGAGCATCCTGCCCAGGCACCGTCCAAAGCTCTTTCGCTCCTTGATGCCTGGCGGGAGTCGCGCCCCCGAGGTAACCAGACGCAAACCGTGGTTCGTGCGGGTCGCCGTGTCAAGGACGAGGCGCCTTGGAAGCATGATGGCTTCCGTTTTGCTTTTGGATGTGAGTTGAAAGTCAACTGTTGTGATGATACTGGCGGCTAAGGGGCAACAGCATCTCACCGGCCTCCTGTGGGTAGCTCCCACTGGAGTCCAGGTCAAGATGCCTCTGCGACTCGCAGTCGAAAGACCGAAAGAGCCAGCACTTCGCGAGTGACTAAACCGTCGGGGGCGGTCAAGGTGGAGGAGAGGTCGCCGACTCCTCCTCCTCGGACTGATACCGCCGTCCGCGAGCCGCCAGCAAAAGCAACAAAGCCAATTCCCAGTTGGCAGATTAACACCGTGCAGTCGCAGATCACGCAGAATGCCAAAAGCAACATCGCAATGGTGAGAAGCCAGGATCTTCCCACACAGCAAGCCAAGGCTCAGCTCGCGATGCTGCAAAATCAAACGCTCCCAAGATTGCCACACAAACCTACCGGAGCACCGTTTGGTGGCCCATCACTCTCCGGAGCTGGTAGACCCGGGCTCCATCGCAACTTTAGCAGCAACAACAGCGTTGAAATCGGACGGCTTTCCCCTTAGGAGGAGGTAGGCCCTCATTTTGCATCTTCATGTCATTGTGTAACAGTTCAATAGGATGGTGATGCCGCCGAGGAACCCAATGATAAAGAGAATGTGCCGCAGACCCATGCGCAACAAGTCAATGGCAAAGTTCAGAGCAGATGCCGAGCTGAACCACAAGGTCATCAGCCAGCACTGGGTCCGTCTGCCCCTATGCTTGTCGTTGGTGAGCCTTGGGGCCATTACGGCACGCCTCAGAGGCTTTGTACACCTGTGGGCCAGGAGCATGCTGCCCCTCGGCACTCTCTGGTCCCCTCTGGCTTCAGCTCATTGGGAGCACCGCAGCATGCTTGGGGCAATCCTACAAATCTTGTGAGGCGCGTGGCACCTTTTCCAAAAATGCACGCGAGCCCCGTGCTGCAGCAGCGCAGCGCAATGGAAAAGCCTCTTGATGGCTACCATTCCGGAGTCACGCGGCTATTTAGAAGCAGAGAGAACGTCTGGATCCGCCAGCAAAACCGTGATGTTGCTTTGGACAGCTGGGGTGACTTTTCCCAGTCCAACCCCTTGACGGAGTGCTGGACCTGGGAAGAGTACGACCCGTCCAACCCCCTTGTATAGGACATGAGCTCGTGTATGGATGTGCCTCGAGGAAATTTCTGAGGAAGCGCAGGGATCGATGGATATGGACAGTCTTGGTTCATGTTGGAAGGGCTTTGGTGATTGATTGCATGGATTAGTGTGGGCTTAAACAATTCACATGTATTAGTTAGATTGTATTGAAGGGAAAATTTGTGTTGAAACGGAAATAATTGTTTGCTTCATGTGCGGCTGTGCCGCAGCGAAAAGAACCAACACCACAACGCCGAGATATGCCACCAGGATATATACTAAGAGGGCACAATGCCCAACGAGAAAAGCTCTGCGACTTCCTGCTTGTCCTCGCTTTATTTAAAAAAGATAGTGCTTTTCTTGGTTTTGTTTATTCGAGCTTGTCGAGGTGCTCGAGTCTCGTCAGGACAGCCTGCTTACTCGTCTCCTCGATCTCGCCGGCGAGAAAGACCTCGTCGAGGATGGCGTAGACCTTGTAGAAGTTGAAGACGAGGTCGAGCTCGGAGACGTTGCCGAAGAAGGCGTCGAGGACCTCGACGAAGAAGTGGATGGCCTCGAGGTAGGCGAGCTCGTTGTCGTTTGTGTCGACGCAGACGCAGAAGAAGAGGCCGGCGTAGCGGCGGTAAACGATCTTGTGATTGCGGAACTCGACAAAGTTGGACTGGTATTTCTGGTCGCGGGGCGCGACGAGGCGGTGGACCTCGCCCTTTAGCTTGATCTTCTCCTCGTCGCTGAAGGGGGCGTACCACTTGGCAAGACGGGTCTTGCCTCTGCGGGTTGGCCGGTTAGCTATTGCTGGTTTGGAAACGGTTCGGCGATACGGGTGGTAGCGTACTGCCTGTTTTGGATGAGGATATAGGAGAGCATCGTGGGAGGAGGGTGTGGTGGGAGGGTGTGGTCGTCGATGGTTGGGGAGGCGGTGATGCGATGCGAAAGGGGGAGATGACGCGTTGGCGGGCTGAGGCGGCGTCACGCCGTTAATCGATTACGCGTATCGATAGATGCGTTTCGGCTTCAATTCGTGGATTCAATGATTGCGCAAGTCAGGACGCAGAATGCGCGTTGATGAATGAGGCTCGTGACAATTGCAACTTGGAGGGGTGGTGCGCCGGCGGCCCATGGTTCGGTGGGAGTTTGTCGCGCCCGCTTAAAGTTTTTGGCGGGCTCGGGGAGCTGCATGGTGGACACAGTTGCCCGGCCGGACTGCACTGGTACATTGGTGCAGGAAACCGTTGGACTTGCGCCACAACGTTAGAAATGGATTCGGACGAGAATACAAGGCAGGTATTAACAACTTCACTCGTTACGCATATCTCGACTGCAGGAGAAAAAAAAAAAAAAACATCTAATAAACTTGCACGGGGAGTTATAGCTCTGTGTTTTTTCTGCAGGGTAACAAGGTGTTGAAGTGCTGGGACTTGGCAATCGGCAACTGGCAGCTGGCAGCCAAACCTCAAAACGCCAAACGGCGTGATCAGGCCGAACCGTTGCATTCTTCAACACGAACAATGCTTGCTCACACCTTTCCAACAACCATCATCGGAAGCAAGTATCTTGATCTGAGCCCCGTCGTCCGATTTTCTTTTATAAGAACACAACTCATAATATTCGACCTCCAAGATGGGATGACAGGATGGGTCCAGCATGGAGCCGCTAGCAGCGGGTAATATCAAGATTTCCTACAGCCCCCATGACCTCATCCGCTTTTCTTCCAAGATTTGTGTTTTCCTCTCACCGACGAACTGCTGTACGCGCAGAGCATACGCACGTTGCTTCAAATGGCTTTTCTCTAACAATCGCAGCAAAAGATCCAAGCTCGGGGCTCCCGTGCTCGAGATCCCAGCAAACGCACATTCCACATCGCGCGTTTCGTTCAAGCCAAAAAATGGTCGCCGCACCCGAGCACCACCGCCGCCAATCCTGCCCGCCATGGCCGCCCGCCGCAACCCGCTCGCGACGGCCGTCCGCGTCCTCTGGGGCGACGTCCAGACGAACCAGCCCTGGCAGCGCATCCTCAAGTACTCCATCGCCTGCGTCGTCGCCCTGATCCTCGCCATCCTGCCGCGCTTCGCCGACCGCGAGACCTTCCTCATCCCCATGGTCGTCGTCTTCGGCCACCCGGGCCAGCGCATGGGCCTGATGATTGAGTCGCTGCTCATGATCCTCACGGGTGCCTTCCTTGGCGTCGTGTGGTCGCTGCTGGGGCTCTTCCTGGCCAACCGCGTCGTCGAGGAGAACCACTCGGCGGCGTACACGATCCGCGGCATCTTCCTGCTGGTTGCTGTGCTGCTGCACGGGTTTATACGCTCGCACAGTCCGAGGCTCTTCAACTTTGTTCTGTTTATGCTTGTCGCCGTCATCATTACGACTCAGGCGCCGACGAATGAGACCGTCCGGCTTTTCACGCACATATACGTTCCCGTGTGTTTGGGAGCAGCTGTGTCGCTGCTTGCCAACCTCGCCCTCTTCCCTGAGCTGTCGAGCAGTTATCTCGGAGACTCTACCATTACCACAATATCAGAAGCAATGGAGACGCTTTCTCGCTCCACTCACTGGTTCGTTACGCCTGGAGGAGATTGCGAAGAAGTGAAGCAGCAGCGCGCTCGACTCTATAGCTCGACTTCGCGCAAGAGCCGCGCCTCCGCTTCTAATCTCCCGCTGCTCAGACGATTTACATCAACACCTCGCTGGCGTAAATTTGCCTCACAATTTCCTAACGCGTTCAAATCGCCGACCAAAAATAACCAAACCAAAATTCCCGTTGAACTTACGTCTCTCGCAAGCCTGACTGAAAGTAAGGTCAAGATCCGCTCCCAGCTTCGTGCCTGTCGAGCAGCGCAAGACGAAGTCAACTTTGAAATATCTCTTTCCAAACTACCACCCGATGTCATGAAGCCCATTACCATGAACTCAATGACAAATTTGATTCAAGGCATCATCACCGTAATTGGTGCCTGCGAAAACAAATTTGTTTTACTCGGCGCAGCAGCAACGAAGCCTGCGCCCATGAAATCACGTACCGTGGATATCCCACCTGCGGCATCACAGTCATCCAGAGAGGCACCAAAGTCCCCCAGGGCACGCAAAAGAAAGACGGCCCGGCGCCAGCACGCAGAAGCGGTCAAACCTATCAAAGAGATCGAGGCTGGCAGTGTCGAGCTCGTTGAGCATATCCTCCTTTGCATAAGGCAACCTGTCACAGACCTGCACCAATCCATAAAAAGCGCCGTCGAGGTACTCATTGCCTGCCTGGCGTATTGCTTGCAAGTGACAACTCTTCCTTCAGGAGCGCCTGCTCCGACCTCCATCTCATTGACCGATTTGGACCACAAGATTGACCAATTCGCCAACGCCATGGTACTATTTGACGCCGAATCGGCAGAGGCTCTTAAGGCTGCGGCCACGGACTCCGATGGCCAGGCCCTCGATTTTATGCCGCGAATGGAGACGTTTCTGATTTCGTCCTTCATATTAGCAGTTCGCCAATCCGCAGCCCAAGTCATGCTTATGTTGCGTCACTCGCGCACCCTTGTAGAGCTTCGCCAGCAGCACAGAAGATCGAGGATATGGCTCCCGAAATTTGCAAGTTTCCGACAATGGCTTTCGAGCGGAGGAACTGCCCCCAGTGCTTCCGTCACAGAATCTGATGCTGGCAAAAAACAGCACGACGACGACGCCCCGAGAGAGCGCAATTCGACGGCACAGAACAACACCTCGGCGGAAAACATGCACCGTGCTAAGTCGGTCGATGGAGACGTTGTCAGCCCGGGATCCAGTGATCCAGGGCGTGTTCATGATGGAAATGCACGCTCTCAAGTTGCAGAAAAACCCAGCCCAACGTGGATTGTGCGTCTTCGACACATGACAGCAGACATTCTTGAATGGGCGCAAAATTCCGACGACCTCGTTTACTCAGCCAAGCTGTCAATTGCTCTCTTCCTTGTTACGTGGCCGGCCCTTGTGCCGTCATACAACCAATGGTATGCTGACGTGCGCGGTATATGGGCTCCGCTGCAGCTCATCCTGGTTTTCGAACTGGCCATTGGAACCTCTCTGATCGTCTTCTTTATCCGACTTTTTGGAGTCATATTTGGAGGCATCATTGGCTACCTCTCATATGAGATTACCCGGGGAAACAGAGCCGGTGTGGTGGCGGTTGTATTATTTGGTATTGTGCCGTCGATTTATGTTCAGGTCGCAACCAAATATGTCAAGGCAGGCATGATTTCCATCATTTCTATGGCGGTCGTCGCTTTGTGTAAGTCAAATCCGCCAAGCTCTTATGCGCAAAGTTGTTAACAATGCTGCAGCTGCTGTAAATACTA
The DNA here is from genome assembly GCA_037575805.1 of Lecanicillium sp. G3. Lineage (NCBI taxonomy): Eukaryota > Fungi > Ascomycota > Sordariomycetes > Hypocreales > Cordycipitaceae > Lecanicillium > Lecanicillium sp. G3. The sequence goes on along the minus strand of JAZHPD010000004.1, from coordinate 581,627 downwards.
GTGCACCAGGATACGACGTCTTTTACAAGCGCCTCGTCGCCTTCATAATAGGTGGAGTGGCTGCTGTTCTGATTGAAGTCTTCATATACCCCGTTCGGGCCCGCGATCGCCTCGTTGATTCCCTCTCCTGCGCGGTCGTTCACGTGCAGAACATGCAGGCTGTCATTGCAGTCGGCATTGATCACCCGGAGAGACCCAACTTTCGCTCACCCAAGCTTTACGCCCGTTTCAAGCGCGCGCGCGAAAAGGCCCAGGGCTCTCTGACGGCAGCAGAAACTTACCTACCATCTTGTCTCACAGAGCCGCGTCTAAAAGGCAGCTTCAGGCCACTGGCGCCCATCTACAGTGAGATTATTTACGTGCTGCACCAAATCACTGACCGCATGAACACCGTCGTGCAGCTGCGGCGGGAATACGGCTCATCTATCCTCGAAGATCTAAATCCGAGGGTCTTTGCTTATCGGCGCAATGTCATGGGCAGCTGCAATCTCATTCTATTTTCCGTCCACGAGGCGCTCACGACATGGCTGCCGCTACCGCAGTTCTTACCATCCGCTCGACTTGCTCAACTGCGTCTCATTAATCGTGTGCGCGAAGTACTCGGCTCGGAAAGTGCCAAAGGATCGACGTCTGCGCTGCGACGAAGCGTCGTGGGCCGACTAGATATTGATGAATCGACGGCAAGCATTATTACGAAGCGGAAGTTCTTGTCGTGGAACGCCAGCACTGCCGGTCAGATGGAGATCATCGAGTACTTAGAAGAACTGACAGACCTTGTTAAGCTTCTCGTCGGCGTCAATGCCTTTAGGCGAGGCATGCTCGAGACGCCGAACTACAGGCAGTACATGCACCACATGCATGTGTCCGAGGCGGAAGCAGAATTGTGTGCTGCGAAACAAGCTGACTCGTCCGGCTGTGCCGATAATAAGCCTGACTACCCAGACGTGAGCGTCGCAGAAATGGTCGGCGGAACGCGCAAGTCGAGGGCCGCCACGGTCACGGAGCGGCCTGAACGGCTCTTGCAGGAACGCATACCGCAGTACGGGCGGCAAGGCGGCAACGACCTAGAGAGCGGCGGCGCGGGGCCGCTCGAAGAAAATGCCGTGGTGGACCATGAGGATGCAGAGGCCGAAGAGATCCCCGTGAGTCTGCAGCGTGTCGCTACGCGTCTGCGCGAGAACAATGCCGTGGTGCGGAGCAGGGGATTTACTATTGGCAGTGAGCGAGCGGCATGATTCGTACATAGCAGTATGTCAAGTATATAAAACGCAAAATGACAATGCATATATAATAAATGACTGGAAATGAGAGTTCGACGCTGTGATGCCTCAGACTTGAGCAGGGCTCTGAACTCTCAGTACGACTCATCACCGGCACAATCGACTGCCACTGACAAATTCCCAAACCCAGCATTGCCGTGGGACGGTAAACAACGAAACAGGAGCGACGGAAGCAAGCTCCCGAGCTCAAGACTCGATGAGTAATGAGATGTGAAAGAGACAGACCAACCGACGTTCAGCGTCTGAGGAAAGGAGAGGACTTGGAGGAAGAAGAAGACGAAAACGCTGTGACTGGCGAGTGGCAGTCTTTTATATGGATTCTGGACGACTACACAAGGTAAAGTTTTCACGGTGGCGTTTTTGGGAAAGATACAGTGGTGGCTGATTAGATAGGGTGAGAGATGGTTTGCAGTATGGGACAGAATTTTTCATTATCATAATGGCGTTTATCGCTTGAAGATGGAATCGCCGTAAGTGCCTTACTCTTCTATCTGGGTAGTGTAGGCTCAGTATGTGCTGAAGACGTCGGTGAGGATCCCGGCCATGGCCTGAAAGAGCCTAAGCAGCCAGGTATCCTGCTTTCATTAGGTAGAGACGCTGTGGTCTCTGGACAGACTGAAGACTATGAATCTGCAGAGTGTCGCCCAGTGACTGCGATCGTCGCATCTCGACGGGTGCCGCCTCGTTAAAGACCCGCAGTCATGGACTTTGAAACCTCGGCGTGACGTGCCTCTACAGGACTTTCTTGTCCCTGGGGGCGCTGAAAATGGGTATAAATGTATGTATATATGCAGGTATACGCGTGCAACAACACCGTAAGCACATCAGAAGATGTTGAGGGGCGTCTTCTGCGCCATGCGCGTGCCGTTGAGCATCGCCCTCGTTTTCTTGGGCCGCTGCTGAAAGCGCCGGAATGCCTCCTGGACGTGTCGCGGCTCGATCGGCGTGCGCCCTTCGCTGGGGGGGTCGAACAGGCTGTTCTGGTGTTTGCGCTTCTTGCTGGTGCCCTGGTTGTCGCCGCCGCTCTGCGCGCGCGCCATGTCCTCCTGCTCTTTCGCCTTGAGCGCCATCTCCGTCAGCGTCTGCACCATCTCGAACGTCAGGAAGCCGAGGATGTCGACAATGTCGTCCGAGGGCTTGCTGTCGGTGACGATGCCGAAGCCCGCCCACTCGCGGAAGCGCTTGCCCTTGCGCCAGGTGAAGGACGCCTGGCGGTACTCGGACCAGGTCACGTACTCCTCGCGCGTCATGGCCTTTGTGCGCTCGTCGGCCTTGCGCAGGCGCTGCAGCGTGATGTAGTTCATCTCCTCTTCCTCGTCGTCCTCCTCGTCGTCGCGCTCGGGCACCTCGACGCTATAGAAGGAGGCGGGCTCCCAGGGGAGGCCGACCTTGGCTTTCTTGTTCTTCTTCGCGGCTTCGTCGACGGGCCCGCCGCCGACCACGCCGCTGGGGTCGTCGCCGGCTGCGAGGTCAGCGTCGGCGCCCTTGTCGTCGGAGTCCTTGATGTTCTTTCGCACATCTTTCCAGGAGAGGAATGTGCGGAGACGGGAGACCTTGGCCTGGTCGTGGCGAATCTGGAAGATTAGATCGTTGGTGCTGATGGATTTGGACCCGCGGCGGGAAGCAAGTTCTGTGCAGTTGCGTAGCTACGATGCGTGAGCAGGCGTTTCAAGGCTAGATGGCAGGGAGTAGAACAGTGCTCACCAGTTCAATAACTTGTTGCCGTACAATATCTTCTATGATACTCGTAGTTTCAACTGAAGGCTCGCCAGTCTCGCCAGACACGTACATCATCTGCCCAAAAGTGTCAAGGAGGGTTCTTCTAAACAAGTCTGGCGCGGGAGTGTATTCGGAGTATTTCAGAAGAGCGGCCATCTCTTCCGAGGCAAAGGAAACGACGCCGTCTTTAGGCATCTTGCGAGTACCGTTCTTTCTCTTTCCGATCACAGAGTTCGTTCATGAAGAAGATAAAGAAGATACGTCACCGCAACATACGAGAGCGGCAGCAGAAATACTGAAGCTGCCCGTTTGCACGTCACGCCGCCAGCTGGCAAGGGCGTCTGCCAGCTGGCGGCCATCATCGTTTCCCCGCATCCCATCGAGAATCCCTCGTCGCCCGTTTGCATGGATCACTAATCCTTCGCTTGCGCCTCAATAAAGTCATATGTCGCTTACCTGGCTGATTTCCTGGCGGTACTTGTACATCTTGTCCTTGTCCGCCATGATGGGCGGTTGTCGCCTGTCTACGACGAACAGGCAATCGGTAGTTGTAGCGTGTCGCGTGCGCTTCTCGATTTAAGCGCTTGTGAATTGTTCTAAAAAAAACTCCAAAAATTCGACGGGTAAAAATAAACAATTATGCGATAGTTGCGCTCGCCGTCAAAGGGATGTCGCGGGAACCGGTTCTGTCGGTGATTTGGCGCGCGTCGTCGCGGAGGAGCGGATAGAATCGCGCAGCGGGAATTGCGGTCGCAAGGTCGGAAATTGATGGCGCGGCGATTCGGTATCTCGGGTTTGCGGCGATGCGCGGCGACTTGGATGCGATTCCTCGGCGATGTAGTCGGTAATGGTTAGGGACTACCATGGCGCCTTGTCGTCCTGTCGCGGCCGCGGCCAAGCGCCGCGATGGCCCCACGTGACCAAATTGACGACATTCAGTGAGATACAGCGACTCTCTCTTTCTTGTCGAAAACTAACTTTGTGAAATTAAGAACTAATATCTTGTTTCGCTTATGCAGGAATTAGAAGCTTAGCATTTTATCTTGTGCTTGACGACCTCCATGGATGATGGACGTTGCTGGTAATGAAGTAATATACGATTCATTCGCCTATAAGTTACTTCACGGTATTAAACTCCCCAAGCCCTTCTCCTCTTGATCCCCAAACAACGATATAATGGCCAGCCAGGAGCTTCCACTCCTCCACCTCATCCAACCCCTCTAGCTGGTCCACGCGCTCCTTCTCTTCGACACCTATCCACGCCTCCCATATGGACGCCACCGTCCTGCAATCCGCGTGTCCGAACCCAGCATCTCGGAGACGCTGTATCTGGTCCTGTGTGTTCCTGTAGCGATCCATACCGGGCATGTGGATATCGCGCGCCGCAAGGTTTGACACCATGGTTTTGCCGAAGGCGTCGTCGAGGTGAACAGGCTCGTAAATGATGGTGGCAACACCGCTACCGATGCGTGACGTGAAATAATTTAGCACCCGCTCAGATTCTTCGACCTTTAGGTAACAGAGGCAGCACTCGGATAGGATGAGAGTGGGCACACGGCTGCGCAGACCGTCGAGGGGCTGTGCGATGCTGTTGTCCAGCCCGCGGAGGTCCATACCGTGACAGTAGTATTCGCCCCCGTGAACGGGCTGCGCGGTCCACGTCTGCGGGCTTCTTGACTCTGACTTGGTCAGTATCCGTGAGAGCTGCGGATTGCCCTGCACAGTCTGCAACTTCCTGCGACTCGTCACTTCGAAATCGATCTCGTGGTATATCAAGTTGCTGTGGCCGTCCCCGGCAAAGAGCCGAAATGGGCGCGTGTCTGTACCAGCTCCGAGCGAGACTATTTGCCTCTGCCGTGACGGCCCCTCCTCCTCTCCCGCCGGCGCCAGAAAAGCCTGGATCAATCTATCAAGCGCCGACGTGCGCGTATATGTACCTAAAATAAAGAAGACGTCAGACGTTGGTGGGCACGGAGACCATGACGGGCTACATTACACACCTCGATTGATGATGGGGAATCGCTTCGCCGGGGGGCCGTCCACGCGGGACACGAAGAACGCCGCGTAGGGGTCGTCGAGGTAGCCCGTGTCGACGGCGCTGAGCCGCGAGACGGCCGCGTCGGTGTCGGTGCCCTGGATGGTCGAGTCGTGGTGGGCGCCAGCGGCGCCGCCTGGGCCGCCACCTCTGCGCGAACGCAGGCCACCTCTGCCCCCGCGGCCGCCCCGCAGCGAGAGCAGGTTAGGTATTGACGGAGCGGACATTTTTGCGCTGCAGCCAGGGTAAGGGGAACTATAGGGAGCTGCAGTGAACTACTGACGCAGACAGCTCGATTTAGTACGGAAGAAGGAGTGTGAGGCTGGCGAATTGATGTCCGGCGCTGGGATTGGCGACCAGTTCTCAACTGCCATTCATACCCCACTATAACGAGCAGCAGCGACGGTTGTCAACAGGGTCACGACCAATATCTAAGAGAGAAAATTATACAACAAGTCTTTTATTACAGCCGAAATGTTACTCTTGTCAAAATCATTTTATTTTTTTTTCTTTCGATTTTTATCTTAGCTCTGGCAGTCTTTGCGCGCTGGCCTCAAAGGAGCTACTTTAATCCTTCTTATCCACGTAGACGAGCGAAAAGGCCTCCCCATCGTTTATCTTGGCCTTGATTGAGTCCAAATAGCTGACGAGTTTCGCATACAGTTCCGGAGTTTGGCTTCCGTTCATTGTGCGCTGGACCTTAAAGGTGATGTTCTTCCACAAGGGCAGCTTCTCCTTGCGCTCTTCAGCCGTAAAGCTGAAGAAGTGGTCCCAGTCATCGAAGTTGTAGTCGACGCAATCCCAAACAATGAGCGAGAGATTCTCCAGACTAGCCGGCAAAATATCTGTGAGCGATGCCGTCGTAGGATCGCCGGTGGAATCAATATAGCTGTCCTCAAACTCCTCCTCCGGGTCATAGACGGGCCCGCAGAGCATTTCGAACTTGAGCGTGAGATCCCTGAGTTTCTTGAAGCCCTTCATGTTGTCCAGGGTATAGCCGATGTCGTCGGCGTCGTCTGTGTCAGGCAGGCTGAGCGTCTGGAGCGTCTCGCCGACGGCTTCCTGGATGAAGGCGATGGAAGCCCCGACGTTCCATTCCGTGCCACAACCGTGCCACTTGACGTCCCAGGTCAGGCTGAAGTTTTCCAGGTTGCACGTGCGCTTCACGAGTTCGCGTATGCAATGGGCACCGAAGATACTAGTTCGGAGGTCGATAGTGTGGAGGCTAGGACTGAACTGGTCCTGCTTCGGTTCCATGCTGATACCGGTGTAGCCGTCGTCGATTGCAACGATAGATTGTGCATCAAAGACTTGGACTGTATTGATGGAAAGAAGCGGCATTAACCTACCCATGCCATATCTGGTGTCATATCCGCCGGTCTCATCGGGGTCGACTGTCTCTAGTGTTTGGAGATTGGATAAAGACGTGAGTTTACCAGATAGCTTGTTGGCACATTCGGCAATGTAGTCAATCAAATTGATCACATCGTCGCGATGGCAGCTTATGTAGCGACTGCAAGGGACAAGGCGAGTAACATTTGGCAGCAAGGTGAGCAGAAACACATCTGCATGACCGAAGAGCTTCAAGTCCATCTCCTCGAGCCACTCGTCAGGGCTGATTCCCTGCGCAGAGAGGTACGGGGACGAGAGCAGCAACTCGAGCAGCGCCTCGCGGTCTGGACCGACGTAAGGAGGGGGGCGATCATGATCATAGTCGCCGAGCGTGTCCCCGGAGAAGTCGGCTTCGTGGATGTAATCGGCAATAATGGGCTTCGTTGCGATGACCTGCAAGAGGTCGATGACATGGCGGATGGGGGCTTCAATGTCGTTCCTGTTGGCTGGCGGCATGGGGTCTTCGATGCCCGCATCTTCCACACCAGTGGAGTTATAGGAGAATTTTCTGAATCTCTTGCGGTATGCATTGTGAGTCTTGAGGAGCGGCTGGCAGGCCTCATAAATTCTTTTGCAGCTGAGCGCCAAGTCCTCAATGGTGTTGGGTATCGTGTAGCGCGCAACCTGCAGCAGCAGCTCGGCAGGCAGAGTGGCGAGACCCATGACTGCGGTGATGAATTGGAAAAGACGATGTACAAGAGAAACCAACACTGGAGATGTCTTTTGCGCCCGGCAGCACGAAGTTGATAAATATTACATTGCCATTTCCTTTGTACCTGCGCAGCGCCGGCGGTTGCAGAATCAGGCTGCAGCCGTCAGCCTCTCACAGGCTCGCAGGGCAGCGATATATTGGGGCCAGCGGACTAGCGCCTTGATGCATTCACGTTTCTTCACGTTCGTGCCTGGCGGCATTGTTCAGGTCGATGGGACAGCGCTGTGTATTTCCGTATTGGTGGATGGCGTGCCTTGGACTTCGAGGGAGAGGGGGGGCGGAGGGGAGGCGAGCAGCCATTGGCGGTGGAGAGAGAAAAGGAAACGAGTGGTGGCCACTGAACAGGACTTGTTAGCTTCAGCCAGCTTGTCAACAAGGAAAAGCGAGTCCAGGCAAATCCAAGGAAGAAAAGGCAGCCCAAGCGAAACAAGACTGACGTAGTGCTTGGTGCGCGGCCCGTTATTGGTGTCGTGTCTGGAGCTCGGCCGAGAGATAGATGCCTGAGTAGTCACCGCAGCCACCAGTTACAGTGTGCTGCCTGCCTGGTGTTGCCTCCCAGCCCACCAGCTTAGCGGCCTGCCTGCCTGCTGCAACAAGGCTGACGCCTCCTCTTTGCTGCGCCATCCGCCAAGGTTACGGGACGGGGTCCTCATAAACCCCCCACCTCGCTGCTATTTCCTACCCGCTCAGACTGCATCCCTCGCCGATCAACTCCAGACTGCAACGCACCATCACCAAACGGCAACAGACGTTTCTATACATTTTTCGTTTTGCCTTGTCTTCTTTAACATATAACTATACACATCGCCGCTTGGTCCTCTTAACTGAAGGCACCGCCTGCCGCAACACATCATGTCTTCCTTCAGCGCCAACTTCCATCCCGTCTTCAGACGCGGCCCTGGCCCCATCACCCTCGAGCTCCCGAGCTGGTCCCTCTGGATCATCCTCGCCGATCTCGTCGTCTTTCTTCCTCTCCTGTTTTTCGTAAGTCAACCGCCATCACAGAGGCCGCCACGGCGACGCCACAAACCGCCCTGCCTACCCATCGCCCGGCCGTCCCGGCTGTGCCGCAACAAGCCCGGCTAACCAACACCGCTCCTCGCAAACAGGCCGAGTACACCGTCAGCACAATCTATCCCATCTTCTCCATGGTCGAGGATGAGAACCCGCCAGCGTACGCTCCCCTCTCCGCCGATGAGGAACACGCACCCGATGCTGCCGGCGTCCGTCCGACCGGCGGCGCGCCCAGGACCATCACCTCGTCCCTCCGCGCCGTCACCCGTCTCCTCTACTCCGTCGCCGGCTTCAAGGGCTTCTTCCGCGGCATCCTCTTCCAGCTCATCCAGTTCTTCATGACGACCATCCTCATCGAGATCTTCACCCAGGCCCTCGGCACCTACTTCACCCCGCTCGCCACCCTCCTCGCCTCCCTGACTCTCGTCCAGTTCTCGGCCGCCTGGGTGCACATCGTCATGACGCACCCAGTCCCCGTCTCCAATTTCCGCCGTCTCCCGCCCTTCAAGCGCGCCTTTGACGCCACCTGGAGGCCCGTCATCCTCAACTGGGTCGCGTTCGAGGTTGTCCGCTGGATTCCCAAGGCCCTCACGGCTATGCTCCACGTCAACATGCCCAAATACAACCCCGGCGGCGAGACGGATGTCAGCGACGTTGGCCCCGCTGACATGGCCAAGATGATTGCCATTGCCATCATCTCCGCCTTTGCCTCCATTGCGTTCATCATCCCCTCGCACGTCATTCTCGTCCGTGTCCAGGCCTCGCTCCTGCCCGGCGAGGACGACGCCATCATTCCCTTCGACCGCTCGTTCCAGGGCAAGGTTGAGCCCGCCGTCGCCGGTGGCCGAGGCTATGCCACCATCTCTGATGCCTGGTCGACCTTTAGCCGTGCCGGCTGGCGTCGCCTCATCACCCTCTACGTCAAGGCGTTCCTCGTAACCATGGGCGTTTACGCGCTCATTGCCGCCATTGCCATCCCCGAGTTCCTCCTCATTGTCCAGAAGAATGACGGCGGCGACGGTGGTGAGCTGTAAATCAGGCCAACTGAAAGCCGGTCCCTTTACTATGGATCCTTCGACTGCACTTGCATATACCACTCTGCACACTTCGATTTTGCTCAAGTCGAAAGTCTGATACGTCACTAGTTGCACATATGAAATTTGGACACTGTTTTTTTATTTGTTTTCTCTAATACGCCTTGACTTGCTCTTTGTATATCCGTGATTGTCTTGTAAACCACGTGGTATTCGTGCTCATTATGTTCCCGTTGCCACAAACAAAAAGACCATCATTTCGGCGTAACATAATCAGTAAACATCCATTCTCCAGTCCATTCAGGCACCAGACACTTTGACACTTTGAAAAAAGAAGCGAAGGAAAAAAGACGAAAGAAAAGAAAAAGTATATATATGTAAAGTGTGGATTGTTATAATAAGTTGCTTAAAAATCGAAATCTTCACGCCGCCGTGAGGAAATCAACCCTCGGGTATGATATATTCTACCATCATCTATAACATGGGAAAGCTTTCCGGGGAAAGGCGTAAGGGGGGAATGTGTTTGTGTGCTTTGGGAAAACAGAGAGGGAGACAGGAGGGAAGAGGATGGGGGAAGGGGGACTTGTGACCAGACAGCCGCTGCCGAAACCATTAATTAAAAAACCAAAAGTGGAAAAAGAAGAAGAAAAAGTCATTCTTTTTCGTCATCACGCCTTTTTTTCGCGGGGTTGTTGTTGTAAGAGCTCATTTTCATTATCGCATTCGTCATCTTTGTTCAGTGGGATGGAGGAAGAGGGCAGGTCGAAGGGGCGTGGGTTCCGACCCGAGGAGAGGGGCGCAGACAAGTCTTTTTATGACTTATTAAAGAACCAGCTTCCGCGCTTGTTGCTGGCCGCACCGTCCGTCTGCTGTATGTTCTGGATGGTGGGCACAACGGGACCGTCACCACCGCCGCCGCGCAGGGGCTTGGCGATGCGGCTGCCAGCGTCAGCGAAGCTGAAGCCGCCAGCGCCCGAGTTGAGTCCACGGGTGCTGCCGGCCTTGGCCGCCTCCAGACGCTCCTTGACGGAGGCGAGTTGAACCTCGAACCTGGGGGTGGGTTTGTTAGTCATGTTATCATCATGAGAAGCTTTCAGGGTTACATACTTGTGGTTGGCAGCTGCCATCTTTTCTTGGCTGTCTTGCAGCAGGCCTTCGAGGCTCTGAATACGCTCGTTGCGAGCAATCAGCTTGCGCTCGGCAATGGCAACCTCCTTCTTGAGGGCAGAGTTTTGCTCGACGAGCTGGCGCTGGACCTGCGTCAGCTGCTCCAGGTTCCTCTCGAGGAAAGCCATCTTCTTCTGCTGGGCGCGGTTGTTTGACGAGCGTAGGACATTGTTGTACTGCTCGCGAGTCTCGTCCAGAGAGATTTCGAGCTCCACCACACGCTCGCAGCGGTTCTGCAAGTCTCTCATGAGGCTCTTCTTCATGACGTCAAACTCGGCAATCTGCTGCTGCACAGTCTTGCCGTTGGTCATGGGGGCAGCACTGCCTGACTTGACGCGCTGCTGGAGATCGTCGATCAGCGTCTTCATTCGTGAGTTTTCGGCGGCCTTCTGGGCAGCATCGGTCTTGAGATCCTCGACGAGCTGGGTCTGGGCGTTTTGTCGGCCGGCATAGGCGCTTTCGAGACGGGCCTTGACTTCCTCGATATCGGCGTCGCTCAGGTTCTTGGTCAGTACGTCCTCGTACTCCTGCTGAAGGCCCTCGAGGCGGGCCTCGAGCTCGTGGCGGCGGCGCGAATCCATGTCGCTGGCGGGGACACTGTACATGGAAAGCTCAGCCTGCCGGACAATGCCTTGGGTCTCAACCAACTTGTTCTTGAGCGCCTTGAACTCGTCGGGGGCAATGTTGTCGCCGATGGTGCTTTGCTCGTGCAGAGTGTCGAGATGCTGAATGGCTTCGGCAATCGACTTTTCGTTCTCGCTGAAGACATCGCCGCCGAGGTCAAATCCGGCCATCATTTTGGCCATCTTCTCAGCCTTTCTCTTCTCCTTCTCGTCAAAAGCAACGCCGTTCTCCTTGGCGCTCATCTTTGCGTCGAGGAGCTGCTGCTTGATCTCGTCGAGTTCGGTGGTCAGCTCAGAGTTGGCCTCCTTGAGCGCATCCATGGTGATCTGGGCTTCCTTGCTCTCGAAGTTGAGACGCTCGAGCTGCATCTTGAATTCGTTGACCTCGGTGGTAAGGCGCTCATTCTCCTTGCCAGTCTTGGTGTCATGCTCCTTGAGGAATGCCAGCTCTTCTTTGGTCTCGCGCAGGAGCTTCTCGGCCGTGGTGGCCTGAGATTCCCTCTCGGCGAGCTGGTCTTGAAGTTCATTCTCACGGCGGAGGAACTCTTCACGCTCGTCCTTTTCCAAGGCAATGACGGGAGTGCTGGCGCGCTCCGCGGGGATGGGGGTCTCGGATCTGTTCTCCGCAGAGAGTCGCGAGGGTGTCGATGGGCGCGCAGGCTTGGCGGGCTCGGCAGGCTTCTTTGCCACGACATCGGCACCAGGGGTAACCCATCTGTCCTTGGGGACAGATTCTCCGGAACGCCATTGCTGAATCTCGGACTCGAGGTTAGAAATGTAAGACTCAAAGTTGGTGACCTGGCCTTGAGCCTTCTTGAGGAGAGCCTTGAGCTCGGCGGGGCTAAGCTCGGCGTTGACCTTGGCCTTGTTCTTGATGCTCTTTGCTCTGGTACCGAATCGCAGGGTGCTCAGGGTTTCGGCGTCGTTGTAGCTGCTGGGAGAGCAGTTGATGATGAGGGTTGTACGCGAGTTACCACCGAGCGACTCTTGGAGGATACGGGTCAACTTGGAGTCACGGTAAGGAATGTGAGAGGATTTTCCGTCAGTGAGGGCATTAATAACCATGCCGAGAGCACTCAGACTCTTGTTAATCTTTTTGGCCTCCTCAAGGGTCTGGCCGCTGGCGCCAGTCTTCCCCACCTTTTCGCTACCCGCCAAATCGACCAAGAACAGCTGACCGCTCTTCGCCGAACCAGTCTCGACATTCTTTTGGGTGATGGTGATGACAAAAATGGAATGCGATCGCGAGGACTCCTGGTTCATGTTGGTGGCGGCGACGGCACGGGCGTTGCCACCCCGCCTCATGACTTCGTAGACTTCCTGGACACTGGAGACGTAGATCTCGAGCAGGCCCTTGACGTAGACCCCGCGGTTCTTCTCCTCGTGGACGGGAAGGTTGTCGTTTTGGGGGGCAAGGAGATCTCGAATCCTCTCCATGTAAATTTCCATGTAGCTTACACGGACTGTGTATTCGATTGTGCTGGGGCTGGACATGATGCTGGCGAATATTTGCTCGACGATGCGGGGAATGACACCACGACCGCTCTCGTCGTCGATGCTGGTACCCATCATTGTGTACGATTTACCGGCACCGGTCTGGCCATAGGCGAAGACGGTACCGTTGTAGCCGTTGAGGATGTCGTCGACGGTCGGGCGAATCGAAAAGTCGAAGATATCTTGCTGCTGGCAGTCCATGTCAAAGACCCTGTCAAAGGTGAAGGACCCCTGTGCTTCCTTGGACTAGACATGAGGGCTGCTGTTAGCATTTCTGTCTCTGCATGTCTCTGCATCAAAGCGCACGCCAAAAAAGTCGACGTCACGAAAGAAACAAGATCAAGAGGGGGGGAATTGGGAAGCGACATACGTCGAGGGAGCACGAGTCGTCACCCTGAAAGGCGACAATGGGCTTGCCCCCAGAATCGAGTTCGACTCGGTTCTGGGGACGGAAGCGCGCAACGACCTTGATGCTGTTTGCCGCAGACATGATGATAGCAGCTGGGCCAGGTTGCGGCCGTGTAGAGTGGAAAACAACGTAGAGGAAGAGGAGATGTCAAAAAGGGGATGATTGTTTCCCTTGGGCTGTGGCACGCGTAGGCGTAGGCGAGGAGGCGCACAGCGGGCGGCGGGCAGTGGACGAAGAAAGCGGGTACCGCCTGTGGTGGTGTGTTGTGGTGCGTTGTGGTGTGGTGAGGGAAACCCCCCAACACTGGCGGGCAGCGTGCAGCGTGCTGTGCTGGTGCTGTGGGCGGGCAAGCTCCTGAGCTGGCGGGCAGCGAGAGCGGGCAGAAGTGGGCAGGGCGCTTTTTGGTGCGGGCGGCGGGACGCCTATTATTTTGTGTGGGAATCGTCGTCGGTCGCAATAGGCGGTCAAGCCTGCGGGCGGGCGAGGGTGTGCAAGATTTGGAGAGGAGTCGATACGATAAGGGGAAAAAAGTCCCCAACGGCGAGGGTTATGATGAGACGCGCGGTATGGTTTCGCGTGTTGATGAAAGTTTGAGTGGTGAGCAGCGATGTCCTGCTGTCAGAAACGCGGGAGATGGTGACAGGAGGGATCTACCAGGAGTACTATACTCCGTATCCGTACTATGCACCTGTCTGTCTACTGCTGCTTGGCCTCACGTTTCAGCCACGTCCAACTTGGTCGACTCGGTTTGAGGGCAGGTATGCACTGGTGCGAGAATGTATTCTCAGTAACGACTAGTTTCATATGCGGCAATATTCCCGGACTAGAAGGCGTGCACTCTCTGTCCAGGAAATCCAATTTCAGGGCTCATCAACGATAATCTGCGCTAAATTACAACAGAATCTGGCCTTTTAACTTGCCATGCCCCCCTGGAACGGAACTGTACGGAACTGTCCATTCTCTGGTAGGACGACGATTGCCCCTCGCTGGCGTTACACTGTGCCCGCCAAACTCTCACATGCTCAGATCGTCACGCCCGTCCACTCGCAACGACTCAGCTCCTTCACGCCAAACCCAGTCCATAGGCTTGGTATTAATAGACGAACCCGCCAACTCTGGATAAATATACATTGCCGCATTACATCCCAAATCGCGTCGGTATGTGCGTGGGGAAATTTTTTTTTAACAATCATCACACAAAACACCGCTCTCTCCCCGCGTCCGCAACCTCGACCCAATCCTATGAAGCTGGCTGCCCCCTTGCACTCGCACTCGCACTCACACTACACATGTCGCATTGAAAATAATCCCTTAATTTTCCATTTCCGACGAACCCGTCCTGCAAATAAATACACGCACGACTAGGCTTCCATGACTGTGCATAATAACCCGTGGTATAACCACGTCCAACAGACGCCAAAACGCCCAGATAAAACGCCTCGGTCCTGCGAGGAACAATGCATCCAGAGCCAGTCTCCAACGAAACACGTCTGCAAACATTTCCAAACGCAGGCCACATGCTGTAGATGGCCGGCTTCAGTTCAACAATAAACTGGCCGTGATATATCCCGTCCGCTTCAGTCTTCCCAGCTCTTCTCCACCGTCTCCCTGACTCGCTTCGTGTACTCTTTGCGGTTGTCCTTGTACAGGTTCGACGCTTCGACGTTGGCCGGCGAGCCCGTGTTTGGGTCGTTAAGGAGACTGCCGCAGATGTTAGCACCTTGCTCTCTCCGCAGTTGGGATGTTCCATCTCTCACCTTTGGATACTCGTCAACACAGCCGCTACATCGTACGTCGGACTCCATCGGTTCTGGAGAATGTCGAGGCACAGTTCGCCTGTGGCATAGACGTTGGGGTGGAACATTTGGCTGATGAATTTCACCTGCGGCGGCTTGTTGGGATATTGCTCCTCAAACTGCATCACAAGGCGAAACGTGCCGTCCTCGAACGGGGTGTCGGCCGGGCCGATGATGACGGCGTTCCTGCGACAAGGGCCGTGGGCATTAGCAAGATTCTCCAAACGCCACCTGATCTGCAAAGAGTAGCAACGAACCATGTCATGACATTATCTGGTATCGGCGAGGCAGAAACGCCTGCGGGAGGATCGGTTTGCATGCGCTGCAACATTGTGAGCAAATGCCGGATCGGCACAGACGGGGTTTGGAGTCACGAACCTTGAAGTCCCGCATTAAGCGGCGTCTGGCGGCGGTCGACATTGTGAGGGCAGGGTGTGCAGGCGTGAGGGACGCCCGGATGTGATGTTTCTGGTTGTCTGCTTCAAAGTAGGAGTGCTGCAGAATACGGCCGCTCGCGGCCTGGTGGTGATGCGGGAGTATCGGTGATGCGGTTCGGGGTCGTGAGGCGGCGATAACTTGGGTCCTTGGGCACGAGAGTCGCCGCTCGTCACCTTTCTGGATTATGGCAGCAAAAGGGACCACCCTGATGATGTGGCTGGCCAATGAGCGACGACCTGTGGTCGGTGGCGAGCGGGCCTGGGTCTCGCCATTTCTTGTGTCACGTGAAGTCGCGTCAGGTCAAGGCCAGACGGAGATAGTCAAACGCTCGGCGGCTGCACGGCGCGAGTTTGCTCGAGTCTGACGTAGAGAGAGTGGATTCTAGGCGCATCGATCGGAGTTTTGGAAACAACAACAATCCAGTCGAAGAAAGTAGTGCCAGAAGGTTGCACACGATAGAGCGCCCTAGTCTCTGGGCAGTAGTAGCATACTTGCACTGCTCCGCTGGCGATGCGCGAGACATGCGACCGCCACAGCCACAGCCCACAGGCCAGAGGTGGGCCCCTCCGGGTACTCAGGTACTCGCCACAGTTGTGGAGTCAGCGATTTGTCTCCCCAGCCACAGCGCCACGCTTGTGTAAGCTGCCGCTGCCACAGACACGGAACCTCGTCCCGCCTCTCGCCTGCTGCTGCTGTCTGCTAAAGCCGGGGAAATGCTAGTCCTCTGCTGTTCTTCCCCCGCCCTAAGCCGACAGCGCCCGACATCGACCGACCCACGTCGCCCTTCTTGCCGGACACCTGCTTTCGGGCTTTGCGACTCGGAATATATTCTGCATTGCGCACCACACCCATACTTTCCCCTCTTTCTCTTCTTTTGTCGGGCCTTGCCGCGTCAGATTCTGTGACTTCGCTTCTTTTACACCATCAAGTCGCGCCGCGCAACTCCATCACAATGCCTGTCGCGCTTAGAACCGCCAGACTAAACATGCTGGCCCAGCACATGTCAGCTGGAGCTCGCTCGTTTTCCACTGGCCAGGTCCTCCGCAAGGAGATTCAGGATGCCTACATTCTGAGTGCCGCCAGAACTCCCACTGCCAAGGTACGCACGCAATGCGCATTCTGCATGCTCTACTCGTCGTCTGTCGCCACCCGTTCACCCGTCGGCTAACACTCCGCGCTAGTTCAATGGCTCGTACCTCAACGTCAGCGCTCCTCAGCTCGGTGCGGTCGCCATCAAGTCCGCTCTGGAAAAGTCGAAGGTCCCTACCGACAAGATCACCGATGTATACATGGGCAACGTCCTCGGCGGCAACGTCGGCCAGGCCCCCGCCCGCCAGGCCGTCATCTTTGCCGGTCTCCCTGAGACGACCGAGGCCATCACCGTCAACAAGGTCTGCGCCTCCGGTCTCAAGGCTGTTGTCTTTGCCGCCCAGAACATCCAGATGGGCCTCGCCGAGGCTCAGATCGCCGGTGGTATGGAGAACATGACCCGTGTCCCCTACTACGTCAACCGCGCCAGTGGCCTCCCCGCCTTTGGCCACGTCAAGATGGAGGACGGTCTGATCAAGGACGGTTTGACCGACGTCTACCAGCAGTTCCACATGGGCAACTGCTGCGAAAATACCGTCAAGACGCACAACATCACTCGCGAGCAGCAGGACGAGTATGCCATTCAGTCTTACCGCAACGCCCAGAAGGCCTGGGCCGACAAGGCCTTCGCGGAGGAGATTGCGCCCGTCACTGTCAAGGGCCGCAAGGGCGATACCATCATCGAAACCGACGAGGGCTTCAACGACATCAAGTTCGAAAAGGTCCCTACCCTCAAGCCCGCTTTTGTCCGCGATGGCTCCGGCACCGTCACTGCCGCCAACTCGTCTACCCTCAACGACGGCGCCAGTGCTCTTGTCCTCGGCAACAAATCACTTGCCGAGAAGTACGGCAAGGACTCGCGTGTCCTCGCCAAGATTGTTAGCTACGCCGATGCTGCCATGGCCCCGATCGACTTCCCCGTCGCTCCCGCCAAGGCTGTCCCGATTGCCCTGGAGCGCGCCGGTATCACCAAGGATCAGGTCGCCGTCTGGGAGTTCAACGAGGCCTTTGCCGGCGTTGTCCTTGCCAACCAGAAGATCCTCGGCCTTGAGGGCGCCAAGGTTAACCCTCTGGGTGGTGCCATCTCCCTCGGCCACGCCCTGGGTAGCTCTGGATCCCGCATCCTGACCACTCTTCTCCACCAGCTCAAGCCCGGCGAGTACGGTGTCGCTGCCATCTGCAACGGTGGCGGTGCTGCTACTGCCATGGTCGTCCAGCGCGTGGAGTCTGTATAAAGAAACGAATAAAAAAATGAACAGTTAAAGCTCGAATCAAGGCACCCATTGACGAGATAGGATATTTGTGGACTTTATAGCACTTGTACTTGACCAGAATTAAATCAATTTAGCGTCACATTCATGCCAACCGTATATGATACTCCGTGACTCGAGTCTGATAGATGAGTAGCGCCCGTGGATGCCGTACTATTTAGTCGCTGCATAGCAAATGAATCCATCATCGAGTCGATTTATTTACATTGAGCGTAGTTATTGGCGGGACAACATGTCGGGGAGGCAGCAACAACTGATAGATTCTCTGCCTCAGCGTATCGTACGGCTGAAGCGAAATCATGTCGACGCTAATCGGCAGAGACGGAGCCGTCGCGGGCGAAAAGTCAGGGTCCTCAAACATGTCGAGCATCGCGACCGGAACGCTTGCCCTGTAAAGGAACAAGTGCGGAGAGGTCTTGGTCGAAGCCAGCACCATGGACTGCTCTGTTAGTAACCCCCCGAATTAGACTCGTGGCAGATCTGTTCCTTAGAACGTACGGGATAATAGTGATTGCTCTCCGGACTCGACCGCTTCTTCTGGCTGTGCGACCACGTCCGCCGCCACCGGGCTACCGATATCAACAGCGCCACCAAATACGGGTCGTAAATTGGCTCGTCGGTGTCGGCCTGTGTCGTGCCCTCCTGTATCAAGCCGTGGGCGCTGGCATCGGCGTGGAATGAGCGTTGACGGATGTGGCGACGGCTGCGCAGGCTGCTGATGCGCTCCAGGTCGATGTATGCGGCGATGGGGCGGTTCGCGAGCCGCGGCGGCAGCACCGCCTTGCCGTACACGAACAGAGAGCAGTCCAGACGCCTGAGTTTATCACCAAAGTTGAAGAATATATCTCGGCTATTTTGGCGTTAATGTGTCTTCAGAAACAGCAGTTCAGCTTGGAAACTTACAGGACGCGTATCTGGTTTCGATCAGAGGCGATGAAGCTTTCAATCACCTGCTCTCTGATAGCGAAACCTTCGAATGGGATCTCTCCGCCAAGGGCTTTTTCTCCGAGACGGGCGTCGTTATCGTCGGCCACTTCGTCTTCTTCTGTGACTGCATGCTCTAACACAAAGGAACATCCCAGAAGCTGGAGATGTCGGCTCGTCCATCTCAGCGGCGACAGGATGAGGCGCTCGCTGCTATGCGCAATGGCGAGCTGGTAAATTGATCCTGATTCTGGTACATTCATCTTGGATACAGCCATCATTCACATAGGTCTTTGATATTTTTTGCAGATGTGCCGCCTTCTCACCGAGTGCTTCGGTATTAATAGAACTTCTTTGGGCGGGAAAAAGCCTGACATGACGTTGCACAGAGTCGGTATCAAGGCCCTGCGCAGAAGCCATAATTTCCGTTTCTGTCTATATATGAGATGTAAATAGGTTAAATCCTCGGCTGCCTTATCCGGTGAGTTTCCGTTAAGCGGTTACGGGCGTGGCGTGGCGTGTTACACCGGGGGCCTGTCGGGAAGATAAAACGAGGCTAACGATGGGCTTGCACGGCATGAATAAAAGTCGGAACAGCGAGAATCTGCTGTCAAGCACAAATCCTCGCGTCACGTATTAGCGCACGGCAACAGGGGCGGTGAATCATCATCGCCGTCTTTAGCACAGAGCGTAAGCGTTTCTCTGGGAGGTCAGGCAGCAGATGTACGCTGTATTATATTTCTGAACCAAAATTTGTCCTAGTTCTATTTATAGCTTTTCCTTTTGAACTTGGGCATCAAGTTAGCTGCGGCGGTAAGCGGCAAGCCATTTACGATAAAACGGCATCTTGGAACCACTGGATCCATCCGCATTGTTTCTTGAACCGTCTTGCTCAGGAACCTCCACACTCTCCCCGTCAAGACCTGTGTTAGTAACAGCGTTCTGCTGCTTGCCGAGGTAGTAATTCGGCATAAAGAATGAAGCGACCAGCGGCACGACTGCCAGCACCACGGCGCACACAGCAAGGTGTCCGTTGATGTTGGCGTAGGCGCGGATCGCACCCTGACGCACCGGGTCATCAAATACGTAGTCGTAGCGCAGCTTCTTGATGTTGCCAAAGATCTTCTTCAGCGTCTTCTCCCCGACGCCGGGAAGCTCCTCGCGCATGCGGTCAAGCATCTCGTTGGTCCAGATGGCCGACGCGATGGCGCTGCCAATGGATGATCCCAGCGTAGACCACAGAGTCAGGATCGAGATGAGCGAGGCGAGGTCCTCGTGCGGGACCGACGCCTGGCTGCCGACGCGGGATCCGACGACGTTGAACGAACCGAGGCAGTAGATGAGCTGGCTGAGAACGAGGCGCGCTGTCGACTGTGTCATGACGCCGCTAGGCTCGAGGAGCAGGCCGTAGCCGACGATGCGGGCCATCGCGCCAAAGACCATGAGCGACTTGTAGCGGTGGGTGCGGCGCTGGATGAGCCCGACGACGGGGCCGACGAGGCACAGGCCGATGGTGGTGGTGCCCATGAAGGTGATCCATTGGTACTCGGTCCACTGCTTGACGATGTATATGTACGATGAGAGGTAGGTATTGCGGACGGAGGAGGCCATCTGGTTGAACGTGAAGATGATGGCGGCGGCGATGAAGGTCCGGTTACTGATCATGCGGCGGCTCATGATTGGCTTGGGAGACACAAACCGTTCGTACAGAACAAACGCGACCAGCATCACGAAGCCAATGACGAGCATAACAATGATGCGTGCGCTGCCCCATCCTCCGCCCTGGCTCTTTGCAATAGAGAAGGGCAGAAGTATCAGCGAGAATGAAACTCCAAGAATAACCAGACCAATAATGTCAATGTCAATAAGCCCGCCACGTAAAAGATGCACCCAATGGGAAAAGGTACCGCGCTGTCCTTGCAGCTCAGCCTCGCCTGCTGCGCCGATGCGCACACGCTTCGACGCCGCCATGGTGACCATGCCCATCTTCTCGCCTCGGCGCTGCATCGTGTACAGCGTGGCGATGGCAGGGATCAACAGCACAGGCACAATAATGGCAAACATGCCCAGGCCCCACCGCCAGCGATTCACAAATGCCGCGCCGAGGAAACCGTTGATGGGCACCGTCACGACGAACGGCAAAGACAGCGCGGCGCCGAAGAAGCCGCGCCACTCCAGCGGCGTCAGGTCGCCGACGATGATGTCGCTGAGCAAATCGAGTCCCGACTTGCCAATGGACGTGAAACACACGCCGACGGTGTACGCGGCAAACGTGCTCGACGTTGCCGCGACGACGAAGCCCAGGACATAGAAGCATAGAATGACGACGTACGTGGTCGGGCGCGAGGTGATGTCGGAGAGCTTGCCGATGAAGGGCTTGCTGATGGCGCGGATGATCTGGCTGGCGATGGCGACGGCGCCGAGCTGCGAGTGCTTGCCAAATGTGGACGAGGCCATGGTGTTGAAGACGGTCGTCGTGATGCCCTGGTCGAGGGCGTAGGCGAACATGGTCAGGCCGATGGAGATGCCGAGTAGCCAGAGGAGCACTTGCCCGGCGCGGCCGGACTCGTAGAGGACCTTGTTAAAGGCTTCTGCGCGGCTGACGCCAATATCGGTCTGGGCGTTGTCGACTGGAGCAGGCTTGGAGATGTCGGCATCAAGATCTGCCATTGTGATGCCGTCTTTCGGTGTCGTGCGAGAAGCAGGGTTGGCCGCATTGCCGTCTATGGCCTGATCAATGCCATCTAAGGGGTAATCAGGCTTTCGAGCCGGAGTCGACATTGTCCTGAGTAGCAAATGATGTCTTGAAATTAAACTTCATAGACAATATGTCTGCTGTGTGAGATGCCTCCAATGAACTACCTTCCGGGATTTGAGCTCACTGAGAAGTCAAGAGAACAATACCGTGCAGGAGGGAGAAGAAAATTACACTACATATATATAGACCGGGTCAAGAAAAAAAATTGAACTGCACCAAATAAACAGCTGCCGGCCGCAAGGCTTCGCTCTTGGCAGGACAGACAGACTATGTGGATGCGGAATCCGCAATAGATTGATAAAAAGCGGTAGCTGACCAGCCTGGCATCTGATAAGGTACAAGGGCACGCACGCACCACGAAAAAGACTTCACTAAAAAGTCTCCGGCGCCGTCGAGCTGCTGCCCACTTCGCTTCCAGGCCATTTAGGCCGTTACTCTCTCCAGATGTGTTCAAGCTACCAGTTCGTAACGTCGAGTCATCGGCCTAGTCCTTGATCTCAACTCTGTCCAATTGCCCGGGCAGCGACAGACCCTTGACGAAAGTGAACGGGCGATTGAGCATGCCTCGGACGAACAGCTGAGGAAGCGGAGCTGTATGGCCAAGCTGGAGATCGTCGCCGCTAACAACGCCGAGTTTCATTTCTGCAGCTGGTTGCCAAGCCTGATGGCCCGTCGAGTCTGCGTAAAGGCGTGACCTCTAGTTTTCTTTCATGGTCACCTGCGCTATTATGCCAACACCCCGCAAGCTGAATGTCGAGTACAATTGTGGCCTGACAAGTCAGTTACCGGCACGCTGTCTTCGATGGGGTATACCTCGTTCCGAAAAGGGAAGCGCTCAATTCTTTCCTGGTTGATGAACTTGGTCTGTGAGTTTCGTCTGTCATGTTCGAAGCACGAAGCATGGCTGTTATCCGTCAAATAACTTATACACTTTCTGTCATGTACGTTACTGCCAATAGAGCTATAGAAACAAAAGAAGTCCACCGACTCCCCTATGATTGACAAAGGAGCCGACCAGCCCAGAGTCGGAACTACTTTGCTTAGGAATCCGCATGCTGCCTCATGCTCGTACAGGATGTGATTCATCGGCGCGTGTACTAAGCTGCTGGCACGAATGGAAATAGCTCGACTGGTGAATACATATCTCCTAGCCAATTGTTCTAGTAAAAAAAATTTGAGTGAATTGAAATAAATGAGCCATTGTTCAAAGTTTTGCATAATATAGAAACATCAACCCTCACCGACTCTCCAGGGCCGTTGGCGGGCGTGGCCCGTCGCCTAAAAAAAGAGACCCGCCAACCCGTAGCGCCAAAACCGCCAATGCCAACACCCGCTCTTCCAACCGCCCCCATCATCAACCTGCCTGCCCTCTCCCCCCATCCCGCCAATTCCATCACACACACGCATATATGCCGCCATGGCCCTCGTCCGGGAATTTCTGACGCAGATCCGGCAACAGGTGCGCCACCAGGAGGGCGGCACGCTGCGGGCCTGGCTGCAGGTCGAGCCGGGTTCGTCGGCGCAGTACCACAACCTCGGCGCGCAGCTGCGCAGCAGCTACGGGACGCAGGCTGCCATCGACAAGGTCGTCGAGGCGAGCCTGCCGCAGGAGGACGACGTGCCGGAGGGCCAGGCGACGTCGTGGCCGGGGTTCCAATCATTCATGAAGGACTACCTCATCTTTTGGCGGGATATCGACTACGATGACCTCCTGGGCGCGCATCAGCTGCTGAGTGGCCTTGTCAAGTGAGTGTTTCCCATCTCATCAATTCTCATCAATGACCGCTCTATTTTTATTCGCTCTCATCCAATTCAATTTTGAATAAAATCAATTGCTAATGCGACATTAAGCTCATGCTCTACCGCCTTTGCGCACCCCACGTACGGCGGCATGCTCCTCCAGGCCAGCATGTCGCTCTCCGAGACGCTCGCCCGTCTCACCATGACGCTCAACCGCCGGCCCGACCTCACGCGCAAGCTCCGCGCCTCCGGCGACGAGGACAAGTCCGTCGCCGAGTCGTCTGCTGAAATCATCCAGAAGATCTTCACGACGTGCCTGACCGACCGCTCGAGCGGGCGCTTCAGCAAGCCCGAGGGGAAGAAAATCGGCGTGTACATGTTCGCCAACCTCGTGCTCAAGCTGCTCTTCGCGTGCCGCCGCACGCACCTCGCGAAGATGATCTTTGTCAACATCAACACCATATCGCCGCCGCTCGCGCTGTACCCGGCCGCCCAGCGCGTCACCTTCCTCTACTACCTCGGGCGGTTCAACCTCGCCAACCACCACTTTGCCCGCGCCGCGCTCTGCCTCGAGGGCGCGTACCTGCAGACGCCGGCGCAGCTCGTCGCCCACCGCACCAATATCCTCACATACCTCATCCCCTGCAACATGCTGCTCGGCCGCTTCCCGTCGCGCGTGCTGCTCGCGCGCCCCGAGGCCGCCGCCACCCTGCGGCCCGTCTTCCTCCCGCTCTGCCAGGCCGTGCGCGCCGGCAACTTCGTAGCCTTCCAGGCGCACCTCGCCGCGCACGAGGACTGGCTCTTCGAGAAGGGCCTGCTGCTGCAGCTGTCGTCGCGGCTGCGGCCGCTGCTCTGGCGCGGGCTCAGCAGGAAGGCGTTCCTCATCACGTACGTGCCGCCCACGGACGCCGGGTCGCGGAAAGCCGCGACGCTCGACCTCGCGGACCTGCACACCCTCGCCGTGTACATGCAGCGCCGGCTGGAGGGCTGGCTGCCGTCGCACCCGGGGGCCGCGCACCGCCCGCCGCACGGCAACGCGCTGCTCATGCGCGCCGTGTCCAACAACATCGTGGGGTCGGACGACACGACACTCGCGCCGCCGCCGGGGGGGCCGCGGACGCTGCGGCCAAACGAGGGCATGATCTGGGGCAACGCCGAGGTCACGTTCGAGGACGTCGAGATGACGGTCGCGGCGCTGGTGCAGCAGGGCCTGATGCATGGGTTCGTCGCCCATGGCCAGTCGCGGTTCGCCATCATCGGCGCCAAGGCCAAGGGTAGCCCTCTGTTGGCTGGGTGGCCGAACGTGTGGCAGACGATTCGCGACAGGCGGTATGAGGAGGGATTCGACGTAGACGAGGTCCCTGGTTGGGTCAAGGCATAAATAATAAGTTTTCAAATACCGCATGGACTCGGCATATGTACAATAATAAATATGATACCCAAGGACGAAAATAGAGCATAATGACAATTGTGTCTACCGTTATGCATTTACTGGGCGGCGTTGCATCACTGGCATCAAGGAAATTGTTTTGTAAAAAGGTGTTTTCTTTATTGTTTCCATCTTCTCAACCGTCATCGTAAAAATAAATTCAAGCTTCAAAAGTGTTTCGCTCCTACATGATTCGTAAGGCATCGCTCAGACTCCATACGGGAGACTGATCGAGGTGAAAGAAGGTAAAAATGGCAGCCGTAGAAGGCCACGCGCATGGAAGCACTTGCTTCAGGTATAATTCTCCAATCCATATCTCCGTTAATAAAAAAAAGTTTCAGAAAGAAACAGCTTCTGTTGGCCAATCAAAAAAATTGTGCGTTTTTTTCCCATTCCAATCTCCAAAGCTCCGTAGAATAAATCCAAAAAAAAATCCAAAAAAGTAAAAAATCTCCAATGCTATAAATGGGTATCGACCGTGAGCAAGAATGATATAATGCCTGCAGGGTGAAATCTGAGGCCGAATTGTTTCGAAAGAAACAAAAAGAAGAAGATAAATAAGAGTCGAGACGTAGCTCAACAAAGGTGAAGTGTGCATCGCGCGAGGCGATGAGTCGTTTGAGAGAAGCAGCAATATAATAAACACTATCGCCGATAGATGTTTGGGTGATATGTATGGAAGGATCAAAGTCCAAGTGGACACGATATAGACGTAAAGGGGGCCAAGCGCCAGGGAACCAAACCTCCAGCGTCGCCAAGAAGAATAACAACCTCCACCAGCCCAGTCACCTGTGGAAACTAGCTTCAGCTACCTGGTGTGACAAATGCTGACGGAGGCGCAAAAAATGTAAGGCAAAAAGTGTCTGAGCAGAATCGAAGTTGGTAAACAGCCAGTCAGTTGTAGTTGGCAAGTCGGTTGTAGTCTGGTTCTAGTAGAAGCAAGCAGCGGCGACAAGCGCAACAACAAGGCCGGCAATAGCAGTGTTGCCCTGCTGTCTGCCACCGTCATTCTCCTTGTCTTTGGTGGTGGGCACGACGCTGGGAGCGGTAGGCGAACCTACGGTAGTGCCGTTGGAGGTGATGGTGGAGGTGCTGTTCTTCTCCTCGTGGAAGATACCAGGCTTGACGGTAGGGTAAGTGCTGGTAGTTGTGGTTGTCGTGGACGAGGGAGTGCTGACGGTGGTGGTAGAGGTAGACGAGCTCGAACTGGTGGTGGTGGTAGTGGTAGTGGTAGTGGTGCTGGTGCTGGTGGGAGTAGGGGTAGGAGTTGGTGTGCTGGTAGGCGTAGGGGTGGAAGTCGAGGAGGGCGTGGACGAGCTGTCCGAGGAAGAAGAATCCTCAGCGGCAGCGGCATTGGCAATGGGTCCCTTGCCACCAGAGCCATCAAAGGCAACGATGTTAGCAGTCTTGCCCTTTTCAACAGTGACGACGCAGAAATCAGAACCACCGGCGCCCTTGGCGGCGAGGTTGCTCAAGAGACCGCCACCGGCGTGAATTTCGCAAGGGAGGCCGTTGCAGCCACCCTCGGGGCACTCGATTTTGACACCGTATTCGGGCTTGGTGGAGAAGAGGCTGGAAGCCTGCCAGACAGGGTTGATACCAAGCTTCACGAAGGTCTGTCCACTGGCATCGGTGTTGGCGCCAGCAACGTACGCGGCCCAGTTACCAATAGGCTTGGTGTCGGTACCCCAGGCACAGTCCTCCTCACTAGTACCAGGTTGGTTGATGTAGAAGTGAGCAGACGTCTTTTCCCAGTAGGAAATGCCGGGGACAGCAAGAGTGGCAACCGACTCGACGAGAGTGGGAATGATCATGTCCTCATTGCCCGGGAGAACAGTCTGGCAGTAGGAGAGCTTCTTGGAACACTTGTTGACAGCCTTGATGGCACCAGTTCCCTCGACACAGTTGGGCTCACCAGGGAAGGGCTTCTCGATCTTGCCATCTTTGTTGCAGTAGAGACCACCGTTCATGGATTGGGGGTAGGTGTAGGTCGAGCCCTTTTCCCACTGGTTCATGACCATGCCGGGCTTGCAGGCAATGGGGCAGTAGCTGCCGGGCTTGCACTCCTGGTCGGGGCTCATGGCCCAGCCGCGGTTCTTTTGGTGAGGGGTGATGGCGACGAGGTTGGGATCATCAGTAGGGAACTGGCAAGTCTCGCGCTTGACGACGGAAACGAAGCTTGGTGGGCTCTCGACGGCGCGGTGCTGGTGCTGGTGAAGGTGAGTGTGTCGGCGCGCATGGTGATCAAGGCGGTGGAGGTTTCGATGGACAACCGAGGCGTCTGCGGCGGGCGCGAGGACGAGGAGGGCCGACGCAACAAAGGCCTGAAGCGTGGCGAGCTGCATGGCGAAGCAGTTTGCGTTGTAATATCAGGAAGAAAACGAAAGACGGTGTGTGCTCGTCGAGAGCGTGTTGACGTTTACTGATCGACTGCGATGCTGTCGTTAAAGCGCGTTCTTGATAGAGCGAGAGTAGCGAAAGAGCATCGAGAGCGTAAGCGAAGGCGTTGGTAATGGTGATAGTTGATCGATGTAAACAATAAGAGACGTGGACCCGTTGGGGTGTTTAAAGGAATGGACAGAACAAAGGCCGCAAAGTGAGAGAGCGAACCGACGGTGAGAAAATTCTTTCCCGTCTGGCGGCAATTGAACTGGGGAAAGAAGGAAAGAATGACAAGTGCGAAAAAAGACGATCAAACGAAAGGAGCGTAAATGCGTGTCAAGAGAGGAGCGAGAGAGAGGAGAGGAGAAGCTGAGTACGGAGTAGAAGAAGTGGAATAGTACGGGTTAGCGAGGCCCGGGCAGCACCAGGACCAGGATGTTGGGACGGAGCTAAGGAGGGATACTTGCGGGCCAGTTGAAAGGTCTGGAACAGGCGTAATTAATGAGAGAGGCGTGAGAGGGTATCTCTGGGGTACCTGAAAGAGGGAAGATACATGCCGGGCAGCTGAGCTAGCGGGCAAACGGCGCAAGTTGGGCTGCCAGCTGCCAGCTCCGAGCTGCCAGCTGCCAATCGAGTGCGCGCAGTTGGCGAGGCAAACGAGTGCAATTACACGGTGCGTTGTGGCGGCAGGTGCGCCTTGTGGTTCCTGTCAAGGGTACCTGCATATTGGTGCACAATAATCCGTAATGTGCCACATTCCCCCAATCGGACGCCGCCCGCAGCCTCCCAAACGGGGCAGCCCGGCCAATGGCAGCGAGCGCCCGCCACAGCGGAAATGAATTGTGGCCCAGTCGCGTGGGTACCTACCACCACAGGCAATTCAGGCTGTCATGGACTTGTACTGGGCAACGACTGGGTGCTTGGTACTGAGTAGTGTTATTGTCAGACACATGCTCTCTCCCACCCATCACAAGCTTGCACAATTTTCAAATCCTTGCGGTTGCTTACCAAGTACCACATTTATGCAAGGTACAACTCTTATACAACAACCTCTCACCCGTCGCCCAATTTGGCACTAAAATAGCCTCAGCACACGGTGCCTGAATGCGACTCTGTTCCTGGTAATGATGAGTCGCGTAACCATGTCTAACCCGTGTCTAGCTTCTTCTTTATTCAAAATTTTCTTTCCTCGACTTTCTCTCACCGGCTTCAGGACCAGCTGTTGCCCCGTGCCCTCCTTCGCGCTTTGTCCTCGGTTGTCCCGTAGCCTCCCCAAAGAGTCATGGACCCTGTGCGTGCGAACGGGCAGAGACTTACAGGGCTCTCCCTCATCCCCCTGTATAGCATCTCCCCCAATGCTACGCCGAAACCTTGCAGCGTCTTCCCAACTGACAGGCGGTTATTCACTAACTGCTACCAAGCCCGGGGGAGCATCTCGCGTCAGCAGCCCTTCCCGGCATTCCCACGTGTGGTCGTCCCTGTCGCATCGCTCAAGCCCATAAGGCGGACCTGCATTCCCTGTCGGGCATGAGGTGCCCAGACTGATGCCCGTTCGGGTTCCGGAGGTTTCCATTTTGCGTTTTTTGCCCTGTCCGAAAAGGGATGTGTTGCCCTGCAGTCAATACCCGACTTGGGTAATTTACTTTTCTGAACTCTTGTTCCCGCACATACTGCGAGCGACAACGGGAAAAGAAAAGAAACCCAGAAAGAACCCCAAGAAACAGCCGTAATGCTGTTTTTCGTAGTTTGAAATAACGGTTTCTAGCGCTGGTGTGGTTTTTCCCACATTGTTGTTGTGTCAGATGCGGACAAATGTGACTCTGCTTGTTCCCATTACCACTTTAATGTGAGACAATATACAGGGAGGCGAGCAGAGCAAGCGACCATAATCAAAACAAACATGCGCTGTAATCATGAGACGGAACTCACTCCATCCCCCGGGACTAGACTACCGCTCTGTAAAAAACTCCAAAAAGGCACTGCTGGGAACTCATCGTCAACTGTCGCCCAACACTATTGTCCTTGGCATTAAAGTCCGTCTAATGCCAAGCTTCAAACCTAAAACGCCTTTCTGCCTCTCTTCTTTCTGCAGGGTCCTCTTCGTCTCCCCGTTGTGGACCGGCCCGCTGCCTTGCGAAACTCTATTCATCCTGCGCTGCTACAGGCACTTTGCAGCTTCTGTCAGCCTAGCGGTGACGGCCGAACCGCAAAGGCCCATTTCCCGCCCAAAAGACGTGGGAAATGCCAGTGGGACACTAATTTATCTCGTGAAGCATAACAAAAAGAAAGGAAAATTTTGTTCAATGTTGACCCATTGCACTACTGTGTTACCCGCCCGTTGTTCCAGTTACAGGCAAACTGTGCTTGAGCGGCGGTCGCAAGTCTCTGCCGATCCCATGTTCCGCCCGTGCATATGCTCCTTCATTCTGCGGCACATCTGTGCTTGTCGTTCGATGAATATCCTCGTAGGGCTCCGTGTCTCATGGCAGAGAGAAAAAGAACAGTGCACTGCATACCTCGACGAACGCCGGGTCCGCGTTGCTTCCGATGCCACATCAGCAGCTGCCCGTTGCCAAGGTCAGCTTCCTGCACGGACAGGCCTAAAAAAGTTGCGTATCATCACCGACAATGGCGCGTTTCAGCAGATAAATGCCTGCTAATGTACAATCCAAAAGCTTATGTTTATTCTATTTTTGTCAGTTTCGCAAGCAATGTTACATCTCTAGCCAGAGCTTGTTACGCGCAATGGAAGGTTTTTATTATACAGAATATCATATACAGGGTAGTGTCATTCAGGTCAGGCCACCAGGTCGGCTATGCTACAGGCACTTCTCGCGATGCCCGACTACTCGCGCAAAAGAGTCAAAGGCCATGGTCATTGAATGGCGACCAGAAGTCTTGCTCCGCAGGTGGTCATCGTAGTCCAGCATTTCCTTGTACGGCACCTTGGCCACAATCTCTACCATGCGTGCCGCTGACCTCTTCCCGCGCAGAGAAGTCACAGAGTCGTACGGGTCCGGCGGCGCATAAATCTTACTCACGTCAATCGCCTCCTCGCCGCCGCTCGATTCCGCCGACCTGTCATTCACCTCGAGTACCTGACCTCCCGCGCCCGACGAGATGTCGTGCTGCACGGTACCCGCCGCCTGCTCGGGGCATGTAATGTGTGCCAGCATAATCGGCTCCACGACGCCAATTTGCTGCTTGTCGAAGGCGTCTCGCAGGATGCCTTGCACTGCCGTCCGCGCTGCCGAGCTAAAGTGCCCTCCTGTCGGCGTTTCGCATGCGCCCTCGCTCGTGTCCAACTCAACTGTCGCCAGGCATCCGTGGATGGGGGCTGCCCGGCGCGGTCCGCGGGCGAGTCCGGCAATAGCGCCGTTGAGGAGTTGCTGATGCGCCTCATAAATGTCGAACGTGAGCGCTTTTTCGTCTGGTATCACAATGTTGAACATGTTTCCGTCTCGTTCCATGCAGGATTGCTGCAGCGTTTCACGGTGGTGGGCCTCGAGAGGTTCCAGAGTGACTGTGCATGTCACCTTGCCCGTCTTGCTAGCAACAGGTCTGTCGAAAACGGTTTTCTGCGGTGGCGCCGGTATCGTGAGGCACTCCTTGTAGTCGACTTCGATCGGTCCAAACTCGGCATCAATCTTGTGCTTTTGTCTCATGTTGTGTAGCGAAACGTCAAGATGAAGCTTGCCCATGCCCTGAATTGTGAATTGCTCCGTTTTGGCGTCTCGACTCCATCGCAGACTTGGATCCTGCCGCGATGCGTTCTCTAGTGCGACCTGCAACTGTTGGGCAGCAACGTTGCCATACGGCTCGACCTGGAGGAATGCGACGGGAGGTGGGATTTCGGGCGGCCGGATCTGAAGACTGCGCAAAGCCGCACCAGGTGTCTTGCTGTTAGTAGTGGAAATCAGCGTGTCGCCAGTTCGCGCCTTTTTCAGCCCTCTAAGCGCACCAATCTGGCCGACAGAGAGCTCCTGGACGTCATGTGTCTTGTCGGCAGAGATTTGAAGAATACCCATGGGGCTCTCGCTGATTCCCATGTTGGTGTTAAATGTAGACGCAGTTCGTCCAAGGGTGCCGTGATATACTCGTACAAAGCTGATGATGCCCTCCTTTGGGTGTTCAAACACCTTGAAGACGGATGATATTGACGCAATGTTCTTTGATCCAGCTTGCTTTAAATCGCCCTGTAGTGCGGCGCACAGTTTATGGTTGGCGCCGCTGATACGGATGTTGGCGTCTGGCCGGTCTGTAGGGTTTGGCAGGTAGCTTGCAATTGCGTCCATCAAGGGCTCGACTCCAATATGACGAAAGCTTGAGCCAGCAAAGACTGGAATTGCGCGGCCATCACCGCTCTGAATAGCCCTTCTGACAGCCTCTTTTATCATGGAAGAGGGAATGTCTGTGTTTTCAGCAAGAAACTCCTCCATAATAACGTCGTCAAACTCTGCCAGCCCCTCAATTAAGCGTTGGCGAGCGGTGACCACTTCTTCCACAAGATCGGCGTTGGAAGAAGCCAGCTGTTCCAACAGTTTCTCCTTTTCATAACGCACGGTTCTCTTGTCGCTATATCGGTAGCCAACACTATCAATAATATCAATGACGCCAACAAACTCATCATTCTCCCACCACGGGATCTGACAGACAAGAGGCCACCCCTTTAGCCTACTGCCAATCTCCAGGACTGACTTGCGAAACGAAGCGCCCTCACGGTCCAGCTTGTTGCAGTATACGATACGCGGGATCCGGAACTCATGCGCCGAGCCCCAGACTCGCTCGGTGTGCGCCTCGACGCCCTTGACCGAGTCGATAATGCAGACGGCACCGTCAAGGATGGGCAGGCAGCGGTCGACTTCGAAGCGAAAGTCCTGATGTCCCGGCGTGTCGATAAGGTTGACCGTCTTGGGTTTCGTGCCCTCAGGGCAGTTTTCTTTTCGCGGCCAGGGAAATGTGATGGCGGCCGACTGGATCGTGATACCGCGTTCGCGCTCGAGCTCCAGGAAATCGGTGACTGTGTTTCCGGAATCGACATCTCCGACTCTGGACGTGACGCCGCTGTAGAAGAGCATGCGCTCCGTCGTAGTCGTTTTACCCTGTGCGGCGACCATGTTAGCTGGGCGCAAGCTGTAACGTCGCAGAGGGCCAGCATACCGCATCGACGTGAGCAATAATGCCAATGTTTCTGATATCCTTTAGTCTGTCGGCGTGAGAGTCTTTTGCCAATTGGCTATATAGTGTGACATGACGCAACGAAATCGTTGTCGACTTGCAGCGCGAATTGGCGGCGGCCAGCCTCGGCGTGGCGCGTGCGACCGAAAGCAATATCATGACGGGCAAAATGAAGCCAAGGGCCTCGTCGGGTTCATGAGTTCATGTGTGCGAGGTGTGCAAAATAAGTTGCGCTAAAGAGCAACATCAAAGAAACAGTGTTTGCCTTTTCGCAATCACCTCTTGCAGCTCTCCCCAAAGTTCACCTGCGGCAGAATATGGTCACAAATTACTTCTGGCAGGCGGTGTACACCATCCACCGCGCCAGACAGTGACAAGCTTCTGCCTGGCAGCAAAGCAGGCTGTTGCTGCCCCTGGCCCCTAGAGTGGATCCCATACGTCGCCGGTACGTAGTTGTGTTGCTCGGTGGCTTGAGAAGCTTCTTTTACCAACGCAAAGCCTTGATCTGCCCAGTTTTTCTGTCGGAGTAAGCTGCTGACGAAACACCTGATACTTTTCGCACATCCCAACCGGTCGCCGTTAAATTACCCCTCACCGAACAAACCCCTCGCTACCGCGTTGCGCTCGATAAACCGTCGTCATGGAGTTGTCTGATGTCTTGTATGTCTTTGGTTGCCCGACCATAATCATGGGAGGCCGCTTGGGGCGGCGCATGGATTGAAGATTCGGATTTGCTAACCTGGGCGCGTCCTATCTCTAGCCGCATTGTCAACTTGGCCGTTGGTGCCATCACCGTTCTCGGCGGTATTTTTGGCATCTTCAACTTCACTCTGTACGTCTAGAAGCTTGTGGCGCTTGCGCCGGCGGCGCGTTGTCGCCAGCATTGCTAACCAGCAAACACAGACGGGACATTGTCCTCGGCGTCTACCTGATCATCTTTGGTCTCTCCGTCGCTCTTCTCGGTACGAAAATCCTTGCGAATGCTCGATGCGACACCCGATAAAGCGCGATTGCTAACAGCCCGATGCAGAGTTCCAGATCCCTCCCCAGATTTCCCGCTACGCCAACTTCCTCTTCTCCTTTGTTGGCCGTGGTGTCTGTAAGTTTCTCTTGCCAAATTTACACGTTTTGCTTGCGCTGACCTGGGCGCCAGTTTACATCTTTCTTGGCTGCCTTCTCCTCGGCGCCAAGATCATCAGCAACATCTCTGGTGGTGTTGTCGGTGTTGTCGGTCTCGCTTACGTCGCCCTCGAGTTTGTTCCCTCCATCGAGCCCCCTGCCAACATGCGCGAGGCTGATGCCGCTGGCTGGGGCGCCGAGCAGGTTTAAATACGCTCAGCTCTGCAAGCAACCGAATCTCATTAGACGACCGTCCTGCCATCAAGCAAATATGGCAATTATTTGACGAACTGGAGGACAGAGGGGATTGGTTCATTATTTTAGGAGCAGCTGAAAAGTGTGATAGAAAAGTTTGGCAGTCGAACACTGCAGTGTTTACGACAATACTTAATGAATGGGAACCACGCAGCCAATCTGGCGGATGGCTGCATACTCGTGCAATGGTTTTCGATATCCATTCGCGGGATAATAGGCAATGGATGGAAAAGGCAGTGTGGACTTCATGCTGTTTTTTGCGTGTTTATTAATTGTAAAATTATTAATTGACGTGGATATCATTGTTGCTTGAATCTATACTTGTACAAGAGGAACCCTGATTATTTGCCCTCCTCCTTCTTCTCGGCACCCGCCACGGGGCTCTTCCACTGCCCGGCGTTCTCGACGCCTTGCGAGACGCTGTCGAGGCCGTTCTGAACGCCGCTCGTGATGTTGGTGACGCCGTCGCCGACGAACTTGGCGCGGTCGCCGGTGACGTTGTTGAAGGTGTCGCCGACGCCCTTGCCGGCCGCGCCGGTGACGTTGCCGACGGTACGGCCGACGCCGCCGACGGCGTTACCGAACGCGCCGGTGACGAACTTGGCGGCGCCGGTGGCCTTGTCTGCGGCCGTGTTGCCGTTGCCGGCGGCGGCAGGGTTGTTGGTGGTTTGGTCGTTTGAAGACATGTTGTGTGGTTTTTGTGTGTGTGGTTGTGGTTTTGGGAGAGCAAGTCGTGTGTCCTGCTCAAGCTTGAGAATTGATAAGCGCGAAATGGGGTTTGAGAACTTGATAATGAGCGATTGTAACTGCAACTCAAGTCTATCCTTCTGGAGCTTTTATACTTGATCTGTTGTAGGGGTGTTGGCTGGATGACGATTATGACGTCACTCTGTGTAAGCGCCAGAGTCACTACAACGTCACGCAAGGCACGCAAGGCACCAGAAGGAACGATATCATTCTTCTCCACAAGGAACCTCGACCTAGTCGAATTGATCTTCAGGAACAAATTAAAACGATATTCAGAAATTATGGACACTGGCAGTCTTGGTTGCTTTCTTGCATAGCGCTTCATCTGGCGGAGGTGGGTGTGGGCCGCTGTCAGATCGCACGACCGCTGTCGTCACGTTGATGCGTGTTAATCTGCATATTTTTCTAGATCTGTAGAGGAACGAACGTAACTTCTGTTGATTTATGTGCTAGAACTGCCATACCGGCCCTCGAAATATAGTGACCAAGTGTCTAAAGCTCCTTCTTGGACCCGTCAAGATCGTTCGCCTCGACGTCAATCTCAAAACTTCGTACGGGGGGTGCCCAGCTCCGTGACGCCCAGCTCCGTCCAAATCGACGGGCTCTCCGGCATCCACTTGCGCAAATCGCGCACAACTTGCTCGTGCGCCGAGGGGATGCCCGTCATGTAGGTCACAATCTTGGCGGGGGTTCATGTCGCAGTTGGCGAACGCCTGGTCGACTTGCGTGCTGAATATCCTCGGGGACACGAGGCGCGCAAACTCAATCTCCTTGGTGTTTGGGTCCGAGCCGCCTGCGCGGGAGAGAAGATGTTTTTTTGTGTTTTGCGTACCTTGGCCTGAACAGAGGATGCGGTCACCGAGGCGGACGGCTTGACTGTAGCGCAGGTGCCCCTTGCCCCAGACTCCCCAGCCGGTGTAGGTGTAGTATTTGGGCTTCGTCGTGATGTAGTTTTCGAGGGGTTGATTCTTGGTGTGGCGAAGGTGGTCAGCTGTGTTGAGCCAACCTAGCGCCTTCACCCATTTTTATCTACTTTCAACGAACGGCCAAGAGCGTGTGGCTTTGGGCTAATTCCTCGACATGTGTCGGCTGATAAATCAAAGCGGCCCTTTTGCCTCTACTTTGGCCATTAAGTGATAGTAGACGCCGTCGCATTCAGTACGACAGACTCTGACAGCAAGATCAACCTTAAGATTGATTGCTAGTCCATTATAGGTCAACTACGCCGTTGTCGCGTACAAGATCAAATCCCTCGAGACCACAATGCTTTTAAACAGAAGCTCAAAAATAGAACTGTACTTGACTCAGTACAATGCATCGGCCGAAGGAAATAGAAGGAAAGTAAATATCTTCAATACGTATTTCATTAATATCCATATGTGTTTATATACTCGCTTTTCCGTAAATGCACGCTTTTTAGTTTCCTTTTTACACCAATTGCGCCCTCTAACCAATGTTGAACTCGTCCGCGCCCGTCATCAGCATCATGCCCTTCTTCCTCAGTATGCTTCTGGCCTGGCCCTGATCCACGGCCTGGTCTTTGTCGTCGTCGCCGCCCTTGGCACCCGCACCGCCCTTGGCGCCCTTGCGCGCCTTCCTGTCGATGCCAGAGCCCACGCCGCGCGGCGGCTCGCGCAGGCCGTAGCTCTTGGCGATGTGGCCGAGGTGCAGCTCAGCAATGTCAAAGTGCACGCGCTCGTCCTTGATGTGCGTCGCGTACGCCCTGATGTGCGACTTGAAGCCGTTGCGCGCGAGCTCGAGGCGCTTCTGGTCCTCGAGGAGACGCTGCTCGAAGTGCAGCTGCATCGTCTCGGCCTTGTCGTGGTACGTCTGGCCCTCGGTGAGCTTCGCAGCCGTCTCGACGGGGAACTCGAGCTTGGACATGAGGCCCTTTTTCAGGACATTTTCGTAGGTTTGCGCGGTGGGAGGTCCGGACGCCTTGAGGAGGTCAATATAGCCTTCTTCACAGCCGGGCAGCAGGAAGAGCATGGCTTCTCCGGAACGACCGGCACGGGCTGTACGGCCTACACGATGGATGTGGTCGGCGAAGCTGAAAGCAGGATCATACTCAATGACGAGATCAACCGAGGGAATATCGAGACCTCGAGAGGATACATCAGTGGTAATGAGTACCGAAGGCGACTTGCAAGCGGAGAATGTGCGTAATGTGGCTGATCGTATGGGTTGTGATAGGGAGCCGTGCATCCTGTGCAAGACGACTTCGGGGCTGGCTGTGGAAGTGATATAAGAGGCTCTCGCGACCGTCTTGGAGACGAGTTCCAGGTCCTTATCGCGCGCAGGAGGTGCCGCGGTGTCGTTGGGGTCGCGCAGGAGCTCGTAATGAAAGTCGACAGAGTCGGCGCAAGACATGAAGATGATGACCTTCATCGTGTGTCCCTTGCGTGAGAAGATCGACTTCAGATAGCAGGCAAGGGTAACAAGTCGCAGTTTCGCGGGAACAATGACGTGTGACTGGTGAAGTTGCGCGGGTGCCTTGTGCTCGATATTTTCGTCGGCCGTCACGTCGCCCTTTTCAGCGGAGAGGAAGACGGCATCCGCCAAACTCATCTCACCGAGCTTCTGCACATTCATCTTCATGGTGGCAGAACAGAGGACCGTTACTCGGCGATCGGGGAGGGCGGACAGAGGTGTGCCGTTTGTCGTTTCTTTGGATATTTCAATTTTGCGTAGGGCCTCAATCGTCTTCCTCAAGTCATCCTCGAATCCGAGGTCCATGAGTCGATCACCTTCATCGAGGATGAGCCATCGTACAGTTCCGAGATTCAGAGCCTTTGTGTTATCAATGTGATCCGCCAGTCGACCGGGCGTGGCGACGAGAAAGTTGACACCCTTGCGAATGCGAGCCTTTTCAGCCTTTTTCGACTCTCCTCCGGTGATGGCGGTCGAGACGAGCCAGGGGAACGGGCGGATGAGCTGCTCGAGGACCGTGTGCGTCTGCTTTGCGAGTTCGCGCGTCGGGGCGACCATGATGGCAAAGATGCCGGAGTCGCGGTGGACCTGCTTGCCGTCGTTTTGCGCGCTGAGCTGCAGCACGCGGTGGAGGATGGGCAGGAGGTATGAAAAAGTTTTGCCGGAACCGGTCTCGGCCTGGACGAAGGCGTCGCCGCTGCCGGATATCAGGTGCGGGATGACTTTTTGCTGAATGGCGGTCGGTCGCTCGAGGTTCATCTTGCCGAGCTCCTCGACGAGGCGGGAGGAGAGGGTCAGGGTGCCAAAGTTGGCGACGTCGGCGAGCGGCGCATTGGTGGCAGCCGGGGCCGTCCACTCGTTATCCTCGAACACGGTCTTTTGCTCGGGGTTGAAACTGAAGAGACTCGAAACGACCTGCTTCGTGCCCTTGCCCGCGGCGCCGCCGTGGCCGTTTCTGCGGTTGTCGAACTGCGGCGGCCTGCTTCCGGCTCCGCCGTGATCGATCTTGATATGGCTGGGCCTGGTCCTCGGTCGAAAGTCGTCGCCAAAGTCGTCGTCTACGTCCGTCCTGCGGCGCTTAAACGACCGGTTCGAGTCGTCAAAGTGGTCGCGGGGCGGACGCGGCGGACGGTCGTCGGGTCCGCGAGCGCCTCGCTCGGCCTGCTTCCTGTCCCTCCAGCGGCCGCCCTTGAACTTGACCTGGGGCTTGATGGGACCGGTGCCCAGCTCAAAGTTGAGCTCCATGCCATCGTCGGCCATTTTGAATCAAATGCACTGGCGACGGAGTGCTGTGGGCCGTTCGGTGTGGTGTGTCTTGGTGCAGGGTCTGTTGGCGGGCGGTGATATTTTCTGTCGACTTTTTTCTGGGTCTGGTCCGGCGATAAGATGGATAAGATAAGGGTGCACCAGCCACACTTTGGCTGTTGCTCGCCACAACGGCTCACGAGACGCTTTGATGGGAGTCCATGATATCACTCAATTACGCTTTGCACGATGCGTGTGTATTATTGTCTTCTTTCACGATCGACGTCGCGAAAGAGCGGCCGGTGGTGAATGCCCACTGCGGCATTGCAGCGTCATAGATGACGGGCGACGAGCACACAATGCACACCACGGCTTGTTACTGCAGGCAACAACGGCAATGTTGATGTCTCTACAGCCATACATACTATGCGTTTGACGAGAGCCGTACTGCAACCGGCAGCTGCTGTCGTGGGAAGGGGGAGCTCGGAGGCTAGGGAGCGAGAAACAGATGGTCGGCTTTGGAGACCGAACGATCGGGCCTTTGAGGGACGGAGGGATGAGGACAAACGATGTGAAGTCGGGGTCGGCCAGAGGATCTCGGGGCCGGACAAGCTCAGATGACCGAGAAAGAAAGCCAAAAAGAGTGACCTGCGCGACCAGAGCAGAGTGGTTACAGTGGTTTAGGGTGCTTGGCACAGAGGGAGTCCAGGTATAGATTTGCGGGTAATACGAAGGTTTGGGCGTGCAGCTCCGTTCCGCAGCATCCGAGGTGGTGACGGGACATTTTCGTGCGGCGCAGCCATGTGACGGGCACAAGTTTGGTGCAAGAGCTGGAGCCGGAGGTTGAGTCCACTAAATTGCTGACGTTGACGAGGACGACAATCACTGTATGGAGCTAGGATTGATTGATTTTAGGATTCTTTTAGTGGTGTTTTTGATTAATTGAATGCAGTTGGTAGGATGCAAGGAAACGTGTCAAGTTGAATAGAGTAGCAGCGTGTTGTTTGTTTCTTTTCTTCTTAGGTGCAGTATTGACGTGTGCTATGTACCAGTATGTGTAAGGCAGCGGATACGCACAGTTTGGAATTTGCAATAGGAGACTTGACAGTTGGCCACTTTTTATTCTATTTATATTTTTTTTTTCCCGTCTCATTTCTTTGCTTGCACCGGCCCTGTATCAGCTTGGCCAGCTAATGGCAGTGGATTCATTTGCAATGCTCATTTCACGGCCTTGCATGTCTGGTTCCTCGTCTTGGGTCGCGTGTGGATCGTCTCCTGTGTGGCATCTCATCCCTTTGGCTCGCGTGTCGCAGTCGTCATTTCCGGCAGATGAGCCTATTGCACCGACCTGGTAAGAGGGCCGTTTTCTGGCTCTTTTTCTCTGGCCCCTTGTCCGAAAGGTCTGGGTTGTTTGCTAGGGGGCTGATCCAAGGATTTGGTAGCGGTGCCCAGTGGCTTCCGGCTTCTTCCACGGGGCTCCACAGCGGCAGTGTAATGAAGTGTGAAGGGAAAAGAATATTGAGTTAGTGCGAGAAGAGGGTGGTGACGCGATGCCTGTAGCCTTGCAGTGTGAGTGTGAGAAGTTGAGTGTCCGTGTCCGTCCAACTCGAGGCAGCTTGCAGCTCGCGTGCGCCTGTGGCTGGAGAAGTGTGTGTGGCGCGCACATGTTTGTGGCTAGTTATTATTCTCCTTCAGGCCAAAATAGGCAGCGACTTGCATCGTGTAAAATCTCTGTCGCCATTCTCTCGATTCCTCCCATTTTACCCCCAAAACTCGCTTCATGCTGCCGACGCCACTCATTTTACTCGCAGCATGCGTCATCAGAGCATTTTTTTCACTGTCGCGGGCCTGCGCAGGCCAGAATGTTCTACTTTTTCCACGACGACCAGTACGGGGTGGGAGGGGACCACTGGGGAGGGGGGCCACAGCGGGTTCAGCGGGTTCAGCGGGCCCCCTGTAGGCCTCAGTAGCACTAAGCAGTCCTGCTGTCGGCTGCCTCAGCCCTTCCACTGAGTCATTCCGTGGCGCCCCATCAGCACATCCTAACGCTCCCGAGTCCACCCTTGTGCAGCCCGCCAGAGAGCCCGCTGAGCCCGCTGAGCCCACCACCGTCCGCTGTCCGCCGTCCGTCCGCTGCCCTACTAAGTACCAGTACAGGCAGGCCCGGGTACAGGCCTCGAAGCCCTGTTTCTCTCTGCGGCATTAGGCCTGTTATCCCCGCATCCGTCTCCTAAAGGGCCCCAAAGTACCTGACACTGCACAGCGCCACACAAACGGTACAAGGCAGGGGCCAGCCATTCATTACCCCCGTTTTCCCAGGCCACATTCTCCCGACTCGCTCCAAGTCTTTTTTTTTTCTTCCTCGACATACTCCAAACCACCAAACCAAACCATCGTCGTGTGTGCTGGCCCATACATTCTTTTTTGAATTCACGGGTCTCTCTGTAATTGAACGCAAACAATTCTTGTTGTTTTCGTTCAATTCTCTACAATTAATTTACCTTTACACTTTTTTCTTAATTATATATTCCCCCACATCGCGCGTTTGTTTGACGGCTTTTATCGCTGTCAAATGAACCTGCAATCGCATTTAGCAACCTCCCTCGTGAGTCACCCAGTTCCCTACCACCACGCGAAAATCTCTCTAACAACTTCAAAAATAGTCCCCTCTTGCGCGTTCCACGTTCTAAATGCCCATCTACTCCAACCTCTACTCGAATTTCATCCGCCAAGGATCTCAATTCGCCAAATCCATCACCACACACGGTTACGCACAGTCTGTCGTAGCCGCCACCCACCCTCATGTTCTAAACTCGCAGAACCGCCCCGTCTTCGGACGCAGGCACACGAACCGACAGGGACGTTTCGCAACTTTCCAGCTCAGCTCTGCCTTTCACAGCGACCGCACCGCCGCGAGCCTCCACGATCACCGCTTGCCTCTCAACCATGGCGGCCTAGACGCCTACTTTGAGGCTCTCAAGAAGAAAGAGGCTGCTGGCGAGGCCGAGACCGAAGAGTGGGAGCAGTACGAGTTTCCCAAGCTTCTGGAGTGGAAGCCCGATGCCGACGCCGTCCTCACCAGCGAAGAGGCTCTTGCCCAAGCCAGCGAGCAGGATGTTAGCACCCAGACCGAGGCCATCGCTCGGCCCATGACGCCAGAGGAAGCTGCAGCTCTTGCGCACATTGACGCCGCCCTCGAACGAGAGATCGAAGCCCGCCGTGTCCGCGACGACGAGGACGCCGCGTCCGTCGCGCCCGCACGCTCGCGTGCTGCCAGCCCGGTTCGCGTCTCCCGCAGTGCCTCCCCTGTCGACCCCCAGTCTCAGTCTTATGCCGACCATCTTTTGAAGCTTTCCACAGCTGGCCGCTATGCTGAGATCCCTGCCGTCTTCGAGGCCATGTTGGCTACCGGCGTAAAGCCGAGTGCTGGTGCCTACAATGCTCTTCTTCTGGCGGCTATTCACATTCCCACCAACAAGTCCGAAATTGTTTCCAAGGCCCTCGATGTCTACGCTGACATGCTTCGCCGCCGCGTCGTTCCCGACAGCCAGACTTTTGATATCCTCGTCAACTTGCTTGCTTCCCGATGCCTCGAGGTTGCTAGTTTGAAGAAGGGCCTCGAAGAGAAGCGCGTTCGCTTCGGTGGTATGGAGGAGCCTGGCAAATTCATGTTTGCTTCCCACGAGTTCGAGCACGCCATTCTCTGCGAGGACGACAGACTGGACCTTGCCATCAAGCTGTTCACCACCTCCATTGACGCTGACACCGCCAAGTACTCGTCCGAGACGTACTCCCAGCTGATTTCTGCTTGCGCCGAGGCCGGTCGCGTGTCCGACATGCTTCGCCTCTACGCCCACATGGAGGACTCCCGCACTGTGCCCCACGCCGAGGTCTTCCCTACCATGATCACTGCTTACGCCACCGCAGGCGACCTGATCAGCGCTGTCGAGTGCTACAGCGAGTACCGCAGCCTTGCCGTCTCCCACGATGCTGGCAACTCCGTCTTGAAGTCCCGCGTCGATGCCCTGGTTTACGCCTCCGTCATCAACGCCTACGTCATTTCCGACAAGATTGAAGGCGCCATGAAGTTCTTCAAGAAGATCGTGGACGAGTACGGTGTCAAGGTTACTGACATTAAGGATGCTTTGATCAGCACCGGCTTCGTCAAGGGCTTCATCGCTCGCGGCATTCTGGAAGAGGCTCTGTACTGGGCTCAGTCTATTGAGGCCCAGGTCCGCCCCCAGGCTCTTGCTCGCGTTGCCATTGAGGCTGCTGACAAGAATGACGTCGCCACTGCCACCGAGGCCTATAACGGCATATCCGGCTCTCTGGACACGCTCCAGGCTCCGTCGATGGCCATGCTTGCTATGAGCGTTCGCGAAGGCGATGTTGCTTCCGCCACCAAGTACTGGTCTGTTCTCTGCAACCCTGAGATGCATGCTACTGCCTCCTTCATCGAGCCTACTGCTATGTATGCCGTCGCCTTGATTGGTTCCGGCCAGGTTGCTGAGGGTCTCGCTCAGTCCGAAATGATGTTCCAAAGAATCCGTGCTTCCGAATCAGAGGCCCGTGTTCAGGTCGCGGAGGAGATTGAGGAGGGTATTGACTTCATTACTCGCTACATGGAGAGCCGTGGCATCACTGACCCCCGCGAACTCGCTTCGCAGGTTTCTAGTGTGCCCCAGCAGGCCATGAGCGCCTCTCCTTTCCTCTCAACGCCTTCCGTCTCGTCTTTTGAGGACAGCTTCGATCCCTACGCCCACAACACCGACTTCAAGGGCTCTTCCCTTATTGCCGATGACCTGGAAGGTAGCCACGGCCGCAAGGGCCCCCGCATGAGCGACGCTCTCAACCGCTTCCGCAACATCCGCCGTGCTGGACGTCACCCTCGATACATCACGTACGCTAAGCTCATCTCGGCTGCTGCCAGAGAGGGCAAGATGGACCTTTGCCATGACATTCTTGGCATGGCCCGTACTGATGTTCCCCTGCTTCCCCAGTACGCTGTCGTTCGTTATGGATGGTCTTCGATCCTTGATGCCATGGTTGGCGCTTGCTTGACCATTGGCAACCGTGGTCGCGCTGAGCAGTACCACCAGGAGTTGCTAGAGATGGGCGCTGCCCCCTCGGCCAACACTTTTGGCCTTTACATTACCACTCTCAAAGACTCCACGAAGACGTTTGACGAAGCTTCCGAGGCTGTGCGCATTTTCCACCGCGCCAAGGCCGAGGGTGTCGAGCCTAGCTCGTTCTTGTACAATGCTCTCATTGGTAAGCTAGGCAAGGCCCGTCGCATCGATGACTGCCTTTTCTACTTTGCCGAGATGCGTGCCTTGGGAATCAAGCCTACATCGGTCACCTACGGCACCATTGTCAATGCTCTCTGCCGTGTTAGCGACGAGAAGTTTGCCGAGGAGTTGTTTGACGAGATGGAGTCGATGCCCAACTACAAGGCTCGCCCTGCTCCTTACAACAGCATGATGCAGTTTTTCTTGACCACCAAGAGGGACAAGTCCAAGGTTCTCGCTTACTACGAGCGGATGAAGGCCAAGGGTATTGCCCCTACTTCGCACACCTATAAGCTGCTGATCGATACTCACGCTACTCTTGAGCCTGTCGACATGGTTGCGGCTGAGGAGGTCATGGAGCAGATGGTTGCTGCTGGCCAGCAGCCTGAGCCTGTTCACTATGCTTCCCTCATCCACGCCAAGGGTTGTGCTCTGCATGATGTCGATGGCGCTCGCAAGATCTTCGATTCCGTCACCGAGAAGAGAGCCGTGCCTGTCAACGCCAGCCTGTACCAGGCTATGTTTGAAGGCATGGTTGCCAACCACAATGTTGCCGAGACGGAGCCTCTGCTCGCCCAGATGCGCCAGCGTCGCGTCGAGCTGACTCCTTATATCGCCAACACCTTGATTCACGGCTGGGCTGCCGAGAAGAACCTCTCCAAGGCCCAGGCCATCTACGACGCTGTGCCCCGCGAGAAGCGTGAGCCTAGCACGTACGAGTCCATGACGCGAGCATTCCTCGCCATGGAGGAGCGCGAGCAGGCTAAGGCTGTTGTTGGCGAGATGCTTACCCGTGGTTATCCCAGTGCCGTTGTGAACAAGGTACTGGAGTTGCTGGGTGGTGGCCAAGAGCAGGCCCAACTATAAGCCTCTCACCACTGCGTCTGGAATTTGTTGCATTCGCAGAGCAGATTTTGTTCTGTCTCTGCATTGAATTGTTTGTTATTTCCTTTGTTTACTTGGGTTTACTAAATGCCTCCGTGATTGATACCCCATTTTGTTGGCATGAAAACGTTGAGGAGGGGTGTTGTCAAGAAGACCGGAGGCCCGGCGAGAAAAGACCCGAGCGGTTCATTTTAATACTTATATCAACGGCAAGGCGCTTTGGACTTTTTTTTCTCTCTTTTTCTTTTTGATTTATTATGGCATTTTCAAAATTTCGGTTGGCCAAGGGATTTATACGGCCTGGTTCAAAGAGGAAGGGACGGGGACAAGGTACTGGGTTTGGGACTGCATTGTTTGGCTTTTGCATGGGTTATAAAACCCCCTGATAGACCATCTCCACTCGGCATGAAAAAAGGCCAAAAACACTTTACAGCAGCATTAGAATCATGAGCGAGCTGCTTTGATTTTGATAGATTGCTTGTACCACTATATAGTAAATGCCAAAGCAATGCAAGCACAACCATAATATGACCCTCGAAGTGACATGAACTGATATGAGTAAAAGAGACTGCAGGATTCGATGAATTGCTCAAATTTGTCGCCGAAAACAATAGCCCATTCGACGTAGACAGTATCAACCTGAAGCTATCGCGCGTTACTTGGTGGGAGCAGATTGCCCCACCTCGACACCGCTCCCGCTTTATCGAGAACCGGCACAGTACCGTATGGCCCCGTCCGCTACCATCTTACAACTGTAACTTGTCTGTTTCAATTCAACACACAACAGCATTCACAAAACCTCGCAGGTTCATCCTCATCGCCATCGCTTGTTGGCTTAAACACGAGGGCTGTCACCGTTCCTCCTCATCTGCC
Source organism: Lecanicillium sp. G3 (assembly GCA_037575805.1). Lineage (NCBI taxonomy): Eukaryota > Fungi > Ascomycota > Sordariomycetes > Hypocreales > Cordycipitaceae > Lecanicillium > Lecanicillium sp. G3. Next base: position 536,901 of record JAZHPD010000004.1, on the reverse strand, counting down.
CCTCTCCCTCTTCCTCTCCGACCCCCACCAAAACTGAAAGCAACATGCCGTCGACCGCGGCGCACCCGAACGTTGCCGTCTCGGCGCCCGGCAAGGTCCTGCTCGCGGGCGGCTACCTCGTCCTCGACCGCAAGCACACGGGCGTCGTCTTCGGCCTCAGCGCGCGCATCAACGTCATCGCGGGACAGATACACTCGACGCCGGGGGTGCAGCTCAACGAGATTGTCGTGGACAGCCCGCAGTTCCTGGAGGCGCAGTGGCGGTATGGATATCACCTGGCACCCGAGGGTGGAGGTATCAAAGTCACGCAACTGCAAGTGTAAGTTGAAAGGAAGTCCCGCGGAGGGAAAAAAAAGGTTATGCAACTTCAGCGACATGCATTGACTGCTGTATAGGGGAGAAAAGATGAGCGCGAATCCTTTTGTCGAGATGACATTGAGCTACGCCTTGACTTATGTCAACAAGGTGGCTGGAGACAACCACGCCATCGCTTCCAGCCGTCTCATCATTCTCGCCGATAATGACTACTACTCACAAACCTCGGCGGCCAGCGCCACGGAGGGCCGCTTCTCAAAGTTCGGTGTCACCCTCAAGGACGCCAACAAGACGGGCCTGGGCTCGTCGGCCGCGCTGGTCACCTCGTTGACCGCCGCCCTGCTCACCCACTACATGCCCAAGGAGCGCTTCGACGTGGCCACCGACAAGGGCAAGACGACGCTGCACAACCTCGCGCAGGCCGCGCACTGCGCCGCGCAGGGCAAGGTCGGCTCCGGCTTCGACGTCGCCGCCGCCGTGTACGGCTCCTGCACCTACCGCCGCTTCTCGCCGTCGATCCTGGGCGGCATCCCCGAGGCCGGCGCGCCCGGCTTCGCGGACAAGCTCGTGGCCGTGGTGGACGGCGCGCCGTGGGACGTCGAGGTCGCGGGCAGCGACCTGAGCGTGCCCCACGGCGTTGCGCTGCGCATGTGCGACGTGACCTGCGGCAGCCAGACGGTCGGCATGGTGAAGAAGGTGCTGGCGTGGAGGGCCGCGGACGCGGCGGCGTCGACGAAGCTGTGGGACGAGCTGCAGGCGCGCAACGAGGCCCTCGCGGAGTCCCTGAAGACCGCGGCGCTGGCGGAGCTGCCGCAGAAGGTGGAGGACGTGCGCGCGCTGATTCGCGAGATGGGGAAGCTGAGCGACGTGCCGATCGAGCCCGAGTCGCAGACGCAGCTGCTGGACGCGGCGACCCGTCTTGAGGGCGTGTACGGCGGCGTGGTGCCCGGTGCGGGAGGCTTCGACGCCGCGGCGCTGCTGATGGACGACGACGAGGCCACGAAGAAGAGGGTAGACGAGTTCCTTGCCCAGTGGAGCAAGGACACGAGTTCCACGGTGAAGTTGCTGGACGTCAAGGGCGAGATGGAGGGCGTAAGACGGGAAGAACTGGATGTGTACAAGGGATGGCTATAGACGGTCACCGATGACATCAGAACATATCACCGGCTGCATGGTTTAGGAAAAAAAGCAAAAGAGTAATTGCGTCGCCTCTGTCAAAGAGCAGTTGATTGATATTAATTCGCGTTCGCTAAGAAAATTAGAAGCCACGTCCACGCCAGGCAAAATCAAGCAAACCCATTCTGCGACTGCCCAGATGTGAATAACCGAATAAAAAAAACAAAGATTCCGAGCCAAGTACATCTAAAGAAAATGGTACAACAGTATCTCGCGACACTAGGAAAAAAAAAATGAAAACAGGGAAAAGAAATCCAAACTTTTCCACAACAATGGGACCTTTGTAAATGTTCCAGTATGATGGAAGGAAAGAGACAGGATTTGTCTTCCCTGCACGCAGTATCCGACGCCAAACAATGAAGAAAAATAGACAAACGACATATGAAAGCCGGGTAGTGGACGGCAATGCTGACGGTAGGACAGTTTCATCGACCTGTGGAACGATGTACGTCCAACCGGAGAATGATGACGAGTGGGCATCATCGTTGAACTGTGATTGCTGAGATCTCTACCAGACAGGTCGGCGGGCAATGGCGTGAGGGGGAGTGTTGGCTCGGTTGTAGACGAAGGTCTGGGACTGCGACTCGCACGAGGTCATCGAGGAGGAGGAGCGAGGGATGTACTCGGTGATGCCGACGCGGCTGGCGGTGGCCTTTTCGCGAAGGATGGCAAGCCTGTGAGAAATGTAGTTAGTAAGCTGAAAGCACCAGTGATTTGAGGAAAGAAAGAGAAAACATACTCATCCTGGGAGACTCCAGGGAGAGAGACGGGCTCGAGCTTGAGGTCGAATGGAGCAGACTAGAGGACATGTTAGCAGATGAAACGATATGAGCTGCGTTCCGTTGGCGGCGTGTTGGTACATACGATTTCGAGAGTGCGCTTCTGCTTGTTGCGACGGTTGAGGAGCGTCTGCATGCGAGAGTAGATCATTCTGACGTTGTTGCGGACTTGCATCTCGGCAGCGTATCCGGACATTGAGGGGTTGTTGGTTGATTATATGTGGAAGAGTAGCTGTTCAAGGACGAGGTTCGACGGAAAACAAAGAGTTTCGTCGAGCGGAGAAGGAAGGAATAGAAGAATGAGGAAAGCTTCTGGAAAAAGAGAAAGCGTGAGGATGCTGTGGTTCGTGCGTGTGGATTGTTTGCTGAGCGTCGGTGCGTTGTAGTTCCAATAGCGTGCGTGTTGCGTCTTGTGGTGGCGTTCGAAAGAGAGTGTGTGAAACTACTTGTTGTCAAGGATATGCCGTCTTTTTATAAAAGTGAGAGATAAGGACTGGTTATGCTGCAAAAAAATTGAGCTGTATAAAAAAAAAAGAGAATGATGGTGTGGTAGGTGTCGCAGGTGGTGCTAGCTGGTGACGAAGAGTTGAATTCCAGTCGGTGAGATCTTCTGGAACAAGGGCGCCTTTTCGGCGTGTCGGGGATCGATTGGGCGGGCAAAACGAGAGGATGACCTGTTCGAAAGATCGAAAAATGCCGCAAGGAGGATTAACAAGTAAAGAGAGAGAGAAAAAAGTAATCCGGCATGAGGAGTGACTGGGAAATGCTGTAGGGGTCTCGAGTTTGTGCCCTTATCGTGTCGAGGCTTGTGTAGAGAGAGTATGCGTCGGAACAATTGATGGCACGCCGGAGAGGTTGGTAGGTCGGACGCCTCGAGCTGGTATGGAACTAGAGCGAAAGAGCTTCGGATGACGAAAAAGAGCAAAAAGATTAAAGTAAAGAAAGAATGAGGGACGGTGAAAAGGAGATGCAGTTGTCTTGCAAAAAAATTAAGATAATAAGGACTGTTGGCGATAAGAGCGAGAGTTGGTTTGAGAATAATGAATGGACTGGAGAATGAAGCACACAGCCTTGCTTCGAATCCCTCTTAAAACAAGAAACAGACAAGAAAAAAACGATGGGAAAGGTTGGGGATTCTGCGAAATGCTTTGAACCCAACCCAAGATGAAACTCGAACGACTAAAGAACAAAGAAGGAACGAGAAGAGACGGGATGGGAAGAATGGGCGGCACGATGGTGATCATATATACTTCTCGCGACTGTTTCCCTTTTACACCAGCTTTCTTTTTTTTCTACACATACGCGCACAGTATTATTGTCCCCGCCCGTCGGCGCCACCCCTTGCCGCTCCTTGCGTATCACCATGGGGAATAAGATCCAGGGCGGTTACACGCATGGGGGCGTGTGTGTACCCGCGGACCTGAGCGCGAAAGCATGTGTGAGCAGTGTAGTAACTAGCAATAGAGAGAGAAATGGCCGTTTTGACTAAAACCTTGGATAATCTTCTGGAGGCAATAGTTTCGTCCATTTCTACTGCGTCTTGCATTTCTCGAATTCCTCTTTTAATCTTACCTGCACGCCCTGAGACTTTGGGGCCAACAACCCACGCGCCCTCTCTCCCGTCCCCAAAAACTCTCTCTTTTTCCAAATCCCCGGCGCGCGTTGCGGCGGAGTCGAAAAAGCTGTTCTCTCCCTGTGCTGAGGCGTAGCTTACCCTTCCGGCGCGAGATAAACCCTGCCCTTTTCGGCTTCTCTGTCCCTGCCCTTCCCTCACACTTGCCTTAATGCAAGTTGTTTAGAAAGTCTGTGCTTTTTTTCCCCTTCTCTTTCTTGCCGGCACAAAATCCCTGTTCAGATTGGGCAGTCACTCCCGTCGCTGCGCCCTGTCTACCGGTGGTGTCGCATTTATGCCCGTCCCTCCCCAAGTCTCTCATCAGAGCCGAGCTACCGCTCGATGCTGTGACAGGAGACGACGGACGGGATAAACTTCGTCCTATGACGCGAGGAAATCTCGACCAGGGTGTGGTTCCTGAGCTGCATGTATACGTACACGTACCGGGGCGGCGGAAGCGCCGATCAAACCCTGGGTTTGCTTCTAAGCACCCCCGGCCTGTAGCACCCGGTCGCCTCGTCAATGGCCTCCCTCTGCCCATCACAGACACCGTTGAGTACATTTTAGTTCCTCTTTGGCATTACAAATTCTTTTTCCGTCCACGGTGAGAGAGAGTCACCGGATCGATAGCCCACCACCGCTATTGCCAGTGGCGTCCTGCTCTGAGCAAGCCAATATGTCTCAGCCAGCCTCTCACACTTATCCGATTTCACGCCTCCTTGTCTCACAGCCCATCCGCCTCTCTACCAAAGTCTGCTCGGATAATTGTGTACTTTAGTCTTCTGATTTGCTGAAGCTAGCTCTGGTGATCCTCAGGAAGAAACTAGCAGTAGCTAACAAGCTGTTCCTGATTGTCCCCAGAATTCCTCACCTCGAACGAACAGGTCGCCTGCCCGCGAGCCATCCCTCTACGATTCCAGAGACGACACATGTAAATCCCCCATATAATGACCGCATGATATGAACGAGATGCGCATGCCCAGAGTTCCCAAAAGAGGTGTAGGTGCATATACTCCGATACCACTAACAACGGGCCCTCGCTTCTGCCGCCTTCCTGGTTCATGCACCTTGTCGTGCGTCGTCAGCCCGCCCGTTCGGTCCTCTGACACAGCTCTCTTCGCCTCCGGTCGCAGACGTGCAGTAGTGTAACCAGCTAATCAGAGTCGAGCCCAGTGCCGCGGCCCTGCATGTGTGAACCCTCAGAAAAGCTCTGCGACAACCCAGTTCATTTTTTTTTTCAATCTCTGTCTCTGTGCCCTTTTTTTTTTTCTTGCATCGTGGTCCCCAACCACGGCTAGCTATCAAGCACGCTGCCCACTCTCAGCATTCCGCACGACCCTGCAGAAGGAGCTCCAACGATCGGGTACGGTTTGGAATGTCCTGTTTGCTCTGTATGGCCTAGGAGAAATAAGTAAAGGAAAATAACTAGATAATAGTGGACCAATAAGTTTAGCTCACCACGTTGCTGCCCTTGGAGGTACTGATGCTGACAGCATTGACATCTGCCAAAGCGCACACAAAGCATGCAACGGGCCAGGGGGCTTCAGCGAGAAAAAGAAAGAGATCAAAGAATTTTCTCTTCCTCCCCGGTCTAATCAAAGTTCTTTGTGAAAGCCCTGATACCGGTCGCCTGTGAAAGCTGCGCCTCATCTTTAGCGCAACGCCTTCAAGATGGCCTTTAGCGAGATTAGACAGAGGCCGGCGTTGATCAGCGCATTAATGGCAATTATCATCTAATTAGTTCCTGTTCTTTTTTCTTTTCCCTCTTCTCACAGAGAAATAGTGCCACTGCTCTATTGCCCGTCTAGAAGAGATGAAATGTCTGCTGCGTGTTCTTCGTCCCTGCATGCCAGCCTGCGTGCACTTAAACAGCCTGGTCTCCCTTGCGTCGCACGCCTTGATGGTAGAATGCCACTGGCATTAAGTGACTTGTCCGTACTACGGGACCAGACACAATCGTAATGGACTACTAGCAATGTCTCAAGCCGCCGCTGGTCACCTTCTTCACCCAGGACGAGGCTCCCACTGCGGGCTTCGCATGCCTGCGTAGATCTGCCGAGGGACGAGATGAGTTGCGCAGTCCAAGGCAACAGAAGCTTAAGCCAATACCAATCACCGCTAGAGAGAATATTAATATCCTGTCATTCCCCTGCGAGGTCGCATTTGCTTCGGCACACGCCCCCCTTCCCCCCTTTTGGGTCTGCCTGTCCCCTTTCGGCCCATAGATTTCGTCGCGTCATCAATCGGAGATTAAGGCAGGGTAGAATAGAAAGGAAAAGAGGGATTTCAGGCTGCACAGCCGACCCGGTAACCAGGCACCAGGCACTGGGTGAAAGAAACCCAGTTCGGGTGTGGTTCCTTGAACTTTGTCTGGCTGTCATCAAACATGGGGGGCGTGAACAAGGGGCCGAGACCCAAAACACGGTTGCTGCATCGTTCGGGGAACTGACACCTCGTTAAAAAGAAAGCAGAGGAAATCCCAACTGGTAGAAGCACGAAAAAGGAATGCATAAACCAGAACAAACTTCTTTCTCCCGAAAAAGGAAGAAATAAAAGACAGGAGTGCATGCATAGTGCAGGCCACTGTATCATATCGTATCGCGTCGGATCGTATCGCATCGCGTTCTGGGGTACTGGAACAGGGGAACAGGGGGTGCTGGTTCACCGATTGTGCGACTTGGGCGTTATCTCCTTTTTGGAATAAAGAGCCTCACAATCACATACACAATCTCATCCGGCTCTTCTCGTGTTACCCACCTTCGGTCGGGTCTTTCGCTCTCTTTGGCACGGGCATCAGACGATCGGAAAACAGCCGAGGCGGGCTTCGGCTCCGCTCTCCGACAACGAGCAACAACAACGACAAATAATCACATCTGCCCCGTCACATAAGCCGAGCATTCGCGGGCGACTTAAGTTCTCGTTGCGTATGCTGGACCCTTATTATGCTTTACGACGGTTGACCGTGTAAATCATAACCTGAGAAGGCAGGGGCGGTGTTTTCGTGCTGTCGCGCTCTCGACGGAATTTGTAGCAGCTGTGCGTCGACTATTATTAGCATTCGATGCTGTAGAGGCGTCATCACAGCACAGACGCGGCCTGTCACAGCCTTATACCTGAGCTTCTCAAGTACTTATTTTGGCGCATTCGAATACATATCAGATTAACGTCTACGCGAACCCCAGTATCGACAGGGCGCAGTTGATCGTACCACCAATACCTTCGCCAGCGACAAACCCTGCAGCGACTCCAAATGCGTACAATTCAAATTTCCTGACGCTCTTCATTTTCCACATCGCAGCAATCACAGCCCCAATCATCATGGTTGTAGCAGTCTGCGCGTTTGGAAGCGTGAACGCTAAGCCAAATATCATCATATTTGGCCAATATGGCCTGATCCCGGTATAGCCCGCATTGCATAGGATGTGTTTGGTAATGGACAAAATACCAGCAAGAGCCGCGAGGCCGATGGAAAAGTAAATGCTGGAGAGCGGTATAGAGGGACTCGGCGTGCTGGCGACAACGGCTACTGCGCGCCAGGCCGCAACAGTCGGCGCTGGGAAATCACACGACCCTGCCTCACCGGATATGATACAAGGATACGCCGTGGCAAAGAGAAGAAAAGTTGCCGGCGCTACAAGTGATGCAACTAATGTGCCCATCAGCTGAGCGACATATTGTAAGCGTGCTGGAGTGCCGAGTAAAAACCCAACGCGAAAGTCGCCCATGAGGTCTTTTCGGGCTATTAGCCAAATCCATTTACTGATCTCTGGCATACGTACCGCATCCTTGACATGCACCGATATTGGTAAGACTGGCGCCAACGAGATTGAGTCGCTGAGCGGCCTCCACAGATGCACCAGATGCTCGAGTGATGGAGCCGAGAGCAATCTGTGAGACTTTTGATATTGCATTGATAGGTGTTGTATCTATCACAGTCAGGATATACATGAAGTTATGTCATAAAGATGTATCACTCAGAACGTACCAGTTGCGCCTGTTGCTTGGATGGCAATTAGTGACATCGAAAGCGACAGAATCAAAGCAACCACAGATTCAAGAAGTGGCATGCCAAACTGGAACTGAAGAATGAGAATAGCAGCGAAAATAACAACCACGAGCCCAGGAAGCCACATCCAGAGCTCGATTTCATTCGCGGTTGTCTTTTTCTCGTTCACAGCCGCTGATTCAGGTTCGATAGCGGTATACTGAGCGCCATCGCCCTTGAATAAGCGAAGAACAGTTCTCGAGGCTGCCGTAACTGCAGTAGCAGCGAGAGTCCAAATTTTGCTTGACTGGCACAAAAGCTCTGCATCTCATGTCAACACCTGCTACCGATGACGCGTGAAGTGCACGAGCTTACCCAAAAAGGCGACGGCGAGCGTGCAGGCCACACCGGGCCACAAGAGCCAGTATCGAGGGCTCGGGTGCTCGGCGCTCGAAAAGGCGTTTGACATGGCCGTGTACGACATCATACCCGGCAGTGCTGAGGCAGTGCTGTTTGAGGGCTCGCCAAACGCTAAATTGCTGGAAACAAGATACGGTCCCAGGATGCCCCTGCAGTTGCAGAAATTAGATCATCGTGTAGTAACGGAAAGTTGACGCGTCATTTCGTACCACGAGAACACAGAACCAACGAAAAAGGAACAAGCGACGCCAAAGTCGACCAGGAAGCCAGAGCCAATCATGGCCGGTGACCATTCCAGCACCCAACCCCAGCTTTCAGCAGCAATCGCGAGTTTGGTGATACTTCTCGACAGTCGTGCTTGCGCAATCCAACTGAAAATATGCCAATTCTGTTACAGAAACGTTAAATGTCTCAAAGCCTGCTTGCAAGGCGCCACTACTCACCCAAAGAATATTTGGCAGAAATAGCGACGCCATTCGGAGTGCCATTGCCCCGAAGAAAGCGATGACCGTCCATTTCATCTTTTGACGGGCCAACGTCTCGCCTCCAGCTGCCGAATGCATGCTGCGAATAGTGGCCGCTGTCGCGAAAGACGAAGGGAAGACGAGATTCAAGTCCCTTGCGGCTTTGTGGATAAAAAGCTTGCGAACTGTCATGGAAGTATTAGCCCTATCGGGTAAGTTCGCAGCGCGGCGCACTCACGGGGGACAATAGACAATAGTCCAAAATAGCCACCTATCGTCGTGAGAATGATAAGGCGGATAAAATCTTTCGCTGGGGTAGTGAGCAAATTGAGCTGGTACAGAGCCGGGATCCCCGATATGAAGACGTTGGACATGCCACCTGATGCGGTTGCCATGGTCTGCGCAATGTTGTTCTCGTGTGGGCCAAATGTAGATGTCGTACGTTTAAGAATGGCGAAACTAACAATTGCCTAGGGCAGAAATTCAGTAAAAAACAACAAAGAACACGAGAAAAGGATGGGTCTTACACCTAGGACATTAGCAGACGTCGTCCAGCCAGCCCGAAGGCCAATGTAGATGTTGGATGCATTAACGAGAACTCCGCACAAGATGCCGACAAAGGCGGCACGAATAGTAATGATTTGACTGCTCTGATCATGAATATCGGCAAACGGTTCAAAAGGGTCCAATGATACTTGGGTATCTGGAAACGAATCAACAGCGTATCCCTCGACTCGTGTCTCGTCGCTATCAGTGCTGTTCGTTTCCCGCTGGGCCGGCATCCTGTCAAGTCAATAGACCCTGAATTAATTAGATCTGCTGAGCTAGAGAGCAAATAGAGTATCAACTGCTTGAGAGGAAGCAATATCAGCAGATGATAACTGACGTCGCCAGACTGGCACTGCGTGGTTGAGATTCCGCCTGTGCTGTTTGGCTCGAGAGTGAGGTGGGCGCTATTGGATGTCCACCACGTTCACTGCATGTAAGAGACTGTGACAGCGTGAGAAGCACTGCTAGTCACCGTTTGGCGCAGCAACAGCCTTACTGCAACTGCATGACAGCCTCCAGTGTCATAGTGGGGTTGCAGTTCGTGCGCTGTTTCGCAGCCTGGGCTCTTCCATTCGCCAGCACTTTGCATGTATACCAAAACAATTAAATCCGTCAAATATTATAATTTTTGGCTTTGTCTTTTAGTTTTGAGAGAAAATCTAGAGAATATTTTGCTAACATTCCAGCACCAACTCAACTGCAGTACATGCCCCTAGTGGTGCAAATCTTTGTCAATAGCGCCGATTCGATCACCTTCGCCATCTGGATAGACCACACCTGTAATTCGGAAGTCAGCTAATGATTATTCTTTAGAATGAATAATTTTTTTTAACTTACCCTTTGTTGGATGAACCAGCCATCCCGGTTTTAACATGTCTACGGCTCGGTCTTGGCTCCAGCGGTAAAGCTTGTCCCAATTCACACATTCGTGAGATGTTGAATTTACCACTGGACGCACACTATCCGACCTCCAGATGTATGTAATAAGGCCGACATCTCCATGGCACATTGCTGATTGCCTTAGGAAGTCGAGACAATGTTCTATGCAACAAAAGATGTTAACAAGGTTTCCGTGACGTAGTATAGCGTGAACGTTGGGGCTTACCGTTGTGTAGTCTGTTCATGTCCATTTGATGGGGTGTAAAGTCGGGAAAATAGTAGTCTGGATACATGAACTGATGTAGTCGTTTGATGCAATGCAGCTCATGGAAGACGTTGAGCGTGCCAATGTAGTCGTCGCTACCCGGGATGCCGACGCCAATGTTTTCCCGGCCGTAGTGTCTGTAGTATTCGGGCTCGACCCTCACATTCTGGCCTGATTGCAAATTATTAATTTTCTTTCCTCGACGCCTGTTTCATTCAGCAACTGCTGAAACGTACTGTTTAATAGATCGTGCCAGGCTTTGTCAAGCTCTGGCGATGGCGCGCCTGAGTAAATGCTCAGCTCCTGAATGTGATCCTCGAGTGTAAATTTCGTGTCTCGGTATTCCAACACACTTGCCGCCGGCGCTGTAAAAATGAGTTAGCCCTTCTCAGATACTCGGGCACCGACAAAGAATCACATACAGAATGCATGTCCCTTAACACAGGAAGTTCTCTTGCCAGCAGCGACCAAGCCCAAGACTAACAGATACAGGGCAAAAAGAACGCCCTGGAAAGCTAGAAATGTAGGGTCTCGCCATATAGATCTCATCATCATTTTTGGCGGAGTCGAGTCAGTTGGCCCCTTTTCGAGCAGGCCCTCGCTAGAGTCGCGCTCCTCATTGTCGTCATAAGAAGATACGGCCCGGGCATCTGATTGCCTGGCGCGTTTAATCTTGGACCAACTATATTGCTTCGCAAATTGAAACGTGGCAGCCATTTGATGCAACATTTAGAGGCGAGCACAGTTCACCAACTGCAAGGTCGAGTTTGGTACAAAAACGTTAGTATGTAGAGCTGGATAAAAGATCCGCCTTTGATCACAGAATCTACGAGTGGGCACAAATTCACCCCCAAAAATGTTTTGTGAGTCGAGGTTAGCTGCAGTCAAAGTTCGCTGCCAAAATGGGGTGACGGGTCACGGTGACCGTGCATGAGCGATGACGTGCAGCCAATCAGACCATCACATCGCCGAACCCGTCGTCCCGTTTGGGCAAGCAGATCACTACCGACTCAGTGTCAAAGCCTGCAGGTCACCTGGTTGAGGAGGCATAATTAAAGTTGCGCTAGTCAGTGAAAGCTTGGTAAGCGATGGTATACGTCGATGCTATTATTTTTTTCTTTCAAAAGCCATAGTTTAGGCGCTATCAACACTATACCGGGCGCTCGCCCTGAGAAGGAACTATGCTAAATCCAGGAGGGGATATACCACGGCTGGAAGGATGGGACAGAGACATCACGAGCCACTAATTCCTTCAACTTGGGAAACCACTGAAAGAAGGGTTAGTTTACGCATTAAGTGCAAATGGGGCTCTCACTTACTGGGGTACCAAACCCGCTTGCCGCGTCCCAACCTCCCATCGCCGGGAACCCTGACGTATTGCAACCACTGGTGCTGCCGTTCACAATATCTGTAAATCCCCCATCTGAGCCTATTGAGTATATCCAGGGATTGAGAAAGCCAAGAGAAGGTTTTCCTTGTGCTAGCCGAGCGTCATTAAGCAATGCGACAATGCCCCCAAAGATTGGTGCAGAAGCACTCGTGCCGTCCACAACTTTGGGCTTTCCGTTCCAAATTGTCACGATCCTGTACCCCATAGCCGCCACGTCAGGGTAGGCTCTGCCAGCTGCATTATATAACCCACTGTATTGAGATCCAATGATCTTCAGGTACCCGGAGACAGCTTTCTCTTGGTACTTTGGCCGCGGGAAGTATTCACTGAAACCGCCGCCGCTCACAAAGTGGTTGTTTTCGTTGTAGGCTACGACTTGCGGATTGATTCCCCTCGTCGCCGCAACAGACGTAACGTACGGACAGCTATCTGGGAACCGCGCAGCAAATCGATGATGTCCTGTCTTGTCGTGACATTGCTTGGGATTCCCGACGCCCCAATCACCAGATCCAAATATGACACTTACGCCCCGCGCGCCGAGCTGAGCGAAGCCTTCGCAGACGCGTTTGGCGTATGATGGCGGCACAGTGTATTCTGTATCTGCGTAGGAAATACTCAGAACTGTTGGCAGATCATTCTGAGCGAGAAGCCAGTTGATAAATGTGAGGAACGGCTCGTTGTCGTTCATCGCGGACGGGTCAGGCACAAATGGCCCTTGAGGTCCGCCAGTAGTGTAAGTCGCCATCGGGGTCGGAAAACCAATTGCCAGCAGAACTTGAGCATCTAGTCCACCTTCCTTGCCTTGACCTTTATCCAACTGTTTTTGTGTGGAAGGAGTCTGCCGATTTACTCCCCCTTCAATCTCCAGGATCTCGAAGTCGTCGGCGCCGGACGCTGCATCTGGGCGATATGTTTCCAAGAATTGTCTCGCGTCGGTTCGATTATTAAACTCGCCGGAAAAGTTGCACAGCGCCATTTTATTTTTATGAGTCGATTCTGCGGTGTAGTTCAGTGTGCCGTACAGTGCGCGGAGGCATAGTGGCGTGACTGCAGTGATATTGCATGCCTCTTCTGGAGTCAAGCCTGGCGGTGGATTGGCGACATCAATCCCGTTGAGAATAGCAAGGCCATCTGGTATGTCCCCTGCGTAGTCATTCATTGAAACCACTGGCCGCGTTGGAAAGTCAAGCTCGGTGGAGTTGCTGGAGCGAATATTGAAGAATGAATTGGTCGGATGTATTGTATCGATAACGTCGTGTAAATGATCAGGTAGAGACCATTCCTCCGCCCGAATTACATCTTGCCCATTTCGTCGATAAACATGGTAAGAAGTCCGCAAAAGCGATTCTGTGGCAGATACAGTAATATTGGGTATGCTGATCCAATCTTTCGCAGGGCTGTATTGCAGCTCGTTTTTGTCAATGTCGTGATATTCCAGCCATGTGTGGATTTTGGCTATCGTATCATCTGGTGGTGTAATGAAATTGTGTATCTGTTCAGCAGACAAATGCTGGCCATAGCTGCTATGTGATGGGTCTGATATTTCAAGTAAACGTTTCTCGAGACCAGGAAAATTGCCCTGCTTGATGCCGATATCGAGTCGCAATTCATGGTTCGGATTTGCTCGAGCGATGCGAATCCACTCATCTGGTGCAGCGTGACGCTCTTTTAGGACGTGTGAGGTGCCGTCAGACGGGCTGCTACCCGTCTCGACAAATTTGCTGGCGTTCAGCACAAGTAAAGGCCAATACTTGGACATTGTGGCAGATACTCAATAAAACATGAACCCCTAATTCGACGCGCGACGTCCACAAAGTGTACTCCTTGGAATTTGGTCTTCATTTGGAGCAACTGCGCTCCGTCTTGGCCCCGTTTGCGACCACCACTGGAGAAGCCGACGGTTACACCAGATTGCGTCACGAAACTCAAAGTCACCACACATTGCTGTAAAAGTCCGATGGAAGTGACATGACTGCGGGCTGTAGCCTCATGTCATCGTCCCCGCCCAGGTAGCTGAAGGCTAGCTGACGGCCACTGTGAGACGCACCGTCACTGTTTAGGCACGAGGCTGAACGCCAAGCTATAGGCCATTTGGACTGCGCCGTCTGGCTTTCTTAGTGCGTCTCCCAAACGATTCTTGTTCTCGTTTGCCAAACTGGCCACCGCAACATTACAATATCGCGAACCAGTATACAGGAGAAAACCAGGTAAAAATCATGTTCTTCAGCAAGAAAAGGCTTCCTTTCCTTTTCGATAAGGCCGCGATGGAGAAAGCAGCCGTTACTCGAAGCAAGACCGTTGATGGATCTGAGAGCGGCGACTCATTTCTTGACGAGGAAGAGATTCGCAACGTGATATCCCGCAAATCCTCACAGAAGAGATGGTGGGCTGGCTTTTTCGCGGTTCACCTCATTCTTCTGGCTCTCTACGTTGGTACAGTGCTTAGTCTGCGAGGAGAGCTCAGCAAGCTGCGTAAACATGGACTGCAGCTAGTCAAGTGTATGAGGTTTCACCGGAACATATGGCATCAATAGAAAATGCTAATCATATGAATAGCACCGGCTTCCGGAGTATTGGAGTGGTCTGAGACAACATTTGTCGAAAATAGCTTTTCTCACGGTCCGTTTTCGGGCTACCCACGAGAAGAGATTGACAAAAATTGGCATGATCTCATCAACTGTAAGCATTGTCTTATGACTATAGTTAAACAGCCGCTAATTGTAACAGATGAGAATATAATAATTGAACCTGAAATAATTGCCCACCTGGGGCGTGAGGACATTGCTGTCGCTGATCCCGAGGGACGAGGCTACCTCGGAACCCTGAACGTGTATCATCAGCTTCACTGTATTGTAAGTCTCAATTATCGATTTTGAAGACTCTCGCTAATACTACCCTTCTTTTCAGAAACGTCTTTGGCAATATACGTACCCAGACGTCTACGCAAAGAATCAAACACCCGCTCAAGCTGAGGCAGACCGCCTCCATAAAGGTAAGCTTGAATCGGCCAAATTCCGTGAAACTTCAAACGCTTAAAACTTGACATAGAGCACTGCTTCGACTTCCTCAGACAGTCGGTTATGTGTTTGGCAGATGTCGGGATAATAACATATCAGTGGTCGGATGATCGCTTGGTTCCTATCGCCAACTCTACCACTCACCAGTGCGCCAACTGGCAGAAACTGGATGACTGGACCAGAAAGCGGAGTGTTGATATGATGAAACCGGGCTGGCTGATCCATCCGTCGAAAGGTATGCATTCGAATACAGCGTATCTGAATTCTTTACTGACTTATCAAGGCTACGCATACAAAGACGGAGACCATCACCATTGAGTAGTGTTCAATTCGAAGTATTTACCTGCTTATTTGTAATTTCCCTATCATGAGTATATATTCTAAGTTTTTCTTGATGTTGATTCAGCAGCCAGGCTAAGGCCGCAACCGATTTGTAGTTTATCCCTTTTTAAAGCAAAAGCAAATGCAAAGGCAAAATAAAAAAACGAAAAAAAAGTAAAGAACGAGATATAAAATTCCAATACATTTCTTATATATAGATGTCATGCTCTCCTACATGATGTACCAAGGGTGATCCCATCTGAACTCTCTCGTAAGCGCCAGCTTCTTCAGCTCTGGGAACCACTGCAAAGATTAGCCACCAACTCCAAATTCAAAACAAATTTTTTAGTCGAGACTTACCGGTGTCCCTAATCCTGTTGCTGCGTCCCAGCCCACTGTAGCAGGAAAACCAGTCGTGTTGCACCCCGTGGCTGAACCGTGAGTAACGTCCCGCAAGCCCGATTTCGCAGAGTACAGCCAAGGATTCAGAAACCCGAGAGCGGGCTTCTTTTCTGCAATTAATGCATCATTGATAAGAGCAACAATTGCGGCAAATACAGGTGCTGAGCCGCTTGTGCCATCAAGAAGATGGGATGTGCCGTTGTAAATGATGGCAAAGTGATAACCTTGAGCGGAGACGTCGGGAATGGCTCGTCCTTCGCGATTGTATAAACCTTCATGGAGCTTGCCAATGCCACTTAAATACTTATCCACTGCTTTGTGCTGATACGAAGGGCGAGGAAAATATTCACTAAAGCCGCCGCCTGCGAATGAAATATGGTTAGTACTCTGCACACATGGCTGAGAGGAGATGAGAGTGCTAGCTTACCAGTGACAAAATCCGATCGTCCGTCAAATGCGGCGAATACAGGATCAAAGTGTCTCGTTGCTCCAACGGCGGTCACAAAAGGGCAAGATGCCGGGAATGCAGGCATAAAGCGAGCCTTTTTCTTACCGTCGTTCGTGAAACATGTACCGTTCTTTCCCACACCTTCGTCTCCTGCTGCCACAATGACGCTGACACCACGGGCTCCCAGTTGTGCAAATGCAGTACAGACTCGTTTCGCATACGCTTCTGGTACTGTCTGCTCTTCATCTGCGTATGAGACAGAGATGACCGAGGGCAAATCATCCTGTTCAAGCAGATGATGGAGCCACTCCATGTATGGCTCATTGCTGTTGTGCACTTTGTTGACGCTGGCATGGAAAGGGGGCTTCCCACCAACGTTCCACGTCTTCAGTGGCGTGGGGTGACCGATCCCGAGGATTGTTTCTACATCCAATGCCCCTTCTAGGCCCATGTGGTGATCAAACTGCTCTTTGGTGTTGGGAGTTTGCTGATCCACTGCGCCCGCAAGCAAGATTGTCTCAAAACTTTCGGCTGCTCCAGCAGAAGCTGCATCTGGTCGGTAAAGATCTAGATAGCGACGGATATCTGATCGATTATTGTTGTTACCCAAGAAATTGACGATGCCCATGCTGTTGTTGCTCATCGACTGCGGCTTATATGAGAGCGTGCCATATAAGACCCTCATGCATAGAGGTGAGACGGCAAGTCTATTACAAGCATCATGCACAGTAGGGCTCGTCGGAATCTCGTCAACGGTGGGGATATCAAGATGTCCCCTATCCAGGACATCTTCCTCGACGAACTCTGCATGAGTTGGCAAGCGTCCCTGTTGCTCCCAGTCTGGAGGCGGAGGCCCACCATAGCGGCTTGACTGCTTTGGACGAAAAAAGGAGTTGGTGGGCTGGATAACGTCGACGTGTGTCGCAATATATTCTGGTATTGACCAGTCTGTGGTTCGGACCAGCACCGTTCCGTCGTGAATATTTCCGAACTCAAAGTAGCGACACTTGAGCAGGTCTTCTAGCTGCCGAATGGGCAATGATGCCCTAATCCAGTCTCCTCCATCCGATCTTGCGAATTCTGTTATATTATTGGAGAGCAGCCAATTTTCGACAGAAGTTATTGACTCTTCGGGCGCTTCGAAAAGGTTCGAGAGCTCCCGCCTATCAAGATACTGGCCATACTGTGCACTCGACGGGTCTGAAACTACCGGCGTAGAAAACAAAGAGCATTAGCTTGACTCAAATTAGGGTTTCCATCCTAATGTACCTTCAAGAAGACGCCGTTCAAATTCTTCTATTGATTTTTCGTGCTGCTTCACTCCAATGTGCAAATGTACCACGGCAGCATCGCTTGCTCGGCCTAGCTTCTTCCAAGCTGCTGGCACGCTTGATGATTCCGTAATGCGGGCTTCCTGGGCAGGCAGAGAGAGTACACAACTCAGAAGAGCCGGTAGAATAAGCAGACTTCTCAACATATTCGTGTCTTCTGTGGATGCCTATATTCAGGCCTATTTTCTTGAATTTGCATAGGTAGACGCCAAAGTAAGTGATAAGGCGGTTGGTCCTAGTGCCGTCGCGCAGCTTACAGCGAGCGCAACTGAACCTAGGTACGCCAGATCGCCCCCCAAATACAGTGCTTGCTTCACATTGCCGCTGCGTATAAAACTAAGCTTGATTAGCTCCCCGGTAAAAATCGAAAGAGGTCGCACTTGTGCCCAGCACGGCATTGGCAGACATTGTTGCTGTCACAGATCTGCGCCGTCATCTCCTGTCATTTTAAGTAGGGTCATCAGTAGTGTCATTCGGCAGTGTCACTGTGTCACATCGCATAGCGGCTGCCCAGTTAGCCTACAACTCAGCTGCGTACTGTCGGCTGCTGGGTGGTCAGCTCACTCTGCTGGAGTTTCTAACGAGCCGGGAGTACGCTGTACGCAAACGCCGGCTCCCTGCTAAGTAAAAATACCAGTTTTGGTTGGCGGACTAGGCGATATTATTGTCTTGTTTCCTCAACATCGAATAACTCCTGCAGCTGCTCTCTTCGCTGCGATTCATACCTCTTTTCAAGATGTATACCAAAGCTTCAAACATAGTTCTTCAAGCCGTCTGTCTACTTTTCATTCAGTCGGTGGCCTTATGTGCCGCAGACCCAGCTCAATTCTGCAAGTTCGGTTATGGCTCCAATCAGGTCGACTTTTGCAGCAGCTTTACCGCACACCATAACGCCTCTACTAATGAACACAATGTGTACATCACATTTTCTCATGTGCGACCGCTGAACTCCGCCAAAGGCTGGTCGGCAATCGGCTTCGGTGAAGAAATGAAAGGGTCTCTCATGGTTATTGTGTATGGAGATCCGGCGTCTGGAGAGAAACCCATTGCCAGCATTCGAGCTTCCAAGGGCCACTCTCAGCCAACTCTCGTCACTGAAAATGATTTGGCGGGAGGCGATCTTCGCGTCCTGCGTTCCGACTGGCGAACGAATGACTTTCCAGCCGGTACCGTCACCGCCATCGTGTCGCTGGTCTGCTACTCTTGTACCAAATGGCCAGGTACTAGTATATCTACGACCTCGACTTCGCAGCCGCTCATTTGGGCGTGGAACTCTGCGCAAGAATTTGACGTCTTTGCTTATGATGCGCATCTGAAGATGCATAAACACCACACTGGCAATGGCGGCTGGGGCAGGTTTTACGTCAATATGGATCATGCAACAAGCAAGGTTCCTCAGCTTCCTTCTGTTCCATATATTCGGCCTGGAGTTGCTATGGTCGCGGCGTCTGAAGAGCCTGATATTTTGGCCGGCGGTATCATCAAAGCTCTTAAAGGGTGGACCCTTAACAACCGTGCCCTACATATTCATGGGGCTTTGATGGCTTTTGCTTTCCTGCTTTTCATCCCTGGCGGCGTCGTGGCGATGAGGTCGGGAAGCGCCAAGTCTTTCAAATACCACTGGATTATCCAGATGACAGCCGCCGTCACCATAATCGCAGGCATGGTTGTCGGACTCCGACTACAAAAGAAGATCAACACGGCTCACCAAATTGTTGGGTTATCTATTGTTGGTATGCTGTTCGTCCAGTCCTACTTGGGATACAAGCATCATGTGGATTTTGTCAAGATTCGTCGCCGAACTTTGATCTCTCACAGCCACATCTGGACAGGCCGCAGTGTCATGATCGCTGCATGTGGTAACTTGCTTCTTGGTATGACCATGAGAGGTTATCCCCGCGTGGTGATGTCACTGGTGGTGGTATTTATGATTCTAGAGTTGTGTGGTCTTTCATTCTACGTCTGGCGGAAGGCAAAAATCGCTACTCGTCGACGTGATGAGTCTCAAGAGGCCGAAAGAAGTCTCCAAAACCATGCGTATTTCACGATCTCAGATGAGACAGATGAGGAAGCGAGTGATGCAGAGAAAGAGACCAAAGCATTGAAAAAATCGACGGATTCTACAATCAGATAGTGACGGTCAATCTGTTAGTATGGTCGCATGAAAGAGCTACATTCACGCGAAATACAGTGACTCAAAAATAGCGGCTTCAATAGTCAACATGACCTCTTAGGCTTGATCAACAATGTCTTTTTTTAGCCAAAATTTCTTCCGCAAATAACTTATATGACAGGCGATGTCAAAAGGTACAAGATTATACAAGCAGTGCACGCTTTCTGCTGTGGCGATTGCCCCGTTTCTTGCAGAAGCTGTGTTATGAGTGACCATGTCTCCGCCACCTATTCGGTGTTAATGATTATCCATACGTATTTCGGTGTGGTACTTGCCGTGTCTTGAAGCTCTTTTCTATCTTTTCGCATAAATTCTTGCATATCTTGGTTGGAAATTAGATTCTGGATGCGTTGGGCGATGTAAGCGCGACTCGTCTCTGCGGTAGACTTTGAAGCGCCAGCAATAGATAGCATCGTGCCACCTCCAGTATCAGCTGCGTCCTCCACCATATTTGAGAGCTCATCCGCGTAGATGCTTTCGGCGGCCCGAGCGATTTCTTCTCTATATGTGTTGCGCTCCTGTTCACCCCATTCTGTATGGCTGCGATGTATTGCAGAGAGAAAGCTCCGCAGCCGTCTTGAGCGACCTACTGCTTGAGTTGGCCGCGAGGCCGCACTTGCACCGAGATTTGCGCTATAATAGGCCGCCATCATGGCTTCCAAACTCTCAAAGCCAGCATCCTCCACGAACTCGCGGATCCGCTCGAAAGATGTCTCTTGTGTAGCCGAGTCTGTACTGCGACTGTCTGTGGATGGACGAGACTCGGAGCGAGACCAGAAACTCTGACTGCCGTTTGATCCATAGAGGGTTCCCGCAATGCTGGAGCCTGAATTGCTACCAAGATGCATGAGGTTGGATATTTGAGCCAGTCGTTGAGAGTTGTAAGCCCCATTGTCACTGGCGCCAATCTGCGGAAGATGCGCCGCGGGCAGCAGGGCAAGCAGCCGGTTGTACGATTCCTGTGACGACTCTGCAGACAAAATAAGCTTTAAGCTACACAAGAAGTGCCGCAGCTGCAGTAGTGGCAGTGCGTTTTGGCTTACCTCCATTTCCGTTTTGAAGCGTAATTAAAAGCTGGTGCAGCGGGATGGCCGATAAGGACCCCAGGCTTCCAGAATTACGGCTAGCTTCAGTCGACACCACCGTTGGATCAACCAGGTCGCTTTCTGTCGAATCGGGCTTGTCTCGCAGAACATCGGGCGCTGCTGTTTCCGGGTGTTTTGTAGCAGACGAGATTGCAGTGTTTGGGGGAGACTGAGCAAGAAATTGGTCTACCAAATTACCCTGCTCTTGTAAGGATGTATCGAAGAATTCATCGTCAATCGCAAACCCCCATGCTTTTTCCGTAGTTGCTTGTTCGTCTTGATCCTTAGATATGGTTGTGGGCAGAGCGTCAGTGCTGATAGAATTGATACTGGCCGCGCGATTCCTTTGTCCTGATAAAGTATTAGGGACACAGATTCATTTACCCACGGAATCCTAAGCGAGTGTGCTGCGCAATGGCTGGAAATTTGCGATAATGGACGTAGTTACCTACTTTCTCGTCGTCGACGCTGGGCAAGTCTGTTTCTCCGTCGTTGCTCTTCAAGTTTTGCAGAAGCATCGATTTGAGACCTTTGCATATTGACTGATGGATATGATAATAACCAGGTTCAAAGCTGAACCCAAAGTGCGGGGATGATGGATCAAATCGACGAAGTTCTGTTACTGGATTGGGGCTGTGAAGCGGGCGTGGGAAGCGAAGCAAGATGAAGCGTCAGGCCCGTAGACAACAAAGGAGCCAGCGCCGATTAAGGCTAGGGCCGAGTTCCGTGCGACGCAAACATAATCAGCCACAAGAAAGCTGGGGAAATCAATTACTGAGCTGAAAGCCAATCTCCTGGTGGCTCTGGTCAGCTCATCGGGCGCATACTTGGAGTTCGTTATTGGCAGGTGTGGCATTTTCTCTTACCTACGGGGCTGCAGTAGAAGGGTTGTAGTGCACGCCCACGGCGTGTGGGCTGCGCATGAGCTGTCGAGGCTGAGCCATGTATTCCGGTATCAATCATCAAGCATATGTCCGTCTTACATGGGCCAGACCAGCCGATCTTTCCTTCTCTTAGTGAGTGCTATTGTTCCCTTGCGTAGAATAGATTGATATGCTCGCATCTTTGTACTGCATCCGTACTATCCGACGCAGGTGGCGAAGCAGCGCAAATGCAGTTCAAACCGACTACGAATTTGCTCACGTTCCAAAGTCACCAAATGCAATCCTTTGGCCGAAACGTTTCCGACATAGGCCAAATAAATACAGTGTATTCGTCAAAAAGAAAGGCGCCACACTACCAACATGCCGGCACATAACCAGATGGCCTGAACCCGGCGAACTGAGGGTATCCGTGTCAGCTTTAAGCCAAAACTCTGGCTAACAGTCCCTTTGGAGTGTGCGTGTGTTCTGAATCTCCGACTATGGTCGATGGGCAGAGTTTCACGGGGAAAGCCTGACGGGACAAACCATAAGCAGGAGCCTCGTCACGCAATCTCGGTTACGCGACGTATGCGGAATAGATTAGTCGCTCCGTCTCGTAAAGCTTGCGTGCGGCTGATTACCTTCCCTCTATGATATTCAGCTGGACATTCTGTAAGAAGCACACGACGCCGTGAAAGTACGATACGATGCGAATCGGTATGATCTTGGCAAAGCTACAGTGGGTGCTATTAAGAGTGGCAAGCTGTCGCCATATCACATGACGTTCTGTGATCCATGAGTATGTTGATCCTTGCGGCGTACTGCTGCAAACTACAATGCTGTGTTGGTGAAGACAGCAGCCAGTTGATGTTGTGCAACACGAGGAACAATCTGCCGTGTGAATGTAAAAAATAAGGTATCACCAGTTGACAGCGTTGCTTTCAAATAGGCCAAATTCAATTGGATATTTTAAGGAGAAGATTGCAATATACGAAACCTTTGTTGTAAGATGCAACATTTGTTGTACCTTCTGTTGTAGTCATACACTCAGCTGCGTCTTGCTCACCCTCGGCGGGATGTAAGATGACCCGTTCTTGATACCATGAGATAGTAAAATAACGCGACGGTCTAGAAGCCTCAGAGCTAGTGTAGCTTGCCGAAATGCCGGCGATTCCAACTGCCCCCTCTCGCTCCCAGCCTGGTTCTGAATCCTGCAGCCTCGCTGAGCATTGCGGGATGCTTCTGACACGAACTCCCCCATGCTCGTTTATATTGGTATTCATTATTCATAGTCAGTGCAAAGATGATCCTTGTCTTATTAATAGGTCCAAAAGTTCATCCCTCGCATCTAGAAGATCGGCCTCGTCTGTTCACCTTGGTGGCGAGTTAGACCGAGCATTTGTTATTGGCCAGGTCGTCAAACACCAGAAGCCGAACACCTTGTGGTGCAGATGTCAACATGAATAGATGGGGGCTGAACATATAATGCCCTTGATGGCGTCGCATGCGGCGCAGGTTAGAGCTATCAGTGCCGGCAGCCTGCAGCTAACTAGCGGTTGCCAGCCCGGCCGCCCCGTGGGGCTGGTGAAAGGCCACACAGAGAAAGAAGACGACCATGTCTTGTGCTCAAATATGCAGCTTATTTAGTGGCTAGCTGAGGGGTACAGGTCTGATGGATTTATCAATTAGACGAGGTCACACTTTTTTCGTTCATGAATGGCGTTTTGGGTTCGCTGCTCGCAGCCCCAGCCCGCGGGGCGCAATGTAAGACGGTGAAATACGTATCTCTGCAATGCAAAGTACACATAGAATGCAAAAAAGCTAATATATGGAGGCATGAGCTTTTGTATTGTAGGTACGTATTTTACGGCGTGGCCCTGAGTTGCCACCTTGTGGACAAGCTGTCGCACCGAGCCGGCTTATTGGTTCCCATGGCTACGCAACGGCCCGTTGATGTGTTCGTCGTCATCCTGCTCTTCTGTGTATGCCGGTCCTAGAAATGAATAGATCAGCGAAACGCTCGACATGTATAGGGACTTGAAATATTGCGGGCATTTACCTAGCTGTGGGTGAACGATGAGGCCCGGCTGGTACACATTCACCGCTCGATCTCTGGTCCATGCCGCTACTTTGTCCCAGTTTGCACACGTGTGGCCGGTTCCATTGGCTCCAGGCTTGAGTACGTCCTTTTGCCAACTGTAAATAACAAGGCCAGGATCGGAATGGCAAGTGGCAAAAGACTTGAGAGTGGAGAGGCAGTGGTCTATTCGACTTGTCAGTGTTTTGGGGTGGCTTTTCTGCTCTCACTTTAAACACTCACTGCTGTGAACTTTGTTCTTCCTCTTTTGATCATCGCTTAGACCCGGCCAATATTCGTCCTGATAAATGTATTTATGAAGCCATCTCTTTGGGAATTTTATGTTAGTATTACACTCAGAATAAACGTCTTTATCACTTACAACACAATGCAACTCATGATACACATTCAATGTACCCAAATAGCCGCTGCCATCTGACATTTTTACTGCAGTCGCCTCGCGATCGAACGCTCGAACATCATATTGTGTCAGTCGTATATTCATGGCTAAAGACGTTAGCACAGATAGCCGATAAAAAGACAGAAGAAAATTGCTCACGGCCCAGTAAATCTTTCCAGGCTTTCTCTAGCGAAGGTCGAGGCTCGCCAACGTATTTTCCGTGAGGGTCATTACCGTCCGTGAATTCACCGACGTAGTATTCAAGAGCCTCGTTTGCGGGTGCTTAATGATCTTGTTTTAGCAGAAGAAGAGGAACCATGGTAGATGCACTTACAGTACAACAACGGTTTCTTTACGCTTTTCCAGGCCCCAACTAGTAGAACGCCCATGGTGACCATTGTCAGGACATAGAAGCTGAAAACAGCCACATGTATGGCGATGAAGAATCTTTGGTGCCTGAGACTCGACTCTCTCTCATTTTTCTTGTTTATGCCACCATCCAGCGTCAGAAGACCGTCCGAGTCTTTTGCACTCCAGTCTTGCTCTTCTGTGATGGTTGACGTCGAGGCCCGCGTACCGGAGTCTTCTGACTTCATTGGGCAATGTGATTGAAATCTTGTTCTCTGTGAAGGCAGTTGAATATCTTTCTTAGATGATTGATTTTGGTTTATCTCAGCTCATGAACGTGAATGGCTAATACAAAAGACGGGGACCCGAGTGGCTACGCATTCCCGCGCAGCCAAATCTCAGAGAGTCGGAAAAACTCCGAATAGGACATTGCAACACGAGGAGTGAAGCCACAATAACGATGGTTGCTAATACGGCACAATATTCATCCCTTCAGTCATTTTGATGCTTTGTCAAATGACAGTTGCCGGATTGGTAGCATGACATGTGCAGCCCCCAGAATAATGACAGTGGCTGTCACGCTACGACGATGCGTGACAGCACATGGTTAATCCTCATCTGCAACTGACAGTTCGCAACTTTGGGTATCACCACATAATTTCTTCGCGAAAACGCAGTTCACTCGCACAGGATGCCTTTACAGCGGTGCTGTGGATTGCTGTTGCCAGAATGGATATAGCAGACTCGTGGCGGGCCGTTGCGGTCTGTCATCGGCGTTCTCAGAACGGATGACAATGTTTTGTAGCGATCAGAATGACAGATGATGGCATGTACAGAATGTAGAATTGTAACGCCATGTAATTCTTGGATCTTGGCCCGCCGCTACTCCATTTACTTGCGAGTTGATGTTATATAATTAACTTGCTCACAGTCAACTAATACATACGAAGTCTCTAATTCAAGCCATCTTCGATTTCACCAACCTTGAGTCTAAGAAGCCTTTTCTAAGTAACCATCAGGAGCCTTGCCATTTTCAACATGCGTTTCCAGTCCACTATTCTTTTCGGCGTCTTCGCCACGGCTATGGCGGTGCCTCGTAAGCTCATGATGAGAAGATACATGGGACTCAAGCTAACTGGTTGAGCAGTTTCTGCTCGCTCTGATGCCGATGCTGCTACCGCCTATGTTGTCGACAAGCGTTCTGATGCCGATGCTGCTACCG